>JAJJWX010001409.1:600000-972413 GCA_023529315.1 Papaver bracteatum | reverse complement strand
CTTCAAACGCCATTCCATATCCAAGAACCATTAGATTTGATATTATCATATAAAGGGTCACAGTTATGAAAATACTTACCTTCTAAGATTTGAACCCATAACTCATCACGGGAATGAAGCATTCTCCAGGATAATTTATCAAGCAAAGCATAATTCATTATTTCATTTTGTTTTATATTCAACCCCCCTAAAACTCTCGGTTGAGCAACTTCCCTCCACTTTTTAAAAAAGACACCTCTTTTTCCTGTTTTTTTATTCCACCAGAATCGCATCTGAATGGAGTCCATCTTATCAGTCAGATTCTTAGGAATGGGAAAAACAGACATATGGTGTGAAGCTAAGCTACCGAGAACAGATTGGGTCAAAACTGTTCTTCCTGGTGTATTCAAAAAAATTGGTTTCCATGGAGCAAGTCTATCACCGTATCTATCAAGAAGAGAAGAAAATGATTGAATCTTACTCTTTTGAAGAAGAAGCGGGATACCTAAATATTTATCATTAAGAGCCAGTTTCTTGATGTTCATAATGGTAGAAATATCATTCTTTACCTGGTTTGGAACCCTTTTACTAAAAGCAATGCCAGACTTGTCATAGTTGATGGACTGACCTGAAAAAGAACTAAATTGATCAATGATATTAACCAAATTCTTAGCTTCTCTCCCATTAGCTTTAGCAAAGATAAGACAGTCATCTGCAAAAAATAAATGAGAAACTGCTGGGCAATATTGATTAGCTTTTATACCATTAATAAGATGATTACGTTCAGCAGATAACAAAGATTTAGAGAAGGACTCCATGCATAAAATGAAGAGATAAGGGGATAAAGGATCTCCTTGTCTAAGACCTCTCTGAGGAGAAAAAATATCACCAGGAGAGCCATTAAGCATAATGGATGTTGACACAGTACTTATACATTGTTCAATCATCTTACAGAAGTCATCGCAAAAACCTAACTTTTTCAATGTACTAAGTAAAAAAGGCCACTCAATTCTGTCAAATGCCTTCGACATATCAAGTTTTATTGCCATCCAGCCTTTTTTGCCTTGCATTTCTTCATAGAGTCCACAAGTTCGTGAGCAATAACAATATTATCTTGTATACATCTTCCTGCGACAAAAGCAGTCTGAAAAGGAGATATAATTTTATCAAGAATGCCCTTAATTCTAGTTGCTATAAGCTTTGAAATAACTTGTAAGAGGTATTACAAAGACTAATAGGCCTAAAGTCCACCGCACTCTTAGGACAATTATTCTTAGGTATCAAAGATATGAAATTGTGATTCATTTGTTTTAACATATGCTTAGAATGAAAGAAGGATTGGACCATTTTTACTAAGTCATCACCTACAGTCTCCCACATGGTCTGAAAGAAACCAGGAGGAAAACCATCTGGACCAGGTGTAGTCCAAGGTTTCATAGCAAACACAATATTTTTTATCTCTTCATAAGTAGGAGTGGCAACAAGTATAGCATTGTCATCATCAGTTACACATGGAGTAATAAAATCATGATAACTAGAAGGAGAAGGGGGATTAGAAGTTCTGCTCATATTGAGAAAATGAGATTTGAGATTACCAGCAATATACTCTGTCAGTCAACCAAATGCCAATTTCCGATTGGATAGAATCTATCTGAGTTCGTCTCCTCCTAAAGTTGGTTTTCTGGTGGAAATAAGCAGTATTTCTGTCTCCTAACAAAAGATCATCATCTTTACCTCTTTGTCTCCAATAATCAGCTTCAACATCATACCAGTAGTTGAGTCTATTCTATAGTCTCACAAACTCATTATCAAGAGGATTAGTATTACGGGAATTAAGCAATTCAATTTGAGACTTTACCTTGTTAATTTCAGTAGATATATTACCAAAGTGCATATAATTCCAATTCCTCAGGATATGTTTGGTATTGAACAAAGTTTTTGAAAGTCTAAATGCTGCAGAGCCATTCAGATTTGAGTTCCAAGTATTTGTAATAAGCTCCTTACAACTAGGATCTCTAAACCACATCTTGTTCACTATGAAAGGTTTGTGGGTATTAGACTCAATTCTATAAGTGGCCAACCTAATAGGACGTGGTAGTTAACAACATTGGGAAAATTGTTCAACCATCTAATATCAGCCACTGACCTGTCTAATCTTTCAAGAATAAGTTCTTGTCCTTGTCTTCTATTGGTCCAAGTGAAAGGATTACCTATATATTGGATACTCTGCAGATCATTGCAATCCAAAAGATCGTTAAATTTATCCAGTTGGGTTTGAGATACTGGATTGCCACCTTCCTTTTCTTCTTGCTTAAGAATGAAGTTAAAATCCCCAATTACCATCCAAGGCATATCCAGTTGGATAGCCAAATTTTGCATTAAATCCCATTGCATTTTCCTAAGATTATCATCAAGAGCACCATACAAAAAACTCACCAGAGAGTAGTCAGTTCTCGAGTCTAATTTAATAGTACAATGCAAAGTGTTAAATTTAGATTCAATAATTTTCAAATCGATACCATCTTTTCACATCAAGCAGAGACCTCCAGTCTGGCCAATAGGATCAATGAAGATGAAATTTGGGAAACTAAAAGATGCAATATATTGAGTCATCTTTCTAGTAGTATTTTTGGTTTCAATGAGGAAGATGATGTCAGGATCATTTGATCTGATTAGATCCTTTAGATGATTTCTGGTAGATTTGTTACCAAAGCCAAATACATTCCATGAGAGAATTTTCATTTTTTGCAAACTATTTGTATATATAGTGAAACTATTTAAATTAGAAATGAAGTAATAAATACCAATGCTAAAACGATATTTATAAAAGACTGTGTTTTTAGAAGAAACCTGATGCTCCCCATTATTGATCTTAGATTGCATAACCCCAGCACAAGCTCTCAAATTAGTTGAAAAAGTTGTTGTTAAGGTTGTTGTTGAAGCCTTGTCAGGAACGAAGATAACCGGAAAAGACTGATTGTTAGCCGATACTGAGATCTTGGAGTTCCACAAAATAATACCAATTATAACGTAACAGTTGGTGCAGTTGTTGCTTACATCCCTTTCATTTTCTCCACATTGCCGAAGAATGACGTCTTCTGTTAATGTATTATGAGAGCTTGCTTTATTGTCTTTTATATCTTCCAAAATCTTCCTTGCATCCATACATATACGTTTCATTTCTTCCAAAATAGGCTTCCATTCAATCCGACAGTACTTTTCTTTTATCCATTTAAAATACTCTTCATATATAATTGGTAAGACAGAATCATTGAGCACTAACAAATTGTCATCAGTATACCAACTAAAGTCTTCTTGACAATCATTTTCTTTGAAATTCACATTTTTCTTCCATAGTGGGAGATAGTTTATAATGCTAATATATTCCTCAATCACCACTATAGATTCCATTACCACTTTAGATTCCATTACCGAGTTTTGCTTCAATTCTCTTATCTTAACAAAACCCATTACTTTTCTATATTGTTTATTGTAACAAATTTGATGAGTTGACACTAATGGAAAATCATGATTCATATTTTCACTGATGAAATTTTGGTTAATAAATTGGTGGTTTGAATCGACCAAATCTTTTTGATTTAGAACAAACTTTCCGGCTATACTACTGGAGATGATAAAACTGAAATATGGAAGATAAATGAGAGAATAGCGATAAAATTTGACTTTACTTCTGTGAGGTGGACCGTACGTGCGAGGGACTTGATGATGTTTAAAACAGCTCAAATCGGAGTTGAACCAGAACCTTTCCTTAACCTTCTTCCTGACATTCATGGCTTCAATTGCTTCAAAAAGCATAATGGCAACAATAGGAAACGCTATAACAACAACATTTATATGTGCGGCAAACACCATTAAGGGATTAAACAATCTGCAAAAAATAATGGGGAGAATAGTAAATTAGTGAGACATTAAAGAACAGAACCCCAGATTTAAAATAAAGAGTCAAGTAGAATGAGAAATAATTTGTAGATCCAGAAAGGACTAAGTATTAGAGACCGTTAAGAACAAAAATTAAAGAAGAAGAACAATCAAATAGGAGAAGACGGAGAGATTAGTTTTGGAATTTTTCGATGAGTTGACTCATTGAATGTCGCCCGATTCGCAGAGCAAATGTAGGATTTTTTTTTTTCCTGATATGTACCTTGGTTGCTGATAATTGAGATGCTCTCCGAGTCTCAGGTACCACAATTTTTGAATTTTAACGGTCAATGACTCAATGCATTGGACCTTTTGACCAGTTTTTTCTCTCTTTTTTTTTGCATTTGACATTTTAAAATGAACCTTTACTAAACGTGTCGTTCTGTTGGAGTCCTGTGCGGTGCCTCTCTATGTCCATTTAACCATTATTTTGTCTTCCGGTCGGTTACTCTTTCTTCTGAAACCCTAGGCAAAGCCCTAACTAATGGGTTGAGTTGAATATCATTCTCTCTCAGTTTCATGTACGAACCCTAGCCCCTTATACAGTACACAACACTTTCAGAGGTATGATTTATTTTATTTTCTTTAAGGTTTTGTATTTTTAGATTTTCAATCTTATGCTTTCTTCTCTGGATTTTCTCTGCAAAATATAACTTGGGTATATTCCCATTAAAGTTACCTTGAAATGAAAGTTACTCATTAATATTACTGTAGTTAACTAATCTTGATTTTCTTTTTTTACTAATTAATGAGTTTATAGCATTTATAAATGTGTATATTCTTTCTTGCTTCAGAAAAAAAAAGTGTATATTCTGGATTATGTGTAGCAATGGATTTCTCAAACTTTACAAACAAACAAACAAAAAAAAATCATGAAAATGTGGGAATTCTATTCTGTTTGGAAATGGGATAATAATTGAAGTTTTCCAACTGCAATTTCACATAATGCCATATGATATTGAATATCTAGTGTGTGGATTTTGAGTATATTTATATGCTTACACATGAATAGCTATTTTTGAATTGTGAATCTTGGTTTACTTTTCAGAAACTCCTACAACAAGTCAAAAATATGGATGTGGGAGAGGATAGGATTAGTAAACTGCCTGATCCATTAGTTCATCATATACTCTCTTTTCTTCCAACCAAATCTGATGTTTCCACTTGCATTTTAGCGAAAAGATGGAATAATGTCTGGGTATCTATTCCAGTTCTTCATTTCCACAACTGGGAGCCTTCTAGAATCAGGTTTACTAGGCATGAAGATTATGATGAACAAGCCATTATCTTGGAGACGGATAAGTTCATGGATTTTGTGGATAGGGTATTCGTTCAACGCAATATGTTGAATATAAAGAAATTCTGTCTCGATTGTGAAAATGGGTTTTTCGATCATCAACGGGTGAATGCATGGATCACTACGACAATGAAATGTGGAATCGAAGAGTTCATTTTTTCTGGGTGTTACTCATACCCAAACAATGGGAAGATGATTCCTGATTCCCTTTTCACATGTGAATCATTAACTACGTTAGACTTTCAGTTTGCAGAACAAGATAGGCTCGATCTTCCGGAATCAATTTCTCTTCCAAGACTAAAGATCCTTCGGCTCACGAATATTGTATATGATGATGAGAAATTGGCAGGAAAACTGTTTTCTAGTTGCCCAGTGCTTGAAGAATTGTGTTTGACTGATTGTAGTTGGCAGAATTTTTATTTCATACGTGTTTCAGCTCCTAGGTTGAAGTCATTCACTCTAACTGGTTGTCTGAGAAGTAATATGGGAGATGTCAAGGTCAAGATTGATGCACCAAATCTATCATCCTTCACTTTCTGTGATTGGCTACTAGAAGATTTTGTTGTGGATAGTTTTCCATTGCTACATGATGCAGATTTATACTACAACTATGGCGACATAGAGAGCAGATTTCTTCCTATATATAAGTTTATAGCGAAGCTCTGCAACGTAAAGGTCTTGAAAATATCAGGTGCTTACTTTAAGGTACGGCTGCTTACCTTTTTTTTTTTTTTGCTTCTTTTTCTTCGAATCTTAGGTGCATATTACCTTGGGTCCTTAAGAGAGTGACCTTGAATTTGGCTTCTAACTTGCCCAGCCTGATAGTTAATTCCTCATTTCTATATCTATTGTTTTTTCCTTTGTACCTTGAGTTCTTTTCAGACCCCCCCTATGTTTAGCTTGAACCTGTCAAAGTCAGACTCACGGCTAAAAGAATTTGTCTTTGTTACGGGGTTGAATGCAAATTTACATACACTCGATAGGACTATAATTGATTTTCTTTTTGTATGCCTTGTTATTTATTAGATTCTCAAGCTCGCAAAGGCTCTGTCCACTAGTTTCCCTACTTTCGATAATTTGATCTGTTTGGAAGTGTATGATATTCGTTATCTGCAAATGAAGAAATTACTCAACTTTCTAGAGTTCTCGCCAAACTTGGAAGCACTCCTCATCAAGAAGGTATGTTACCCTTCTCAAATCTGTGTGTCATTGTTGTTGCTATTTAACTGATGCAAGAAAATAAGTTACACAGTTAACATCATTACCTACTTCTTTCCCTTGTCAATTTTTGTCATTTTTGTCTGAATTTGAATCCTTGATTGTAGGTCAAATTTAGTGGCAAAGTCGACGAGAACACTTTGACATTTAACAAAGTGCCTAGTTGTTTGGAGTGCCTCAAGTCAATCGAATTTCAGAAGTTCAATGGGTACCTGAAGGAGCTGGAGATGGTTAAATTTGTTCTGAAGCATGCAAGAGTTCTTCAAACGGTCACTATGGAAACTTCATATACTGTAGAGGATGATGACATGGATCCAGCAAAGATGAAAAAGAATCTTAAAGCTAAGGAGGTTGAAGCTTTGAACAAAAAGATTACAACGCAGTTAGGAATGTCACCATGGGCTTCAGCAGGTTGTGTCATTAAGTTCTCGAGTTCCTAAATCTTGTTTTTTTTATTCTTGTCAAACCAACGGAATGGAGCTAAGGTTGTTGCTTTTACATTAGTAGGAATATCAGTTTATTAGCGTAAAGTTTTCGAACTTAACGGAACTAGGTTTTAAAACTTAAATGTGTTGAATCCAATCTTGTGGAGTTGAACAAGTAACTGTTCGTTTGTGATAGACTATCCTTTTCAAATGAGTTGTCCCTAGTCTTTGATTTATTTTTCTTTATTATTGCAAACTAATTCTTGAGATTCATGGAGTTTACGTTCTAGTGGAGGTTTCACTTTGAAGATCTTGAGCCTAAATTATGGAAATCTGTTTCATTAATGTGCGATTCTCTTAATGTCAAAGTGTGGGTAAGTCGTCATGCATTGAATTGGGTTCATTCCTGTTTTGCTGTTTCATTGTACATGAGTAATTAGAACCTCAAAAACTGCTTGTTCCTGAACTTTATGTTGAATCTGTCGATGTAAGTTATTATTGAAAATGATGAAAACTTGGATTGGAGGGTGCAGTGAACCAGTCTCCATAGCCTAATCAGATTACACCGAGTCTAATACTGACACATCGTGGGCGAATGGATATGAATGCAGCTTATACAGATAAGTTATCTTGCAGTTTATATAGTACACAAGTCCTAATATCCTAAGTGCGAGCTTTAAGCCTGGCATTCGTAAGTTTGTGCTAAATTATGTTCCTGGCAGGGGTAAAATGTTGGTGCAAGCAGCTAGAACTAGTCAAGTCCAATTAGTTCTGGGTGCAATGGCTGGATGCTTATCATGTGTTCTTTTAAGATGGCTAAGCATTCTCACAGTTGTATGTTGCAAAATTATATGATGCCTACAAGTTTTTAGAGCTTAAAGCAGTGCTATTGGAATTGTTTGGTGTGTTTCATGTGCACCAGTGAGTTGTATATTTTGCAAAATTTATATTTCTTTCTAAAGGTGTTTTTTAGGTCCGCGTGTGTACTTGAATTTCACAACTTATAGTTGTTACATGGAGAGTCGTCATTTTGGATCCTGCAAGACTGTCCACACTGCCTGGCTACTGCAAAATACAGCACACAAAAATAGTGCAAAAAAAAAGACAATGCACCAGCCGGGAATCGAACCCGGGTCTGTACCGTGGCAGGGTACTATTCTACCACTAGACCACTGGTGCTTGTTGAGATTCTTTTATTCCGTTTTATATCCAATTTGTATACTGACTCTCAGATTTAGATGCATTTGATCAGCTGACGAAAGGATGTTTCATAGATTGAGGAAATCTATACTTCAGAAAATTACTGGGAAGAATTTGGATCTACATGCTCTATACAACTGGTTAACAGAAATTTAGTGGCATCGTGAGTGATAATATCCTCCGGCGCCGTTATTTGACAAAGTCTAAATGCTCTATTCGTATGTAAAGGCATTTGGGTTGATTTTCATTTCAGTGATCAGTTTTTCCGCTATTCCGAAGCATAAGATTGGGCACCGAATTCACAATTCCGCAGCATATGATTGATCTAATGTCGTGTCAACTCCGCCGTTACCGTTTGACCATATTGTCTTTGGAATGTGTTGTTTGGTGCAGGAATGTTGTTTTTTTGAACCACTTAAACTTGCATCCCTTGAACATCTTCTTCCCAATTTGGACCACAATCCACCAGCCTGTAGATTTAGGCAATAAAAATCGATTAGCATCCTGTAACTAGTAAATATTTTCACCTTAAAATTCTATGTTTGAGCAGGGCTTAAGTGAATCAGTGAACTTATATATGTTCCAAAACAGCAGACTTCAAATCCCCGTGAAGATTTTCTGTTGGGGTTTGATCGTTTCTCGCTGCTATCCAGCAACAATGATGCATCAAAACGCTGCAATAATGTGATAAGTGAGGGATCAACAAGAGAATATGATATGTAACTCTAACCTATACGCATCTTATCATTGTAATTCATTATGACTTGACATTCGTGTACAAGGCTTGGTCTTCTGTGCTTATGTTTAATAAGTTTCTGTGCAGAACTTCCAAATCTGGAGATATAAACCTGCACAGGTACGGTGATGTCTAACGAGAGGAAGTACCGTGAAAAGTAACCTCCCAAAATGGGTTAAAGTCGAAAGTTCATCAGCAGCAGCGCGAACACTTGAAATTTCTTAAGCTTCTTCTCTTTCAAGTGCTGCAGCATGGTCACAGGCTCCAGTAAAGAAATATTTGCCAGGACATAGTATTCAGCTTAGAAGCCGCAGCAGGACCAAATGTTTTTATCTTAGTTTGCCTGTCAAGACCTCACAAACTTGATTCTTTTTCAATTTACCTTCACGCCACACAAAACCAAAATAACACCCTGGTTCCTCCAAAGTTTACAATGCCATTCCGTTTCTTTACGTAAATGCATACGCTTCACTTGATCAATGGAGTGCTGACATTGAATATTCGAATAGTTCAGTTGTCGACAAAACAGGCCAAACCGGTATATTAAGATGAGGCTGTTTTCCTTAGGGGTGTGAGTATTGGCCGGTTTGCCATTAAAACTCAAATCAGCTAACATAGAGGATCCATAGTCCCGGATCTTCTTCCTCTGCATCACTCTTTGGTAGGAAGATAAAGAGACCTGGACGTGCTTGCGATTGTGTAGATCGACGAATTGTGAATCTTCATCTACTCGTATAATAGATTTCCAACCTTTAGAGACGCATCTGAACCGAGTAAATGACTTCACTGGGAGTCTGCCGAGTATCTGTCAAACCAACAAATCAACAATTATTTCCTCCTGCAGATAGTGCATAGTGGAAAAGACTTACATTAGTGAATTTGGAGCGAGCATTTTTATTTAGTAGCAGTACTGTGATTTTCAAATTTGATTTCTCCAACATGTCACAAGCTAAAGTCGAAAGTTCATCAGCAGCAGCGCGACACTTCAAATTTCTTAAGCTTATTCTCTTTCAAGTGCTGCAGCATAATACAGGCGCCACAAAGAACATTTTGCCAGGACATAGCATTCAGCTTAGAACCCGTAGCAGGACAAAATGTTTATATTAGTTTTGGTGGGGGTGCGCCAGGCCATTGCAGTAGTGCAACGCAAAGGCGACGCGTGAGAACCCCAGCAGCAAGCTACTGTGATGGAAACTCCCCCATGAAAAAAATTAATTTAATATCGTGCCATCCAATGGATGGCATATCAAATATTAAACTGATAAGAACAGATACTACACTTGATCTTAGCCAAAAGGCCGAGAAAGGTATGCTTATTCCGAATTCTAGGTTCTGCTTTTACAGCGTCTTCTTTCCATCCCTCTGCTCTAGGCTATTCTATGTGGGACTAAGTCTTAAGTTCACTAGCTGCCAATTCAAGTTCGGGAAGTGGTTTTACAAAAATATTTTTCTGATTCTTTGGATCATGGCTTGGAATTTTCTTGAGTCTAACATTTGTACTATTAATGGGTTTTGCTGGTTTGCAGCTAGTAGTAAAAATGGCCTGTGTTGACCAAATTTGAATTGGTCATTTTTTTTGTGTTTTCCCCCCATAATTCTACCGGATTTCATCAACTAGTACTAGTAGAAGTTTTGCTTATGTTGCAGTGAGTATATAATGTCAGGTACTACCATTTGAATTATCTTTTGGCCAAATTTGGAAGTTTAAGAAATCTTTTTCCAAATCGTTTTAACTTTGCTCTCTTTGGCATGGGTAATAGTGGATCATCACTAGGCAAAGACAGAACCCTCCTGTAAGACACACAGTACAATCTGTTGTGAATACAAACCTGAAACATATTTTTAGTGGAAGGGTGCGATAGCAAAGAGAAGAAGATACCATGTAGGCAAGAAAATCAGATTTTCCCAGCTTCGTGCTCCAATATGGCGCCATGGACCATCTAAGAGGTGGCTACATCCATTTAACTGACAATTTGAAATCCTGGAAATAGGAATGGCTTCACATCCTGTACAACTACTCCTCAACAATTCTATTTGAAAACCATTAACAGATTTGAGTCTTTGTTTTGTTCTTTTCAGATTGCTGTTTATCTTAAAACTGAAGAAAAACTTGACGATTGATCACGCCAGGCATACTGGAATTGGTCATGGGATGAGATGGTACACTTCAATCTTCCAGCTACTTTTGATTTTTTGTACAAACAAACAGCAGGACAAAAAATTCATCATGTTGGACATTCTTTGGTGAGTTAGAAACTAAACCTATAATCAAATTTCGTCGTAACAACCAGAAAAGGGCCGAAGAGGGTCTTTGGACACATTTTTCAACCAGCAATTGACGCGCCTCAGTCATTATGTCATTAGCTGCATCCAAGTGCAAACATGTTTACTGAAGAAAGCATCAATTACTTCTTGTAATACCTTGATTCACATCCCTGATTTAGATTTGAACAATGTGTGCCCAACTGACAGCAGAAATGAGAAAAGCATTGTGATAAGACGAAGAGAAGGATTTTTTATCGACCCAAGTGATTCTTTTAGATGAAACAGAAGGACAGCTCTTGTACAAGTCGTTGAGTATCTAGACACAAGAAGGATATTAGAACATTCAAAGTCACAATGGACGGTGTCTGATCGTATATCCTTTACATGTGATGTGTAGAAGCCATGATTAATTTATGCTAAGTCAAAATCTGACGGTCCCTACAATATTAGATCCCTAGTTGATCTCCTCCCATTGGGCAGAGTTACATGCTATGGTCCTCCCGGACCCGGACCTCTATGGTTGTTAGGTAAGCCTAGACGTTGCAAGCCTTTGACTGGACATGGTACATGACTTATTTGCTTTGACCGTTAGGTTTCTGCTTATTATTGATCAATAATACCAGTAGTACTGCTTTTCCCTACCAATAGTGGTGGTAATGCATGATGTTGACCTTGAGTGACTTTAGTTGCACATAGAAAGAATCATTGATATTCTTCTTTTTTCCATATCCTTATGAAGATGCCAATTGTAGGACTACTATCGGGTATTAACATTCCACAACGGTGCAGAAATGGGAATTCACGATGACCTCATACATTGTGTACTTGACACTGTCAGGGAAAAAATATCAACTGGTGAGATCGTCATAATGTGGTGTGACAACTGTCGAAGCATGTGGGGAGATCAAGAAGTGCTTAAGTGGAGATTATGTCACTGATTTGGAGCTGTTAATTTATTGTGAACAAGGGGAAAATGAACAAAAGAAGAAAGAAATACTCTACATCTTTCTAGAATTTTTGAATCTTTTTCTGGAAGCCTATTTTTCTAGAATTTTTGACTTTTTTTTCCTCCATGTGCATCTTTCTCTAATGAAGTGAGAATAGAGGAAATACATTTTGCTATGACAATGGGGTTAGATAGAGGTGGTGGGGGAGATGATAGTTGTTTTTTGTTTTTTTTAATCGGTAAAGAATTTGATGCTAACGAGTTTCGAATTCGGATCACTGGTATCATCATCCAATGACTTTGTTACTGTATTATTGTGACACCGACTCATAGTTGTCTTTGTACCCTGAATTCAATGGCGGAGCCAGGTTTCCACAAAGGGGATTAAAAAAAATTATTCTCCGCGACAATAGTTGTCCGGTAACTAATAAGGATATCCATGGTAGATAGAGATGAAAAGTAGAAGTAAGGTGCAGACTACAAACTACGAAATGAGGAAGGAACAGAAAATTAGCCTATACTCTCAACTACATTTGCATACATTTTCCTTGCATTGGATATTGTCCAACAGTACATGTGAAAGAACACTTGAAGCTCTGAATTCGTACTTTCGTGGTTGTCGAACCGGTATGCCTTAAATAGCAACCTACATTTCTACAAATCAAGTCTATACAATGACTTGGTCAGTTAACATAACAAATTTCTTTGCCTCTTCCAGGAGTCTTCACTGAACATCTTTTATGCAGTCATTGCGTACGTACTACTACCACCATTATATATAAGTATATATATAACTACATCGTAATCACATACCGCCATCCATACTAACTTCGATCCTTTTCATATAGTTGGTGCTTCCACATGTGGGATTATCTTCGTACTAATAGTTGTTTCATAATATTGTTTTCAGAGCTCAAAGGCTTGTTAATGGGATAGTTGTACTTGTATTCATAATTCTATAAATTGGTGATGAATACCCAATTCTCTAATTAGACTGGAAAGTTCTTATACTATTTTCTACTTAGCTTCACATTCTAAAATAACTCCTGCACTCCAAGATTGCTAATAGGGGTGTACCAAATTAGCAGGGGTTCCAAAATCATATAAAACAAAACTGGTTTTTCCTTGGGGATGGTACGCCCCTAACTAATTTGGTACACCCACATTAGCCTAATTGTAGACTCTTCAGTATCTTTTAATAGCTAATAACTGTCATTAAAGGGTTGATAGACAGCTCAACCAAGCACTAATTATCATATTTGATTTTTTGTAGATATTGAAGAAACGACACCTGTAATTGAGAGGCATTATGTGGCGCTAGTGTACTGCATATATATAATGGCAGTGTTCACACCGGAAATGGCTTAACATTCATGTCAAACAAACATGGTCATACATAGGCCAAGCAAAATAAAATCAGCATTATCTGCATTATGCCACATAATGCCTCAATTTTAAAGAAAAATAAAAAGGTCTAGGGGGTTTCAAACGTTCGACCACAAATTTACTTAATCTAAAGTGAAACGCTGTGCCACACTATTATTTTTGACATTAGATGGACTTGTATTAAATTTATACAATTATTATTTTTCTTTCTAATCTATAATTATAAACAACTAAACAAGGACCACTAATGAGCACCAGACATCACAAGATCTTGGTTTTGAAAATGGAACTTCTTGTGAAGAACAGGGAAGAAGATGGGAAGAAGATGGAACTTCTTGTGATTTCCGCAGTGTTTTTTTGTTTTTTTTTTCAATGTTTTCTAACGGGCGGACATAAAAGTTTACGCCCGAATGGGGCGAACACGTAAGTTGCGCCGAATTGAACTGCACACGGACGGTTTGCACACGTAAGATATTGAAAAGAAAAAAAATGGTTGGGACGGACATTCTGGTAACGCCCGGTTCAGGCGAATGTTAAATTGTGCGTCTCATGGGGCGGACTTTTTAAGTTCGTCCCTCACTCAAGCGGACAAATTAACTTGCGTTTCATTTCGGGCGTAACTGGAACATTCGTTTGATGACAGACGCACATTTTAATTACGCCCTGTTGGGGCGTTTAACTACGTATCCGTCTGACAAACGCACGGAGATTAAAACATCCGCTCAGTATCAGGCGGAGATTTAAAATCCGCTTGACTATAATTATACTCGTACCCGTTACGTTCAAACAGGTTTAAACCCAAATATTTTTAGTTTTTGGTTTTAGTTTTAGTTTTAGTATGCTCGTCGACTGTGGACGCTCTTAGAAACTAAACCTATAATCAAATTTCGTCGTAACAACCAGCAAAGGGCCGAAGAGGGTATTTGGACACATTTTTCAACCAGCAATTGACGCGGCTCAGTCATTATGTCATTAGCTGCATCCAAGTGCAAAGATGTTTATTGAAGAAAGCATCAATTACTTTTTGTAATACCTTGATTCACATCCCTGATTTAGATTTGAACAATGTGTGCCCAACTGACAGCAGAAATGAGAAAAGCATTGTGATAAGACGAAGAGAAGGATTTTTTATCGACCCAAGTGATTCTTTTAGATGAAACAGAAGGACAGATCTTGTACAAGTCATTGAGTATCTAAACACAAGAAGGATATTAGAAAAGTTTCTACTTGTACAATTTTTCTAGTAGATCATTGTTGTAAATGCATTTTAGATTTTAAATTTGTAAAGAATCCATCCAACGGATGACTTGCACCCGAGCAAAATAAGAAGTAATAACTCTTAGAGCAACATTAGTGTTGTTGCTATAAGTCATATATGGTGAAACGACAAGGTAGAGAAGGAAGGTTTTGTATTATCAAAAGCTTGAGATTACAATCTGTTTCTCTAAGACTAAATAGGGAGAAAACCAAAAACGAATTTACACCAAAAATAATATCTTTCCTAACTAACATATTTCCTAACCATATATAGAATATATGTACAAATATGCATATCTCCTAATACTCCCCCTCAAGTTGGAGAATGGAGATCACGAATGCCCAACTTGCGAAGAAGCATCTCAAACTGAGGACATCCAAGAGCTTTAGTGAAAATGTCTGCAAGTTGAGCAGTTGTGCGAACATGAGAAGTAACAATAGCTCCCGACTGAACTTGATCGCGTACATAATGACAATCAATCTCAATATATTTGGTGCGTTCATGAAAAAAAGGATTAGCAGCAATATGAAGTACGGATTGACTATCGCAGTAAAGGCGCATAGGCTGAGAGTGAAACACACCTAGAGATTTCAATAATGCCTTTAGCCACGTGAGCTCACTACAAGTATGAGCCATGGAACGGTACTCTGCCTCAGTAGAAGAACGAGATACAGTGTGTTACTTCTTTGTCTTCCAAGATATAGGCGAGCCTCCCAAAAAGATAAAGTAACCAGTAAGGGAACAGCGACTAAGAGGACAAGAGGCCCAATCAGAGTCACAATAAGCAGTAATTTGAAGAGCACTATCCTTGCGTAAAACAATCCCTTGACCAGGATGTCCCTTAAGATAACGAAGAACTCGAAGAGCAGCTTCCCAATGAGACATCCGAGGAGTCTTCATAAATTGAGCCAATACATGCACCGAGTAACACAATTCGGGACGCGTAATTATCAAATAAATCAAGCGCCCAATCAGCCGACGATACTGGGATGAATCAGAATACAAAGGTCCATCATCAAGAGCCAAACGATGATGTTGATCAATTGGTGAAGTAGCTGGTTTGGCTCCAAGAAGTCCAGTCCTAGACAGAATATCCAATGTGTATTTTCGTTGAGATAAAAATAGTCCATCAGCTCCTCGAGACATTTCAATGCCAAGAAAATACTTGAGATTGCCCAAATCTTTCATATGAAAACACCATCTTAAATATGCTTTAAAAGCAGTAATAACAGCGGAATTGTTCCCAACAATAATTAAATCATCCACATAGACAAGTACATTAATAGAATTCTCACCTCGTCGTAGGGTAAATAGAGAATAATCAGCATAAGACTGTATAAACCCAAAAGTCCTAAGAGCACCTGCAAGCTTAGCAAACCAATTACGAGGAGCTTGACGAAGACCATATAAAGATTTATGGAGTCGACATACTTTACCAGGAGAACTAGTCGAATATCCTGGAGGAAGTTGCATATATACTTCTTCATCAAGATCCCCATGTAGAAAGGCATTGTGAACATCCATTTTATGTAACTCCCAATCACGAGCAACTGCCACTGCTAAAAATGTTCTAACTGAAACCATTTTAGCTACGGGAGCAAATGTTTCATGATAATCCACCCCTTCCACTTGTCTATTACCGAGCACAACTAAGCGAGCCTTATACCGCTAGACAGTACCATCAGAATTGTATTTAATTTTGTAAACCCATTTACAACCAATAGCCTTCTTCCCCGGAGGCAAGTCAGTAATTGATAATGTACCATTTTTATCAAGAGCACCAATTTCATTAGACATAGCTACACGCCAACAGGGAAGGCGAACAGCCTCAGCATAACTGGTAGGTTCTTTATGAGTAGTAATTGCCACAAAAAACGAGTATGATTAGCAGAAAAATTTGCACATGTCACATAATTGTTTATGGGATAAGGCGTACCTGAGGACGTTGACGAGTTAGGGGTGGAGGAGTTGGGGTCTATTTCTTTGACAGTATTACATATATAATCCTTCAATTGAGTATTAGGAATCCGAGTCCGAACACTACGTCGAATTGCCGTATCAGAAATGTCACCAATTTCACATCTTTCCGAAGTAGGTAAACATACATCAGAAGTGTCCCTTGAACTCCCTGAAACATTATGCAAATCAGTCTCGGAAGCGTCGCTTAATCTTCTTGACACATTCTGCAAAGCAATCTCAGATGAGACAAAACCATCTCCCAAATCAACTGGTGATCCCTTGACCTCTGAAATTCTCTCACTGCCTGTGACTAGTCGACTTCTGGCACCTGACAAATCCCGTATCTCACCGACCGGAGTAGCTGATGTTCTGTCACTACTAGATAAAATTCGTTCTGCATTAGTTCTGTCACTGGTTGGAGGGGAAGTTGTGCTGTAACCACCGGACGTCTGTTCATCTCTCCTTGCAGTGTTGTTACTACCAGACAACATTTGTACGCCTGCTGTACCTGAAGCAGTTGTGCTGTCACATGAAGTCTCGTGAATTTCTGTCACGTTTGGTGACTTTTGTATGCACGTTCTATTTGAAATTCCATTGCTGCCTATTCCTTTCTGTGACCTTCTCGAGTTCAGGGAAGAACTCTTGCCAGTCACGTGATGGGAAGGAGTAGATGAACCGTCACTATTTCCTCCTGACCCACCGGCACTATCTCCTGTTCTTTTGTCTTGTCTACTATTTCCGTCATTATTTCCTGAAACTCGTCGAATGCTCTCCCTTGAAGCTGCTGTCTTGTCAGCAGACTTGTCTGTTATATTCTGCTCTTCTGTCACACGTCCCTGGTTCACAGTAACCGGTATTTGAGAACTGTCAGACGCCAAAGAACCAGATTGTTCTGCACAAATCACTGACCATTCATCCACCCCAACTTCATTATCATTGTCTTCATTATTATTGTTATCCGAAGAAACAACCGTGTAAGGAAATTTGTTTTCAAAAAGCACTACATCTCGAGACACAAAAAATTGCTTCGTTTCCAAATCAAACAACCGCCAACCCTTTTTTCCATGAGGATAACCGACAAAAATACATCTCCGACTTCGTGGATTAAACTTATTACGATCACGAGGGACAAAACTTGCATAACACAAACATCCAAATACCCGAATAAGATTATAAATAGGCGGCTTCCTATGTAACAATTCATATGGACTTCTTCCACTAAGCAAGGGAGTAGGCGTGCGATTAATAATATAAGCAGCAGTTAAGATACATTCACCCCAAGTGCATATTAGAACAAGTTCTCAAAAGAGAGAGGAGAGAGAGAGAGCGTGAATCGGGAGAACAACTAGGTGTCAACTCGTAAATCAAGATGAATTTCTTAGCAGCAACGGCGAACACAACAACCGACTGGTTTGTAGTGGGTCCGAGAAATGGGAAGAAGAATAAGGGGATTCTGGGTTTGTCTGTCCAAGGGGTAGGATTTGAATTTTCACAAGTAGTGGTAGATGAAACTGCTAAAGTTAAGATTAAAGAAAAGAACAAGAGCTATCTTGACATCACCATTTCTCCGGAATCTGTAGAGTGGATAGTAGAGGCCTTGGAAAGGGAATCAAAGTGGAAAGGTTCCAAGAGAAGCTATTGGAAGTATCGATCAAAATCAGAATGGATTTGTGTGGATCGATTATGGAACAAAGATGGCGAATTTATGAGATTGGGTTTTCTAGGAAAGGGGATAAATCCATCTAGAGTCTGTTTTTTTCCGGCCGGTGAAAATAGGCAAGGTTGGAGAGAAATTGCTAAAGTTTTAAGAGCATGTTTGAAGGATGATGTGACGGCATCTACATCAATTTTAACTGATGATGGTACAATTATGTGTGAGGATGAAGTTCCTTGCCTTAATGAGAAGGAATCTAATAGATGGAATCGTGCTTTGATATGTGAGGTGGATAAACCAGTGTTATGCTGGAAAGAAATTGGGGATTTTATGAGAAATAAATTACAGTTGAAGCAGGCTTTTTCTCTTTCTCCATTTGATTTATCTAAATCCTTATACTTCGCAGAATCAATTGAATGCATCCAAACTCTTATCAAAAAGAACTGGTGGTGCTTTAAAGATTTGAGAATTCAATTTTCTAGGTGGAACCCAAGTTGTAATAGCCTTAAGTCTCTTAATATCAACCCTCCAGAACCTGTATGGTTGGCTATTAAAGGCATTCCCTTCCATATATGGAATCTTAAGACCTTCACTCACATTGGAAGCTTTTTCGGAGGTTTGGTTAAAGTTCATGAGAACTCTATCTCTGGGAAAGACTACTATGAAGCATTCATTCAAGTTTCAAGGAAGCTACAAGAGAAAGAGGAATTCCGTTCTGTTTCGATGGATGGTAGGAATTTTATGGTTGTTGCTCGTGAACTTCAAGACATAGAAGAAGCTTTGCCGCTGGGTTGGCCTGTGGTTGAGTTTGAAGCAGTGACAAAGATCTTACCTTTTCCGGCTCCGATGATCTCAACGGTAGTTTTGGATAAGGAGACCGATGTGGCAGAGCACTATTTTTCTGGGGCAGAGAAGAGTACACGTGATCTTGAAATTCAAAATTCAAAATTTTCTGAGGCAGAGAAGAGTACACGTGATCTTAAAATTCAGAATTCAAATGTTCCTTCTTCACATGATAAAACAGATGGCAATTTAAAGAGAGTAGGCACGGAAGTGTCTCGAGATTCTTCTTTGGGGTCGATAAATAAAGGCCTTATTATTCCAGAAGCAAATGGACCTTGTCCCACTTATCGTGACGAAGTTGTAAATTCTGTTTTTGAACTGGAAAGAGATGAAGAGTTACGGGAGTGCTGCGATTATAGTGGTGAGGATGATCAAATCTCACATGTCTCTGACTCGCTAGACAAAGGTATTTCTTCTAATCATCCATCTTCTCCTTTTTTGAGACGTAGAAGGCTAGATAGAGGTCCTCTAACTGAGGCTGAAGCTCTTCATAGATTGCAAGTGCTAATTGACGATTTTAAAAGTGCTGGTCCTGAGGTAGGTGTGGTGTTTAGGCAAACTCAATTGGAATTACAAAAATTAATGAAAAATGCAACTAAGGATAAAGATTTTTCCTCGTCTGATATGGAGGGATGCAAGGGTCTGGATGACCTTTAGGTGTTTGTTGGTTGTTCTGTGTGGGGTTTATTTTCAGTTTTTAATGCGGATTAAAATTATCTCATGGAATATCCGTGGTCTCTGTAACCCGGATAGACGAGCGGAACTGAAGACGCTTTTACGTTTTTGGAAGCCTGATGTTGCTTGTTTTCAAGAGACAAAGGTGGAGAAATGGGATAGAAGAAAAGTTCAAGAACTGTGGGGCAACAGCAGTTTTGATTGGGTTGATCTAAGTTCTCAAGGCAGGTCAGGAGGTATATTATTAGTTTGGAATTCTCGCTCTATAGAGGTTGACGATTCCTTGGTAGGTGCTTTCTCTGTGTCAATTCGTTGTAAACTTCGCGGGGAAAATTTCTGGTGGGTGCTAACCACGGTGTATGGTCCTTGTTTGGAGTTGTTTCAGCAACAGTTCTGGCTAGAAATTAATGATGTGGGTATGTATTGGGGCGAGCCTTGGTGCCTTTGTGGTGATTGGAATGTTACTCGTTTTAGCCATGAGAGGACTGGTGAGCAGATAGTTACCTCTGTAATGCGAGATTTTAATAATTTAATTGCTAGCTTTGGGCTAATTGACTTACCTCTTATTGGGTCTGTTTACACCTGGAGTAGGAATGATAGCGGTAGTAGAATTGATCGTTTCCTGGTGTGTAATGGTTGGGAAGGTCATTTCCTTAGACTAGAGCAGCAAGCTTTGGTTAGACCCTTCTCTGATCATTGGCCTTTGTCTCTATCTTCAGAAGGTGAAGGGTGGGGCGCAACTCCGTTTCGTTTTCAGGAGATTTGGTTTGAAGATCCTAATATAATGAACCTTATGAAGACTTGGTGGGAGTCGGCTAGGTTCCAAGGTAATCCTGGTTTTGTTATGGCAAAGAAGTTGCAGCTGCTAAAAGCAAAGTTGAAAGAATGGAACATATTTGTTTTCGGTAATTTCCAAAGGAAGATTGAAGCGAATTTGGTTGAAATTCAGAGACTTGAAAAAGAGGTGCAGTCTCAAGGTATTTCTGACATTCTCAACTCTTCAATTCTAAAGGCTAAAGGAGAGTTTCATAAGTTATCAAAAATGAAGGAAATTTATTGGAGACAACAATCAAGAATTGAATGGTTTATTCAAAATGAGAGAAATACAAAATTCTTCCACAAGCGTGCGTCCTCTCGGCAGAGAAGTAACTCTTTTTCGCAACTTAATGTCAATGGTTCTCTTACCTCTGATAAACCAATTATTAAAACTGCAATTGTTGAGTTCTACTCTGAATTATATAGGGAGGATGCAACTTCTAGACCACAACTTGATGGCCTTGAATTTCCATCCATCGATAACACTCAGGCTGCAGCTCTAGAAGGACCTTGTGATGAGGATGAGGTTAGGAAGGCTATTCATGATTTGGGTGGTGACAGAGCCCCCGGTCCTGATGGTTTCCCAATCATGGTTTTTAGTAGATGTTGGGAGTTCATGAAGGATGACATAATGGGGGTTGTAAATGATTTATTCGTGAATGCCCACATTGATTGGCGCCTCAAATCGACATTCATTTTTCTGTTACCAAAGAAGGAGGTTGTGGTAGACGTAAATGATTTTAGACCGATTAGTTTGATGGGCAGTGTAAACAAAATTTTGTCTAAAATCTTGGCAACTAGGTTGAAAGATGTGATGAATTGCCTGGTGAGTGGTCATCAAAGTGCTTTTATTAGAGGGAGACAAATCTTGGATAGCTCGTTAATAGCTAATGAGCTGATCGACTCCTATCAAAAGAGGAAGAAGAGTGGAATTTTGTGCAAAATAGACTTCCAAAAGGCGTACGATAATGTTTCATGGGATTTCCTTGATTACACTTTAATGAGAATGGGTTTTGGAGTGATTTGGCGAAAGTGGATAGCAGCATGCACAAAACATGTTTACTTCTCCGTGTTAATCAATGGTTCCTCAAATGGTAGATTTGAAAGCACGAAAGGTTTGAGACAAGGGGATCCCTTATCCCCTTTCCTTTTCATCCTAGTGGCGGAAGCTCTAAATATTATGCTTACAAAAGCTTGTAACATTGGCTGGTTGCAGGGATTTGAAGCTGTGCAAGGAGGAACGGTGGTGAGCCATTTACAATTTGCAGACGACACGATCGTCTTCTTGCAACCACATGCTTCTCAAATATCTCATCTAAGAAATGTGTTGTTGTGGTTTGAGATTATTTCTGGTCTGAAGGTTAATTTTAAGAAGACTTCCATTATTCCAGTTGGGAATGTTCCCCAGGTTAATTCCCTTGCTCGTTCTTTTGGCTGCAGAATTGATAATTTCCCCCTTCCTTATTTAGGTTTGCCTTTGGGTGACTCTTATATGTCTAAAGCTAAATGGGATATTGTCATTGAGAGGGTTGAAGAGAGACTTAATCCGTGGTCAGCAATTTTTCTTTCAAGGGGCGGAAAGTTGGTTCTTATACATGTTGTTCTTCAATCTTTACCGGTGTATCTCATGTCCCTCTTTGTGGCCCCTGTCTCTGTGATTGAGAAACTAGAACAGTTGTTCAGGAATTTCTTATGGAATGACAGGGAGGGAAATCATAAATCTCATCTTGTTAATTGGGAAGTGGTTACATGTGATAAAGATAAGGGAGGTTTGGGGGTGAAGAATCTGAAAATGATGAATGCTGCTCTTATCATGAAGTGGCTGTGGCGCTTTGGATGTGAAAAATTGGCTCTTTGGAGGACTATTGTGGCAGAGAAGTATGGTGAAGATTTTCTTGGCTGGTCTACAAAGATGCCAAAATCAACTTATGGTTGTAGTATTTGGAAAGGTATATGCAAGTTTGATGAGGACTTTAAGTCCATTTGCAAGATGCAGGTAGGTGATGGAAATCACACTAACTTCTGGGGCGATACTTGGATCTCGAACATCCCTTTGAGAGATCAATTTCCAGCTGCGTATGCCATCTCAGGCTCGAAAAATGCTACGGTTGCGGAGGTTAGAGTTTTTGAAGGTGACAGGGTTAGTTGGAACTTGAATATTTCACGAAGAGTTTATGACAACGTCATTACAGAATTATCTTCTTTGCTTCTTTTACTCGATAATTTTCAATCTAGCAACACCATGGATCTGGACAAGAGAATTTGGTTGGGTGAAAAATCCAACGGAATTTTTTCAGTCAAGTCCTGCTATCAGTGGTTTCATAAAACAGCTCCCCATCCTTCAAGTTTTATTCCTAAAAAGAGGATTTGGTCGAGTAAGTGGCCAACAAAGGTAAGTTTTTTTATGTGGGCTGCTGGTTACGCAAAAATTTCTACTCAAGACCAGATGTGTAAACGAGGGTGGCCTTTTGAATGGGTAAATCATTGTTATCTCTGTGTAAAAGATGAGGAGTCGTCTAATCATCTCCTTATTCATTGCAAGGTAGCATGGACTGTTTGGTGTTACTTTCTCAAGGAATGGTCTCTAAGTTGGGTCACCCCACCGGATTTGATAACTCTTATCAGTTCTTGGCCTCTTCGTGCTAATACTGCAAGGAAATCAATGGTTTTAAAAGTTCTTCCTGCGGCGATTTCTTGGTGTCTTTGGGATGAGAGAAACATGAGAGCTTTTCAGAATACTAGGAAGAATGAAGGTGCTATCATCGATTCTGTTAAATTCACTGTGGCTTACTGGTTACATAACAGGGGTGTGTTTCAAGGCATTTCTCTGGAACAATTTGCTATTAGTTGGAAGGATTTTTTGTTTGAACCACCTTGAGGTTGTTTGATTGGGGTTTGTAGGAGTCTTCCTTTTAGGAAGGAGGTTTGTGTTTGTTTGGGGGATGCTCTTAAGTTTAATGTTATATCTTTTGGGGTTGCTTCTTTATGGCTTCTCCTTTTCTTCTTTTTTCGGTCGGTTCTTGGTTAGTCCATATATTATGTACTCAATCTTTTCATCTATAAAATTTTAATTTACCGATCAAAAAAAAAAAAAAAAAAAAAAAAAAAAAAAAATATAAATTCACCCCAAAACCGAAGAGGTAAATTAGCTTGAAATCGTAAAGCACGCGCCACATTCAATATATGACGATGTTTGCGTTCAACTCGCCCATTTTGTTGTGGCGTATCCACACATGAAGTTTGAAATTCAATACCCTGTTTAGTAAAGAATGGAATTAATGGAAGAAATTTCATACCATCGTCACTGCGAACCTTCTTAACTTGCCTATCAAATTGCGTCATAGCCATAACACAAAAATTCTGAAAAATTTGCACCACCTCAGTTTTTTGTGCCATCAAATAAACCCAAACACAGCAAGAATAATCGTCGACAATGGTAAGAAAATAATGTGCACCGCAAGAAGATGTAGTACAATAGGGACTCCATACATCACAATGAACTAAATCGAAGAAGTCATCTGCTTTATTCTCACTAACATGAAAGGTTGTCCGAGTTTGTTTAGCTTTAAAACAAATATCACACGGTTCATTAAGGAATTTCCGACAATCAACTTTATTAGTACCGGGAAGTAAAGAAACAACCTTATTAGACGCATGACCTAAACGTCTATGCCACAAATAATAATATTCTCCAGCACCCACACCAATCATCGTCCTTGTAGTAATGAGCGTTCCACTGTGGAAGATATAGACCCCGTCTCGTTCCTCACCCACACCAATCACCGTCCTTGTAGTACGGTCCTGCATCACACATAACTTATCATTCAAAGTGACAATACATTTTAAATCTTTAATTAAACATGCTAAAGAGATCAAATTGCATTGTAGATCAGGAACGAATAAAACACAGAATAGTTTCATATTGTTTTCAAACACCACAGTTCCTTCACACGGAGCATGAGAGTATGTGCCGTTCAGAAGCTTTATGGAAGAAAAACTCATTTCATGAGTCTTAAATAAAAATTCTTTAGTTCCTGTCATATGTCGTGAAGCCCCTGTATCAAGTATCTATTTACCATAAAGTTTTTCCTTCGAATCATTATTTGAAACTTTAAGAATTTCCACAATGGTTTCCCATTGTGCATCAGTAAGAGTATTAACAAGACCCAGCCGATCTTGTGACGATAAAGATCCTCCACTAGAGTTAGTGGTTGTAATCGCTAAATTAGCTATAACAGTCATGGTGTTAATCTTCAACACAAATTTCTGATTTAAAATTTAAAAATATTCAGGTCTTTCCCGCTCGATGCCATGAAACGACAAGGTAGAGAAGGAAGGTTTTGTATTATCAAAAGCTTGAGATTACAATCTGTTTCTCTAAGACTAAAAAGGGAGAAAACCAAAAACGAATTTACACCAAAAATAATATCTTTCCTAACTAACATATTTCCTAACCATATATAGAATATATGTACAAATATGCATATCTCCTAATATGTAGCAATAAAAGTAAGCGCAATGTTTGTTGTCAAAAGCCATTTTTGATGCCATCTAGCCATATTGTCAAATGGAGTTCTCATATTTGAGAACTCTTTTTAGCAATTCTCATATATAGCTTCACGGTATTATAAAGTCCGTTCAACACCAAACGCATGCTTAAATACCGTTCAACACCAAACGCAGCTTTAATTTATGTTTACATTTCCAAACGTAGTTTATAAAACCTTGTAAGTGGAAAGGAGTTATAAACTGAGTCCAACTAAATGTCTCCCCAACTTGGACGGGTTTTAAAATTTCGTTTGTCTTAAAAAAAGAAGCCATATATAAGATGGCAATATGAGATTTTGACAACTCATGAGTAAAGTTGCTCTTATCTCTTCATCACCGCGTAATGGACGGTGTCTGATCGTACATCCTTTACATGTGATGTGTAGAAGCCATGATTAATTTATGCTAAGTCAAAATCTGACGGTCCCTACAATATTAGATCCCTAGTTGATCTCCTCCCAATGGTCCTCCCGGACCCGGACCTCTATGGTTGTTAGGTAAGCCTAGCCTGTTGCGAGCCTTTGACTGAACATGGTACATGACTTATTTGCTTTGACCGTTAGGTTTCTGCTTATTATTGAATTGATCAATAATACCAGTAGTACTGCTTTTCCCTACCAATAGTGACGGTAATGCATGATGTTGACCTTGAGTGACTTTAGTTGCACATGATAATTGTTGTAACCCTTGTTGTTCAATAGGGCTTTTGCTAACTTTCCTAATTCCTTTCGTATTCCATGTAATCCTTGATCATGTGCTCTGTCCTTTGCACCGGTTCTCTGGGTATGTTGTTTGTTGTCCGATGGTTGTTTACCACTTGGTTTTTGTTGATCTTTGTCTTCTCCGGTGGGAAATAAAATTCCGGCGAGTTCTTCAGCGGATTTTCTTTGTACCAGCTGTAGAAGATGAGTTTCATGTTGAAACGTTTGGTTCCTCATCATTTGGAAGTGTGTTATATCAGGTGTTGATTAAAAATGTTCTTATTTTGAGTTGTAAATCATGCATCATTGATTCAAGTTCTCCCGTAAAAGGCGGGTGCTACTTCAGTTTCTTCATTACGTTCAAACTCGGTTTCTTTGTTACGTTCGGATGGTTCGATAGAGATTCTGGTTATGGGATTCGGGATATATGATTCGGGTTACGGGATTCGATATGGGAATTACTTAGTGCTAAGTCTTGTTTGTTTCGGATTCTTATTGTAACATCGGGGCTTCCTGTTTATTTATTAAAAAAAAAAAACTTTAGTTGCACGTAGAAAGAATCATTGGTATTCTTCTTTTTTTCATATCCTTATGAAGATGCCAATTGTAGGACTACTATCGGGTATTAACATTCCACAACGGTGCAGAAATGGGAATTCACGATGACCTCATACATTGTGTACTTGACACTGTCAGGGAAAAAATATCAACTGGTGAGATCGTCATAATGTGGTGTGACAACTGTCGAAGCATGTGGGGAGATCAAGAAGTGCTTAAGTGGAGATTATGTCACTGATTTGGAGCTGTTAATTTATTGTGAACAAGGGGAAAATGAACAAAAGAAGAAAGAAATACTCTACATCTTTCTAGAATTTTTGAATCTTTTTCTGGAAGCCTATTTTTCTAGAATTTTTGACTTTTTTTTCCTCCATGTGCATCTTTCTCTAATGAAGTGAGAATAGAGGAAATACATTTTGCTATGACAATGGGGTTAGATAGAGGTGGTGGGGAGATGATAGTTGTTTTTTGTTTTTTTTAATCGGTAAAGAATTTGGTGCAAACGAGTTTCGAACTCGGGTCACTGGTATCATCATCCAATGATTTTGTTACTGTATTATTGTGACACCGACTCATAGTTGTTTTTGTACCCTGAATTCAATGGCGGAGCCAGGTTTCCACAAAGGGGATTAAAAAAAATTATTCTCCGCGACAATAGTTGTCCGGTAACTAATAAGGATATCCATGGTAGATAGAGATGAAAAGTAGAAGTAAGGTGCAGACTACAAACTACGAAATGAGGAAGGAACAGAAAATTAGCCTATACTCTCAACTACATTTGCATACATTTTCCTTGCATTGGATATTGTCCAACAGTACATGTGAAAGAACACTTGAAGCTCTGAATTCGTACTTTCGTGGTTGTCGAACCGGTATGCCTTAAATAGCAACCTACATTTCTACAAATCAAGTCTATACAATGACTTGGTCAGTTAACATAACAAATTTCTTTGCCTCTTCCAGGAGTCTTCACTGAACATCTTTTATGCAGTCATTGCGTACGTACTACTACCACCATTATATATAAGTATATATATAACTACATCGTAATCACATACCGCCATCCATACTAACTTCGATCCTTTTCATATAGTTGGTGCTTCCACATGTGGGATTATCTTCGTACTAATAGTTGTTTCATAATATTGTTTTCAGAGCTCAAAGGCTTGTTAATGGGATAGTTGTACTTGTATTCATAATTCTATAAATTGGTGATGAATACCCAATTCTCTAATTAGACTGGAAAGTTCTTATACTATTTTCTACTTAGCTTCACATTCTAAAATAACTCCTGCACTCCAAGATTGCTAATAGGGGTGTACCAAATTAGTAGGGGTTCCAAAATCATATAAAACAAAACTGGTTTTTCCTTGGGGATGGTACGCCCCTAACTAATTTGGTACACCCACATTAGCCTAATTGTAGACTCTTCAGTATCTTTTAATAGCTAATAACTGCCATTAAAGGGTTGATAGACAGCTCAACCAAGCACTAATTATCATATTTGATTTTTTGTAGATACTGAAGAAACGACACCTGTAATTGAGAGGCATTATGTGGCGCTAGTGTACTGCATATATATAATGGCAGTGTTCACACCGGAAATGGCTTAACATTCATGTCAAACAAACATGGTCATACATAGGCCAAGCAAAATAAAATCATCATTATCTGCATTATGCCACATAATGCCTCAATTTTAAAGAAAAATAAAAAGGTCTAGGGGGTTTCAAACGTTCGACCTCAAATTTACTTAATCTAAAGTGAAACGGTGTGCCACACTATTATTTTTGACATTAGATGGACTTGTATTAAATTTATACAATTATTATTTTTCTTTCTAATCTATAATTATAAACAACTAAACAAGGACCACTAATGAGCACCAGACATCACAAGATCTTGGTTTTGAAAAAATCATGCAATATGTATATTTAAATCCCCGTTGATCGGTTCAAAATGAAAAAATCAGCACTATGCCACAAACTAGTTTAATACTTAGTTATACATTTCCCGTTGACATTATTAGTATTAGGTAGTAGATCCAGATTTAATCAAGCATGTGCGCTATGGGGCAGCTTGTCATGAAAAATGGAACTAGTTTCTTGAATACTTGCACGTATAGCAAGAAATTTACATATGCCTAATCCAAATATTGCGTGTTATCTCACCACATCCTCTCACATGCAGTCTGTTTTAGGTCTAATATGTACGATCTTAATCGGGTGAGTAGTCATATTGTTGGCCTAATATTAATGTCCTGTTGTAACTCCGCATTGATATTTTGGCATAATATTAACTTTAAAAACACGACTTTCAAAAGAGAATGGTTGTCCAAAGCTTATCGAGTGCGAAACCCAAACCAATGAACCCGGACGACGGGTTAGACTATTATTCTCATAAGAAACCAACAAATTCCATTAGCGTCCATGTCCACTCCATCAGTCTCTCTCTATATATATCATCTCTACCCATCAACTATCATACACATGATTTATATCATTTCTACCCATTAACTATTCTTCTCATTGTACTCCGGCCTCAGTCACCACCGGGAACCAAAACAAGCAACAATGGCTTCTTCTGATGATCAATCCTTGAACCTCCCGTTAAAGGAAATCCCAGGAGACTATGGTTTACCAATTATTGGTCCAATTTTAGATCGTTACAATTATAACTACTTCCAAGGTCACGATGAATTCATTAAATCTCGTATGGAAAAATACAAGTCAAGTGTTTTTAGGATGAACATGCTTCCTGGCCAGTTCATCAAGGTTTCAGACCCTAAAGTCATTGTTGTAGCTGATGCTCTTAGTTTTCCAATTCTTTTCGATCTTTCTAAAGTCGAAAAATCAAACGTGCTTGATGGTACTTTCATGCCCAGTTTATCTTTCACTGGTGGGTGTCGAACTTGTGCTTATCTAGATCCTTCCGAAGAAAAACACAGGAAACTTAAAAGTCTCTTTCTCAGTCTAATAGCGTCTCGTCATGATAAGTTCATTTCGGAATCTCAGAGATGTTTCAAGGCTCTTTTCGATGGTCTGGAAGCTGATGTTGCTGAAAAAGGTTCAGCTAATTTCAACACTTTAAACGACAACATGGCTTTCGATTTAGTTTTTCGTATTTTTTTCGATACTAATCCTGCAGATACGATGCTCGATAACAAGGGTCCATCAATGATAACAAAATGGCTGGTCTTACAACTTCATCCATTGATAACTCTAGGATTACCTAAGATCATGAGTTTTGTGGAAGATTTTTTCTTGCATACTTTTTCATATCCATCATTTCTTGTGAAATCTGATTACCAAAAGATATATGATGTCATTTATACTTCATCAACATCAATTCTTGACGAAGCCGAAACACTAGGTTTATCCAAGGAGGAAGCTTGTCACAATCTGGTTTTTCTTGCTGGATTTAATGCTTATGGTGGAATGAAAGCTCTTTTCCCTGCTTTGATGAAATGGTTATGTCTAGGAGGCCAAAAGCTACACAAAGATCTTGCGGAAGAAATCAGAACCGTTATTGAATCCGAAGGCGGAGTTCTAACTCTAGGATCAATAGAGAAAATGACTTTGACAAAATCTGTGGTGTATGAAGCTCTTAGGATAGAACCGCCTGTACCCTATCAGTACGCCAGAGCAAAAGAAGATCTTGTGATTAACAGTCACGATGCTTGTTATCAAGTCAAGAAAGGGGAAATGATATTTGGATATCAGCCGTTCGCTACTAAAGATCCAAAGATATTTGAGAATCCAGAGGAGTTCATAGGGACAAGATTTATTGGTGAGGGAGAAAAACTGTTGAAGTATGTTTATTGGTCTAATGAACGTGAAACGGTTAACCCAACAGTAGATAATAAACAATGTCCCGCCAAAAACATGGTCGTACTGTTGTCAAGACTAATGGTGATAGAATTTTTCCAACGTTACAAAACTTGTACAGCTGAGATCAGCAAGTTTTTGTTAGGATCCTTGGTCAATGTTAAGACGTTGACTAAACACTAAAGTGACTCTATGCAGTTGGTTTGGTTATAATGGTTTGTACTTTGTAGCTGTGTATGCACCTCTTATCTCCAGGTAGTTCAACATTCCTTACCATGGGAAACCTCACTGGAGATAATCTCAGTCGTTCTTTGTGTGAAGATTTTTTATTTTTTTTATTTTTATGCGATCACTGTTTTCTTCAAGAAGGTTTGGTAAATAATAGACCGCTGTGGCTCTGAGGGTGGCCTATCGATTTAAGGAAAGCGTTAACCGTCCTCACTAATAAGTGCCACTTTAAATGAGCAGGTTTTGTGTGGCCTATCACTTTTTATGCTGTGTAGTAAGTAATAATTGAAATATGTAAAGCAGACGATAAGCTTGCTAAATTTGTTATCATCAATTCGATCAAAAAAGAAAAAAAAAATGGTTTGGAATCATTAATGGCGGCACTGTCCGCCTGGTGTTATCAAGGCGTTGGTGTAATTTACTGTGGAGTTTCGAGTATAATCCTTCGGTTATCAATAAAAAGAAAAAAAAAAAGTAGTCGATTGTATGGGGTTTATTTAAAATTAATTGGACGACGACTAAAGGGAGGATATTAGAACATTCAAAGTTTCTTCTTGTACAATTTTTGTAGTAGATCATTGTTGTAAATGCATTTTAGATTTTGAATCCAGTAGGAAAAGTCTACTCAACAGTGCGTCGGTTCTTCACACTAGACCTCCTCTGAAAAGTGCATTTTTTTTATCTAAAACTGTTTGTATTGCTCCCATACTCTCGGAAATACTCGTCTGAAGTCTTTAATATTTTGCCAGAATGGTCTCAATTAGCAATTGATGCAGAGGGATTTGTTAACTATTACATCACTCACTTCCATGGCCTGTCCACACATTACCGGGATTGCTGCTTTGCTTTCATAAAAATCCAGCACCCCGTAAATTCAACAATCATGGCAACTGGTTCGTGACCATCTTTCTGACGTTCAAGTTCTTGCACAATTACTACTGGACGTCGTTATTTTATGTCTTCTGTTGTACAGGAACAAAAATATTTGGGACTGAGAGTTCTATGAAAAGAGAAACCCTCCAAAAATAGGCGTATGCTGCTTATAAACGGCAAGCAGAACTCTATTTATTTCTGATCTTGCTAAGCGAAGGAGGAATAATGCACTTCATAAAAATTGCAATGACCATCCAGTCTTTAGCATAGATCTTCAAGAAATGAATAAACAGATATGAACAACACTGGCAGAAAAATTAGTAGGTTGAATAGAAAACTGAAATCGGACAAAATTAACAACTAAAAGAAAGCATATATAAAAAGTATGTATGCTCAGCCATCCTTCCACTGGGTTCTTATCGATTAGGTTCTTCAGCTCATCAACACAATCATATTCACTAGTTTTAGCGTGCAACTTATAATCCATGGATGGGCAATAAATATTATGATCATCGCCACAAATACGACAATTTATGTCTTCGTTCATCTTACTTTGAAAGATAGGATAGGAAAATGGTAGGTTGGGGTAAGAGGTAGCTCCGCCACTGAGTAGGTGCAACGCTTTTCTGGATTTTCGTTGTAGAAACTGACCACTAGGCACTTTGTGAACAGAATATATTGAATGAGAAAAAAGAGGGGAGCAGATGCACCTCCTTACTCATCAAGAGTCTGACAAGCAAAAACGCACCTCCTGGCCATGGCTGCCGATCTCTCTAATGGAAACGCTACAGGCTTATAGGTGTAGGCACTTTGTGAACGGTGGAGTTCTTATAGATGTACAAGCAGCATCACAAAATGATAAATTTTGGGTTTGAAGGATTGGACTAGTCCAGCCGTGCAATAATCTTAGATAAAAACTACAGCCTAACTATTCGAATTCTAATGAGTGAGAATTTGGATGCTCAGATATCTCAATGAACGTTCAAAATGCAATTTGTCCGTAGCATGGCTTAGTACACCGAAGTGGCACTTCAAATGGATTGTCACTTAACCACCAGACTTCCGTAAAAGCTGTCCATTTGTTTTCAACATTCTGCAGGATGAACTGCTGCAGTACCAGTTCAAATTTTGGGTTTACAAGATTGGCAGGGGGCAGCGCGTACGCTTTCCCCCCTCAGGAACAAATTATGACGTAGACTCTCCCTCTTGGGGAGATCTTAGGCGAGCACCCCTCCTTAGTGTGCAATGGAGGTCACTAACCTAGGCCATGGACCATCTTGATCATCCATAGACCCCGTCCAGGTAAGTATGGTTGCTGGTTGCATTTCAAGCTTGTCTTATAGGTTTGTTTTCTCTGTCTTTTCTCATACATAACCGATGTGGGGCTAATGTCACCTTTCATTTTTAGTTTCTCAGCAGTTGCGCAATATTTTTGTGCTTAATATTGAGCCTGGAGTCCAATGGTTTACATTGCTTGCTTAATATTTAGAAAACTTCGGGTGGGAGGCCAACTGAAGCTAAGTGGACTGTTACATAAGTTTCTCAGAGTTGTAAGCATTTTGAAGCAACAAACTAATTGATGATTGTTAAACTGGAGTAATAACATATAGTATATTCTTTCCATTTGTTTTCCTCCATTTGAAATCTCATTTTGCGATTCAATTTAGTTACATAAAGTATGAATTCCTGTGGGTTTTAGTTCTAGTTTTGTATTGTAATGAAATTGAAAGATGCGGGTATATATGATGGCTCCTGAATGAGAGCCATGTGGTTTTGTATTGACCATGAAATAACATTAAGACCCATGCTCTCATCATGAAATAAGAAATTAAGCAAGAAATCGTTTTGTTTTTCTCTTCTCTTTAAGAATTTTCATATGTTCCTAGTTGGTTTAACAATATTATAATATAATGGGTCTTGTGGGGTTTCTTCTCTGCACGAATAAATTAAGCAAGAAACAGATTACTGGCGAACAGAATAATGGAAATCAGAGTAATGAGAAGAAGAAGTTTAATGGGTGTTTAGATTTAAGTGCGGATGATATACTGAAATCTCCAGCTGAATTATTAGGGAAAGGAAGTTTTGGTACTACCTACAAAGTTATGATGGATAATGGATATTTAGTAGTGGTGAAGAGAATTAGAGAACAAAAGAAGAAAGAACCTCATGGATTTTTGAACGAAATTGGTGAATTAAGACATAAGAATTTATCGAGTTTACGAGGTTATTGCTCATCGAAAGAAGAATTGTTGTTAGTGTATGATTACTTCTCTAATGGAAGTTTGTATTCTTTGCTACATGGTAATCGAGGACCGGGTAGAATTTCATTAGACTGGCCGACAAGGTTAAGGTTTGCATCTGGTGTTGCCGAAGGGTTGGCTTTTCTCCATGTAGCGAATGATCGTAAGCTATCCCATGGAAACTTGAGTTCAGTGAACGTGGTTATCGACCGGGAAAATAATGCTTGTATTGCTGATTTAGCGCTTCATCACATTTTTGTTGCACCTGTAAATGTGGCGCACAATGGATACAAGGCACCTGAGTTGATGCATAATGCAAAAAGTTATAGAAAATTTTCGCAAAAATGTGATGTTTATAGCTTTGGTGTGATTTTATTGGAGCTTTTGACTGGCAAAACAACACTATATGAAGGGGAAACAAGTTTGGTTAAGTGGGTGCAGTATGTTGTTGGACGAAAAAATCGAGAATCAGAATTGTTTGATTTTGAACTTCCAAGAGATAAAGTTACCGAGGGTGAAATGGTGTGTGTACTTCAAATAGCTTTGTTATGTGTAACTCAAGTTCCGAATGATCGACCTAATATGAGTGTTGTGCACAAGATGATAGAAGATCTTAAAAGGAGGGGGAGAATTTCTGCAAGTGCTATCTGTAAGGCCGATGCTAATAACCACTCAACTGACTCGTCACGTTCTCAGTTGTCTGATGACGCCTTGCCGACCCAAAACACAAGTTTTTAAGAGCTTTTTACATTTGGAAGCAGGAAAATGGAACACTAATTGATTTGTTAATATGCAACAATTCCACTACACTTTCTTTAAGAGTTTTTTGCATTTTTTTTAATACGAAATATAGGAAATTTATCGATGAAATAAAGGTTACACAGAATCACTCCTATGGATACATTATAATATCCAAGCAGGGGAGTGGTTCGACCATTCTTTCCAAGAGATTATTTATGTTTTCATGTTTTGCAATCTTGTGTGCAACATGGTTAAATCCCTAAGCACATGAATGCATTTCTAACTATCAAAAGAATTTAAAACATTTCCACAATCAGTTATCAAGTTTCTTGTGGTCTATTTTATTTCCTTTAATCTACCATTTAAGGCACTATTAACATTCAAACAATCGCCCTCTACATGCACGTTCCTATATCCTTTTTGCCTTGCCCATAATACAACTTCCAGGAGAGATTTTGCTTCCGCCTGCTCTGGATCTAATGCTTTAGTCCTGCAGCATCTAGCTTTATCTGGCTACCTGTAAAAGACCTACTTATTGTTGGGGGAGGCTTACGAAAATCCGAGCCGCTATGCGCAATACGAAACCTACACAAGCAATGATATACAAATGCGGAAATAACACAGCTACGACGATATAGAGGCAATCACACAACACCGGAAATTACGTGGAAAAACCCCTCCAAGATGAAGGGTAAAAAACCACGGGAAAATCTTCCACTATAACAATAATGGGTTACACAACAATTCTCCCAATTTGGGGATGCACTCTTCTTCAAGGTGCATATAGCACTTGGATATCAATTTGACTAATTACACTCACCCCTAAGGATGGATCAACAATTCATTCACATATAATATGAGATTCACTATCAATTTGAGAATATAAGTGATTTGAGATACTTACTACTAGGGTTTGAACAAACCCTAGATTTTTCCCCCTTTGAAGAGATGTGGAAATTGATAGCTTAATCTTCACCACAATCAACCAAAAGATCCTTAGCTAAGAACCCTTTCTTCTTCTCTTCAAGATGCTTCAATCTCACCAAAAATTGGTGGTTTAATCTCTCTACCTCACTCACTCTCTTTTCTTCTTCCTCTCTTTCTCTTTCTTCACAAAATGAAGAAGCTCGTCATATTTCATCTCTTGATTCCTTTTGCCTTGTTATAACATAACAAGGGAAACTACTAAGTAGCTCCCCCCATTGGCTAAGGGGCATCCCGAATGTTGGTCCATAAGACGTGAAACCCAACAATCTCCCCCTCACGACTTATGGTAAGGTACCCATCACCACCAAACCTGCCCTGCTGCAAAAATACACATGCTTGTATTTTGGTAGAGACTTTGTCATCATATCAGAACCGTTGTCATCTGTATGGATCTTCTCAATATACAAGACCTTCTCGTCGAGAACTTCTTATATCCACTAATACCTAATATTGATGTGCTTGGACCTCGAGTGAAAACTCGAATTCTTGCTAATATGGATGGCACTCTGGATGTCACAGTAAACGATGAACCTCTGTTGCTTCACACCAAGTTCTCTAACAAACCTCTTCATCCATATCATCTCCTTGCAACTCTCTATAGCTGCAATGTACTCTTCCTCTGTAGTAGACAATGCCACACATTTTTGTAACTTGGATTGCCAAGACACAACTTTCCCTGCATAGGTAAATAAGTAACCCGATGTAGACTTGAGACTGTCTTGAGCACCTGCCAAATCTGAATCTGTGTAACCAACTAACTCTGGCTTGTCACCTCCATAGCACAAACACATATTAGAAGTACCCCTTAAATACCGTAGTATCCATTTCACTTCTTCCCAATGCTCCATAGAAAGATTTGATAGAAATCTTCTTACCACTCCAACTGCATGAGCTATATCCGGCCTTGTACACACCATTGCATACATCAAACTACCAACTGCAGACGCATAAGGAATTTTCTCCATCTTCCGTTTCGCAGCATCATTCACAGGACATTGATCATGAGTTAACTTAAAATGGTTTGCAAGTGGAAAACTTACCGGCTTAGCCTTGTCCATGTTGAATCTTTGCAACACCTTCTCAATGTAGCTTTCTTGTGATAGCCACAACTTCCTCGCTTTCCTATCACGAGTGATCTCTATGCCAAGAATACGCTTTGCTGCACCCAAGTATTTCATAGCAACAGACTTGCTCAGATCTGACTTCAACCTGTCAATCTTTTTCTTATCTTTGCCAACAATAAGCATGTCATCAACATATATCAAAAGAGTAAGAAAATCACCATCAGCAAATTTTTGAATGAATACACAATGATCTGAAGATGTCCTCTTGTACCCATGTTCCTTCATGAACGATTCAAACTTCTTGTACCATCTTCTTGGAGCTTGCTTCAAACCATATAGACTCTTCTTTAGCTTGCACACCATGTGCTCTTTGCCTTTGACTTCAAAACCCTCGGGTTGTGCCATATACACATCTTCCTCCAACTCACCGTGAAGAAATTCTATCTTGACATCTAGTTGTTCTATCTCAAGATCTAAACTAGCGGCTATTGCCAAGACAACCCGAATAGAAGAAAATCTCACCACCGGTGAGAAAATCTCGTCAAAGTCAACACCATTTATCTCTGTTCATAACCCTTCACAACTAAGCGTGCTTTGTACCTTGGTTGTGAGTTACCATCTTCATTCTTGATTCTATACACCCACTTGTTCTTCAGAATTTTCTGGTTCTCAGGATTGTCAACCAAATCAAAAGTGTCATTCTCATATAAAGAGCCAACCTCTTCTTTCATGGATTTCATCCACTTATGACTTTCAGGAACACTAAGAGCTTCTTCATAAGACTCTGTTTCACCTGCATCTGTGAGCATCACATACTCATGTGGTGTATACTTTGTTGAATGTAATCTAGTCCTGCTGGATCTTCTTAACTCAGCTTCTGGTTGTTGTTGTTGCACTTCTTTCTCAACATCACCTACCGAAACATCTTCATGAGATTCATATTCATTACCATTACCATCAAAATCATCACCATGTTGTTCAAGAGAAGGAACAACTGGATTTGGATCCAAGGTCATATCATCTTGAAGCTTTGGCATCTCAATCTTCTCAAAGTCTTCAATAGTCCGGTCTTCAAGGAATATTGCATCTCTACTTCTGATAACCTTCTTCTCAACTGGATCCCAAAATCTGTAACCAAACTTCTCTGTTCCATAGCCTAGGAACACACACTGCTTTGCTTTGTCATCAAGCTTTGATCTCTGATCTTTTGGGATATGAACAAATGACCTGCAACCAAACACTTTCAAGTGAGCATAAGTAGGCTCTTTGTCTCTCCATACCTTTCTGTTACTTCTCCATCTAGCGGTCTTGAAGGAGATCGATTGATCAAATACACAACAATATTCATTGCTTCACCCCAGAAATGCTTCTGCAACTTGGAATGAGATAACATGCACCTGATTCTCTCAAGAATAGTGCGGTTCATCCTCTCTGCAACACCATTATGTTGTGGGGTCTTCGGTACTGATTGTTCATGACGTATACCCATGCTCTTGCAATACACTTCAAGTGGACCAATGTACTCTCCCTCGTTGTCAGAACGAAGGCACTTCAAGGTTCTACCTGTTTCTCTTTCCACCATGCTGTGAAACATCTTGAACACATGAACAACATCATCTTTGGTCTTGATTGCATATGACCAAACCTTCCTTGAAGCATCATCTATGAAAGTAACAAAATAAACAACACCACCAAGTGTTTTGACCCTTAAAGGTCCACATACATCCGAATGAACAAGATCAATAATACCAGAATTGCGCTTGGGTAAAGCTTTATGAAAAGAGACTCTAGTTTGTTTACCAACTAAACAATGAGTACACTTACCCAATTGCATACCTTTGGAATTTGGCAAAACTTGTCTTTTGGTGAGGATTTGAATTCCCTTCTCACTAAGATGACCAAGCCTTCTATGCCACATCTCGGAGATTGAATCTTTGTCAACAGCATTCAACTCACCTTTCAACACCTTCAATTGTGTCTTGTACAATGTGCCACACTTCTTGCCTCTTGCAATAACCATGGAGCCCTTGCTTAGCTTCCATTTTCCATCACCCAAGTGATTGTTATACCCTTCATCATCTAACACTCCATGTGACATTAGATTCAAACGAAGATCCGGTACATGTCGCACATTTCTGAGAACCAACGTACATCCAAAACTGGTCTCAACCTTCACATCACCCATTCTTACAATTTTCGCAACACCATTGTTGCCCATTCTGACTGACCCAAAGTCACCAGCCTTGTAGGAGGTAAATACATCTTTATGAGGAGTAGCATGATAAGATGCACATGAATCAACTATCCATTCTGAATCAGAACCTGCAAAACTCACACAAACATCATTACAATCTGAGAATACAATGATATCATCATTTGTCACAGTAGATGCAACACCATTGTCTTGGTTATCATTTCCTTTCCCCTTCTTGTGTTCTTGCTTCGGCTTCCTGCATTCATTTGAATAATGACCTCTCGTATGAAAGTTCCAACATTCAACTTCCTTTCTGGACTTTGATTTACCCCTTGACTTGCTACGTCCAACTTGTCTTCTGTCTTTTCTTCTACCCCGATTTTCTGTCACAAAAGCTTCTGAATGAGATGAGTCTGATGACCTTCTTCTAACTTCTTTATTCAGCAAACTACTAGTTGCAACAGTCATGTTCAACTTCTTGTCTGGAGAAGAATAACTGAGAAAATTACTCAATGGCTCCCAACTGTCTGGTAAAGTATTCAGCAACAAATAAGCTTGAACCTCTTCAGGAATTTTCAGATCCATAGATGTAAGCTGATTCATAATACCCTTCATTCCATTTAAATGTTCCGCCATTGAACTCCCTTCCTTGTAACACAGCTTTCCAAGCTTTTTGAATAGAAGAGCTTTTGCACAAGGAGACTGCTGATCATATATCTCCTCTAACTTGGTCCACAAAGAATATGTTAGTGTCTCACTAGCCACATGATGAAAAATACCATCATCAATCCATTGACGAATAAAACCGACTGCTTTTCGATTAGTAACCTTCCAAACGTCTTCACTTGTCGTCTCAGGCTTTAGTCCTTTAGTCTTTATTGGACCATAGAGATCTTTACAATATAACCAGTCTTCCATATTCGCCTTCCATATCACAAAGTTCTCACCGGTCAAATTGACCATTCTATTACTAGTGCTAGCTTCTGACATTGCACAGGATTAGCTCAACCCAAAAGCTCTGATACCACTTGTTGGGGGAGGCTTACGAAAATCCGAGCCACTATGCGTAACACGAAACCTACACAAGCAATGATATACAAATGCGGAAATAACACATCTACAACGATATAGAGGCAATCACACAACACCGGCAATTACGTGGAAAAACGCCTCCAAGGTGAAGGGTAAAAAACCACGGGAAAATCTTCCACTATAACAATAATGGGTTACACAACAATTCTCCCAATTTGGGGATACACTCTTCTTCAAGGTGCATATAGCACTTGGATATCAATTTGCCTAATTACACTCACCCCTAAGGATGGATCAACAATTCATTCACATATAATATGAGATTCACTATCAATTTGAGAATAGAAGTGATTTGAGATACTTACTACTAGGGTTTGAACAAACCCTAGATTTTTCCCCCTTTGAAGAGATGTGGAAATTGATAACTTAATCTTCACCACAATCAACCAAAAGATCCTTAGCTAAGAACCATTTCTTCTTCTCTTCAAGATGCTTCAAATGAATTATTAGGTTTCTATCATTCTCTAGTGGTTTGCATGATACTAGGGATAATGTTTGTACTGTTTGAAACACTATATTCCATTATGCATAGTCTGATTTTTTTAACAATATATGTTTCATAGAATAAATTGCTGAGATTTTTATTATGTTTGTAGTTTGTTTAACAATATTATAATAGGTTTTGTGGGATCTTTTTTGTATGACTAAATTTAGCAAGAAATAGAGTAACGGAAAGCAGAGTATTGTTAGGGAAAGGAAGTTTTGATAGCGCCTAAAAAGTTGTGATGAATAATGGATATTTAGTAGCTATGAAGAAAATTTGAGAACCATCACTATTCCTCGACCCTCAATAGCGGTCAACGGACAGTGGACCGATCAAGACGGTCGTTATAATAAATTTCCTGGAGCACAATTTAGAGCGTTAAAAACGGTCGTTGTATAAATTTTAATTACTTATATCCCCGAGTCATCAACCCACACCGCGACTGCTTTACCAAGTTGAATCACTGCAACTTTTCTTAAGCGGGACCCTCCTTTTCTCACCTCGTTATTATCGATGCAATAAATATTATGGAGACTGTGAAAATGACCATATTACCCTTATTGGAAATAAGTGCAATAAATATTATGGAGACTGTGAAAATGATTAGACTACCCTTATCGAAAATAAGTAAGTGCAATAAATATTATGCATAAAGAAAATGACCAGACTATCTTTTCTTTTCTTTTTTTGATAGCAATAAAATATTATGCAGACGGTGAAAATGACCAGACTATCAAATTAAGTGTAATAATTAAAGTAAATATTACAGACTGAGAAAATAATCATATTACCCTTATTAGAAATAAGTGTAATAAATATTATGTAGACTGTGAAAATGACCAAACTACCCTTATTGAAAATAAATAAAGTAAACATTACATCTCTTCAAAATGATCATATTACCCTTATTGGAAATAAGTGCAATAAATATTATGGAGACTGTGAGAATGACCAGACTACCCTTATTAAAAATAAATAAAGTAAATATTACATACTATGAAAATGAACATATGGGCACGGGATTGGTTATGAAAATAAAAATCCGTTGTCTATAGGTGCGAGGTTGGTTTTAGTTAATACGCGCCCAAACCCGCCCAAGTGCAGCCCTAAGCATGGCTCTTTCTATGGCGGGACCCGCTTTCTATGTTAAAGTTTACTTAGTCTCCCCACTAAAATCCTTATCTTTATATTTTTTCCTCTCTTTCCGTCATCTCGCTCTTTGAAGCTCTTCTTTCACTGCCGAGCTTGAAGAAAAATAATTTTCTTTTTATCTCCCATATCCGCTATCTAAACCATCAGATCTTCATGAACAACCATTCTCTTCTTCATCTCTCCAGACTCCAGATATGATATGTTCGATGTAAAACCATTTTCTTTAACCATTTGTTCTCTCTTTTCACTATTTGTTCTGTAGATTTTGTTGTTGTTAAGTCTTTGAATATCCTTTGATTTTGTTGTAGGGAGAAGACCAATTATCATCCTCAGTTGAATTCTCGAACAGTTGAAGCCGGATTTGGTTATAGTTTCACCTTCACCAACAGTTGAAGAATCAACTGATTTCCTAGAAAAAAAGTCAAATTAATGGTTCATTTTATGATTATGTTTGTCCCTTTACTTCTAATTTTGGTTTAAATGGTTTCATTTTAATTTAATTTTGGGAAAATTTAATGATTTACCTTTTGTTTTGGTTTTTTATAGGAAAACCACAGTCTCCTGAATCAAAGTAGTAAAGTATTCAAAGCCTTATCGTAAACGATTTTAGCATTTTTCTTCTTTAAATCATCATTCTCGTTCCGATCTTGAGCATCAACTTCATCAGGTATAATTTATTGAAGCTTTTATTTATTTATTATATAAGATTAAGATTTGAATTTCTTACTTTGGGCCAAGGTTTTTCAAATAATCTTTTGTAACCAATTTAATGTTCTTAGTATATATCTGTTGCTCTTGCTTGATATGGGAATTTTTTGATTTGGGAACCATGGAAAACAACTTTACTGATTTTTTTGAAGAGATATGAGAGATGGGTTTTCAACTTTCCTTCTCCTTTTCATTTAGGTATATTCTTGAATTGATTGAGGTTTGTATTAAGTGGTTGTTACTACTGTGTTGGTGTTTGTTGTTTATAGATTTTGGTGTGTGTGGTCTGCCCTTGTGGGTATGATATGGTTTTAGATCTGCTAGAGTATCTTCATCCAAGCATGTACCTTTAAAAGATGTTAAAAAACTTGATGTCTAGTTTCATGTATCCCTGTGGAACTTTGAGATTTGTTTACTTTTAATGTTAGGGTTTGTTTGTGTGTATTTGTATGAAGGAATGTCGATGGAAGGGAAATTATGGTTCTTGTGAAGTATGGTCCCAATGCTCAACGAATGTAAGTAAAAATTTCATATCTGAGTCTAGATAATTGCACTTTGTCATTATTTTGACTAGAGAGAGTCAGAATGGTCTAGAAGTCACAAATTTGTTGAAGGTATTGCTGATTGTAAACCATTCTAGTTCCAGTGTCTCGTGACGAGAATTTTGTGTTGGGATAATAAAAGTCATAGTATGAGTCGAAACAATATGATGACAGATCGTGGGAGGTGTAATAGAGATTCACGCCATCAATGTAGGCACCACAGTTTTAGTCCCGATTCTTGAAATGGTGGTAGTCAAAGTCGATATGAAGAAGAATGCGGAGGCAGTAAGCAAGTCACCCTAAGGTGGTACAGTTTACACATCTTGGATTCTTGTCTTCTATGGCATTGCATTTTATATTGATATCAGTGATGTACCAACGATGGTGCTACTACAATGAAGATGTTGGAAGTTGGACATCCAGCTGATAAGGTAAAGATGGGTAGATACAACCGGCATCCTTACAATCGTTATTTCCTTGGTTTTTTTATGTTTTCAATTTTTTTACACTCTCTTTTGTGAGTTATATAAGTACTAGTAAATGAGTTGGAGCTGGTATGGAATAAATGAGTTGTTGCAATTAGATGTTGTTGATTTCAAGGTTTTTTGTTGAGGCCTTTCTCCTTCTCTACGGCATAGATGGAAAATTATTTCACTCAATCTTTTCTTGATTTTTCTTTTCATCATTTTTTTTGGTTCAACTGCGTGTTTAGGTGTTTTTGATTTTGAGGCTTTTTGATTTCAAGGTTGTTGTTAAGGTCTTTCTTTATATCTATTACAAAAGGGTAAAATTCTTTCACTCAACCTCATCTAATTTTTTTCTTTCATCATGAATATCATGTTAACTTGATAAAAAGTCAGTTGAAACCAACAACTTGGTCTTACAAATAACAAGATCAAATTTGATTTTTGCCAATTGCTTATCTTTCTCATTGACTTCTGTAGGCAACACGAAGAATACTGGATGAGTTAAGTGAAAATGTGCAAAGAACTTGAGTCGTAGGGCTCACTTTACTCGAAGAACTTACTTAATAGGTAGCATTTCTGATTGTCATTCCTTAATTAAGGTTGAAATGCTATCTTGATTATAATTTCATATGTTTGTTAAGTATATTAGTGTTCTTGTATGAAATTATTTTAATTTATGGGCTATCTTGATTATAATTTCATATGTTTGTTAAGTATATTAGTGTTCTTGTATGAAATTATTTTAATTTATGGTGTTGTGTGTTGATGTAGGATTAAGGACATGTACTCTTGGTTTTCCTATATATTATTCTAAATTGGTTTCATTTGGATTCATAATTTGGAAACTGAACAAGACTTGTATTGAAAGAGTAAGACATGATTTAATGGTGTCGTGTTGACATCACTTGTTGTTGTTTTCGAACTATATTTATGTTGACATCTTCTCCTCTTATTGCAGAAATTACTAGTTCTCTGCAGCCTCTTGACAAAAGTGAATCAGGTTCGGTATGCTCACTTTTACTATCTCATTTGATGTCATTTGATGATTTGTCTTATCATTTCATTGTAGTACATACTTAGTGGAGTTGCTTCTTTCTTACGCTAATATATTTTCAATTTGTAAGGTATAGCATCATTCTCATTACCCACCTTGAAATAAACTGTCTACAGTGGTCGGTATATTTTGATTGGAAAGCATTGCATTCTAAGAATTTCTTAGGTTTTAGTCCATGTTGAGCCATAAAACCGGAAATTACAGTATTTTTTACGGCAACTTTAGTATTGTATCTTAATAACGCTTTCATCGACTTAGTGGTTCAGTTATGTTCGTTGGTTTTATTGAATCGACGATATGTTGTTGATGATTATATATGATTTTTCGCATTAATGTATCCTTCCATTATATATACCATGTGTTGTACTCATATGTTCCACATGATGTATACCTAGGGGTGTGATCTTTTTGTCATGTTTATTTTCCCATTTCCTTTCTAAGTAATTCTATATAATTATTTGTGTATTGTTAATTGAATTCCACACTCATATCACAGAATAAACTAGGAAATGGGAAGAGTTTGACTTTGTGTCCACCAAAGATGTCCCATTCCCATTGTTGTTCAATTATTTTTTTTTGGAAAATTTTCATGTGCTAACACATTCGCTTATACAGGGAGAGGATATACACGATTTTTCTCTATTTGTAATGTTCACATTTGTTTGAAAGAGAACAACATTTTCTTAATTCAGATGTTTGTTTAATTATAAACTAGGTATTAAATTTTCTTCCTTCGGTTTACTTGTTAAAAGATTTTTATCAATAAACCAGCGCCTTGGAAGAGTTTGAACTATCAATAAGCTCTTTGTCTCTTGTTTCAATTTGAGGGTTAGTAAATCGTAATGTTGTTCTTCTAATATTTTTTCGTAGTGTTGTTATTTTTTTGTTTTGATTTGTCATTCACGCTTCCACTTCATAGGTTAGATTAGTCTTGCACGTTTTAGGGATTAATATTAGCATCTTTTATATTAAAGTTTGGCAAGGCTATTTGCGACTAAATTTAGGTACTCTTCCAGAATTGAACTTGTTCTCATTTGAGAGTATTCATGGGCACTTTGAATGCTAATTGAATCTTCGATTTATTCATATTCTTCGTGTTGAAGGGAAGCGAGATGGGGATGGTATTGTTTTTATAACTCCGTGGGCATCGTGTTCCAAGAAATTCCTATACAATTTTCCTCAAAGGTTATGCCTCGATGTTCCCGACAACCCAATATTATGGAAAGCTAGCTTGTAATTACACCACCATCACTTCACCTCCTCAAATTAACTTCAACTTTAGGTATTGTTGGGCAACAGTTCATAGAGTTGTGTGGATGTTATTCGAGGAAGCTTTTAAAATACCCACAAGTGAACAAATTCCAAGATATTGAGTGCTCTACTTCAACAAGGTACTTGGACTTTGTAGTTGTTTCGTAATGAACCGTTGTTGACGTTAATTAATTGATGATGAACATTTAGTATCTTAGTCTTGAAGTTGTAACTTATTAGATTTTAATAAAGTTCTGAGAACCATTTGAGTTTGAATTACAAGATTTTAAAAATTATTATGGATTTTTTTTTTTATTATATTAAAAGATATCTATGACCGATATGGGTCATTCCTAATTGATTGACCGTTATAATGATATAAGATTTTCAACGACCCCGTATCATAGTAAAAAAGACGCTTTTTCTTGGCCGAGTCATAGATACAAATGACTTGCTTTGTCCTGGCCAAAACAAAAAAGACATAAGAATTTATTAGTTACAAGATTATTGCTCGTCGAAAAGAGAATTATAGTTTATGATTACTTCTCTAATGGAAATTTATATTCTTTGCTACATGGTAATCGAGGATTGGGTAGCAGGGGAAGCAGGGAAAGGCCCTCTTCGGGACAACAAGGTCTAGGGTAAAACACGTTCCTTAATTTACATTTGGGTTTATTTACAAAAGTAAAAACATTAGGAATCTATTAATTAATTATATAGAATGAGCCGATGTAAGAGGAATATGTTTATTAAGAGATAATTATTGTTTTCTTTTAATCTTTATGGTTAAACCAAAAAAGAAATGGGGTTGAGTTAAACAAAGAATATTCCCTTATCTCGAATCATTGGAACTCTCTCACATAATGTGCTTTTATAAATACTTCACCATAGTTCGTAAGTATCTAGGTTTATAAGAGTATTTGAACTCAGATATAAAAATAATATACTTTATGCGATAAGGATGAGTATAATGGCAAAAAAAAAGATAGATAGATAGATAGGTAATGTATGAGCAGTACTTCACAACAGCTGGATAGACATGCCTAACTAGCATCTCGGATCAATTGCATCGAAACCATTACCAACAAATAAGTTCATATTTGCACTTGTTGACTGTTTCAGAATATGATCCAAGGAGTTGAGTGCTAGAAGTCTTTACAGGGGATGAAGCAACTTAAGATAATTGACTATATCTTAGGATTCACGTGCATATGTCAGATTGGTAGTAGGCGCAAGGATACATAAGGAACTGGGTAAATTGGGGTTAGTTTACTTGGTCTTAACTAACGAATTAATTTTGAGAGTATTCAAAACTAGACTAGGTCTCGGATTTTTCTGCATTCGCAGTTTCCTTCGTTGACAAAACCTTGTGTCGTTTTATTTACTTACTTATGCATTATTTAGCTTGTATTTGTAATTAAAGTAAATACATTGTACGTTAATCAAATACTTGGTTAGATCCTATAGTTGGTTCGGTACGAACTTATACTATATACCAAATGTACATATTATGGTTGATATCTTATTGACAATCTTTGTCTATATTAGATCACCCAAGGTGTGTCTTGAATAAGTTGATACGGAAAGATTATGGTGTACTTGGTACCCTCATTGTTTCATTATTCACTTATTTTTCAAAGATATATTTATCATCTTGGCTTGGAAAATCCATAGGATCATCTAATTCAACGGACGGAGAGATTTGTTGAAATATTTTGTCAGAAATATTGTTCATAATCCTCAACCAACGTTTATTGTCAACAACAACAAAAACATGTATTACCACCACCAAACTAAAGACGAATCAAAATGATTTTGCCTCTTTGAAAAAAATATATATACACTAGTTAAATTTGAGTTATCAACCCAACCTCATGAATAGATTTATAATTTCGAAAGATATAAAACAAAAATAAATACCCAATGTACCCATATTTTATTAGCTTGTAATTTGCACATAACATTCATGTCAGCAACAAGTGCACCTATGTCAGGTTTCTTGTTTTTTCCAATAATTACCGAGGTTGCATATCCAGTTTTTGTTAAATTGTTACGGCGGGTTAAGTAATTTAATACATAACTAATTGAGAGCGTATAACTAGCTAATATCAATGATACTGTTAGTAAATCAAGTAATTAATAACACGAGCGACCTTACTTGTAATCTTTTTTTTCTTCAAAATAAGACATTGTAATGGTCAATTAGTTTCAAGGTTACTAGAAAACAAGAGAAGTAATATTTTAAAGTCACTTACTACCAGTATCATACACACAAAATTCAAACTGCTTTGGAAAAGACCTAAGAAAGTAAAAATTCCCTCCACCAATTCCCTCCACTTTAATCTTTTTGAATACCCTGGAAGAAGGTGCCAACAATTTTGTTCATAGAAGCATAGAGATAGGACCTTCTCAAGAAACTCAGGTTCTAAATCTCTTTATTAAACTCAGCCTCAGAAATAACGATACGATGCCCCTTGTCATACTTTTTCGGGTCAATTCCATAACTGCGAAGTGCTTTCTCATCTTCTGTCTTGAACTCCCTTAGTCGAAGAAACGCAATTTCTTCTCTCACAAGGAGCTCAACATGATAGAGTATTTCTAGTATCGTCTCTGAATCTCCCATTTTCTCTCTTTCTTCTCCTACCTTCTTTAAAGCTGCTTCTTCGAGATTCTTTGTCTTCACCTCCTTCTCCTTTCTTAAGTACTTCTCCCTTTCAATTCCAGCTCTGACTTTAGTAGAGGGGAGTAAGTAAAGAAACTCCTTTCATAAAACAACTTCCCATTTTCAGTAACATTCATCTGGTTCTTGGGTAGAAGTGGCAACCTTGAGAAATGGTAGCTCACCAGTGGATCCTCCCTCTTGAGGCGAACAACCCTGGAAAATCTCCTACTCCTTGTTGCGAAAGTTCTTAAACCCATCAGAATTTCCACCATTTCCACCAATGAAACAACCAGGATCTATTTCTCAAAAACCCTAACAAAAACTTTTCGCTGCAGAACTGAATCAGAATTACTGTAATTAGCGTTGTTGTTTTGTAAACCTTACTTGTAATCAATGTTTGCTCGTATAGTTTTTTCAAAATTTACGGATGCATATTTCTAGGTATTGATATAATTATATATCACCAAGTGCAAGGATATATGTAGGTTTTTTTAGATAAATATCATTCCATTTTTTTCCCTTTTTACATTTATCCATATTTAAGATTTTTTTTTCTTGGTTTCTAACAAAAATAATTATCAACTTAAACCAGTTCTTGTTTTTATTGTTAATTATTAAATTTACCACAATATCCCAACATGAAAAAGGCATATGGAAAAAAGAGTATTCATATACAAACAAACAAACAAACAAACAAAAATATGATGTTATGCACAAAAACATCTGTAAAATGATGTTAACTGGCAAACACTCACATGCAAAAAGTGAAATTATATCATGTGACTTCGAGTAAATAACATTGAGAGACATTTCCACAATTCGTTAATACTAACGCACAAAATAAAAATACATTAACATATGATCAATATATTATTGAGATTTGGCATGCATGAGCATACTTGTATACAATAAAAAAAAAGATATACTCATTTGAGAATATTGATATGTAAAAAGATTAAAAAGATCATACAATATTTTGCATATATAAAATAAAATTTAGGCACGTCATTTTTTTCAAAAGTTTGAAAGTGAAAAAATCCGTAGATACCTAAACAAATTGTAAGGTTTTTGAGAATCCTAAATTAAAAATATATATGTGTTTCTGAAAAATGTGGGTAAATATTAATTAAAAAAAGTTTAATCGGTAAAAACGAATTTAAAATTTGTAATATGGGTAAACCATATTCTCTCAAATTATAATTGTTAAAGTTTGTGAAAATCTAAACAAATCGGGGCAAGAGATTTTCAAGACCGGCCCTACAGGGTAGAACTTAATTAGATTAGCCGACAAGGTTAAGGTTTGTATCTGGTGTTGTAGAAGTGTTGGATTTTCTCCAAGTCGTGAATGACCGTAAGCTATCCCATGGGAAATTAACTTAGGAAAATGTAGTTATAGATCGAAAAAATAATGCTTGTATTGTTGATGCAACCACCGGTATATATGGCGAACAATGGATACAAGGCACCTGAGTTGATGCATAATGTAAACAATTATAGAAAGCTTTCTCAAAAACGCAATGTTTATGGATTTGGTGTGATTCTATTGGAGATTTTGACTGGAAAAATGTCATTGTATGTCTGGTTAGTAGGTGTAGTGTGTTGTTGGAAAAGCATCGGGAATCAGAATTGTTTGATTTTGAACTTCCAAGAGATAAAGTTATAGAGGGTGAATGGTATGTGTACTTCAAATAGCATTGCTATGTGTAACTCAAGTTCCAAATGATCGGCCTAATATGAGTGTTATGCATAAGATGATTGAAGATGGTAAAAGGAGGGGGAGAACTTCTGTAACTTTTATCAATAAGGTTGATGCTAATAACCACTCAACTGACTCATCGCGTTATCAGTTATCAGATTTGATTCGTTAATAACCAATCTAATAACGAAAACCTAAGTTTCTAAAAGAGTTGATTTTTTAATATGCAACAATTTCACTGCAAAATGGAATATTAATTGATTTGTTAATATGCAACAATTTCGCTGCACTTTTTTTAAGAAGTTAACATCGTTACCTGCTTTTGTTTATGTCATAAAACCTTGTGTGCGAGCCAAACTAGTAAAGAAGTTATGGCCCCAACTAAGAAGAACACATGCATCTACTAAAGTTCAACATCCTGATAAACCATCTTGAGTTTGAGTGAGAAAAAATGCATGATGAAATACACACTAAAGGAAAATACATATTGATATATCACTTAATTGAACCATGAACATTGCTCTTGGGGGAGTTTTTATGAAGTGACATAGTTTGAAGTCTCTTATGCAATATCCCTGTTTGTCAATAAAAATACAAGTGAAGTGGTTGTTGTTACACAAAGCAATAAAAATGAAGAGAAAACTGAATCTAAATGGGAGGCAAGTGTCATTGGAAAAATCATCATCGAAGGGAGAATGAACTATAACACAGTGATGGAATACATCAACTTTACATGGACGTTCTTGACCATGGGAAATTTAAGGATCGTTGAGGTGGAACCTAACTTGATGATTTTCAAGTTTAATCGATGGGATCTCTTAAACAAAGTTATTGAGGAAAGACCTTGGAGCATCAATAAGAATATTCTAGTTATTCATGATTACATCCCAGGCATGATTTATACTGAGAAGCATTGGGTATTTTAACAATTTTGGATACAACTAAAGTATCTATTACCTTTTTTTTTCAACTCAAGTATTTATTACCTAAGCACATGAATGTTTCATTCGTTATAGAAATATGAGAAGTTATGGGAGAGGTTACTGATGCTGAATCTAAGGATGCGATTCCAATTGGCAGTGACTATGTTAAAGTATGTGTTAATGTGTATCTCTCTATGCCGTTAAGAAGAGGTGTAAAATGCATCATGAATGTAGGAGTTACAAAATGGCAGAAGTTCTTCTCCGAATGCCAACGTAGTAGCATATGCACTGAGTGTTATGTTATAAACCACTCTAAAGGGGCATGTAAAGATGCAACTATTTATTTGAACAAAGAACATAAAAAACCTTACTTCTTTGGTAAGACTAATATCATTTCGCAAAAATATCATTGCTACTTCATCCAACAATGTTCCTGCTGTGAAGATAAACCAGAAAAAGTATGTTAAGACAATTGTTTTTGCTCATCCCAAAGATGGTGAAGTGATTAATCTGAATTTTTACTTAAAAAAGAAGGATACCAAGATGAGGAAGACAGTAGACTAGGAAAACTTCATAGAGATGTTAATGAAACCACTGAAATTTCATTGATTACTAATACTTCTTCACAAAGTACCTTATTGGTTCCTCTTCAACCACCAAGACTTCTTATAGGGTCACTTCTGGAGATAACCAAACAACTTGCACTAACAAGGGGAATCATGTATCATTTTTCTTTAGATATCATTTATTATTCTTAGATTTTTATATTTTATTTACATCATTTATCTTCTTTAGAGTTTATATTACAACATCTGCATCTATTATTTCTAATCACCTAATTAGTTATATGTTCAGTTTAATTAAATACAATCATTTGTTGACTAAAATTCTCAAGGCTAAATATTTCAAGAAAGAAGGGTTTTTACATTTAACTGGTAAAAGAAGTAATTCTCCATGGACTTGGAGAGGCATTGAGATGGGATTATCTATACTTAAAAAAGACAATTGCATGGAGGTTAACAATGGTAAAGGCACCAAAATTTGGGTAGATAGATGGATCATTGGGTTGGAAAGTATAGTTGTTTCTCATATGCAATATGTCTTTGTTAGTGAGATGATAATTCCTGAATCTAACAATTGGAATATTCCTCTTCTCAGCATGTTATTCATACCAAACACTTTGGAAAAAAATAAAAATATGTAGCTTTATTATCAACAAGATGATGTTATTAGATGGATGTCTTCTAAAAATGGTAATTTTACTATTAAAAGTGCTTACAATAAACTTATAGAAGTAAGAGTTCAACATCAGGCAGCTATAAGTGTTGTCCAAAAAACAGTTTGGAAGGCTTTATGGAAGATGAAGCTACCGCATCGTGTCAAGCTTTTCATATGGAAGTGTTTGAAGGAACCTATGCACCTAGAGTGATGGACGTTGAAGATGGAGAATGTAAAGCAATGTTGGAGGGTTTACGATGGGAGAAAGTAATTGAGTTGGACAGAATTCACATAGCTGGAGATACTGAAGTTGTTGTTAACTCCATTAATTGTTAGATGCGAAAATAAGAAGTTTATTAGAGACATAAAACTTATGATAAACGTTTGTGCTTTGTCAAAGATTAGTTATGTAAGAATAAATAGTAATACATAGTTGATTCCTTTTCAAAACAAATGAGGAAAGATATGTTAGTTATTGAGGAATTCAGTAGTGATCCCAAGCATATTGAAACTATGTTATTCAGGTATACTAAACCTGATAAATTTTAATGACTAAATTCTCCAGTTATTTAAAAAAAAAAAACTTTAACAAGTTTTTCTTAGATCACAAAACACTTTCATACTATGACAGCCTAAAAAGCAGTAAGTGTCCACAACAAAACCAAAATAAAATTGCAAATGAAATAATGTATATATATAAGAACTTATTTACAAGCATATGCAGAAAGGATCTTAAACGAATCCTATTATGGGGTCTCCAAATATTTGGTTTTGAGGGCTTATATGGATTCAAATGTCCTAAATGTGGATGAATGGGACAACTAACCTAAATCTAATTAAAATCAAAATCAAAATCAAATACTAAACCTAAAAAAAAAAAAAACGTTATTTCTCTTCTCCCTCTTTTCGTCTCCTTCATCGCCTCTTCTATCATTTTTTCTTCTTCACCGATGATTATTTATTTATCTCTGCCAATAATAACTTCAATTGCGTAAGATTTGAAAAACCCTTTTTTTGCATGAATATGTTAGATTTGATTAAATTAATAAAAATATGAGGGTACCCAAATACACCACAATCTTTTATTTATCCACTTATAATTCCTCTACCGAAAGTGATTGTCTATGGACATGGTCGAGATAATGCAACAAATCGGTTCACACTTCGTGTGATAGTCTATGGATACGAGATCGAGACAATACGACAACAAGATAACTTGTGTGATTGACTATTGATAGGTGTCTAAACACCTAATTTTATATTTAGTATTTATGATTTCTTTGCTATTTTTCGTGTGAATTATGTATCTTATGTTCGCTTTTGAGTTTCATGGGTGTTTTAGAGCCATTATGAGCAAAAGGAGAAATTAGTCATTTGGAGCGAAAAGGCAAACACATCAAGTCGCAGGAGAAAGAATGAGATCACTTCAACGTCATACGAGAAAGTTACAAGAAAAAGATCAAACATGCAAGCGGTTTTATGGAACTGACATGCCAAATGAACTGGTGGGCCCTTATCCAAATCTGGGGCGTGTAAATCCAGTTTCTTACAAAATACCAGAATTTTAGTGAAGAAATCATTTTTCTTTTTCTGCCTAAATTGATGGGGGCTCCAAATGAACTGAGAAAGAAAGAGAGAAGGAATCAAAGTCAGGGTTTTGAGTTGAACTCCAAGAATCAGTAGAAGATCATGCTGCCGGAAGGAAGTAGGATTCTGAGCTTTGAGAAGACATGGAACAATTGGTTGAATTGACTGTTTTGGCTAGGGTTTTGTTGTGGCAATCGAATTGAGAAATTGGAGTTAGGGATTGAGATGAAGAGCTGATTTCTGAGTTTGGGTTGAGCTAGATTTCGAATTTGGCAGAAATTGTTCAACCACTGCTACAACAGCTGTGAGACCGAGATTTACAGAGTTTGAGTCGAATTTGAGAGAATTTAGTGTTCTGTAACTGCAGATTTGGGATTCGATGAGATGGGTATGATGATTATGTTGGTGGAGATTTAGATGGAGGAGGATCTGTGATGAGATGGGTTATGTCCTGTGAGCTTGTGCTAAAGAAATCAAGAGATGGAGCTTAATGGTGATGTGTATGTGTGTTACTGAATTGATGGAGGTGTTATTGTAGTGGCAATAGATGGGTTTGAGTATAAGACCTGGATTTGTTAGCTTCTGTAGCTGTAAACAGGGTGAAGATATGAATCAGTGGTGCTATGTGTTGTGTTGGTTGCAATGTTTCTTAGTTCTGGGGTTGAGCTGATTAAGGGAGCAGTGGTGATGATGCTGTTATGTATGCTCTGATGCAGATTGCAGGATTGTGTCTTCCTGAGATAGAATGGGAGTTGCAGTTGGTGCTGCCATGGAATCGATATGGTGTTATGCAACTGTGATTGTTGCTTGTTCAGGTGGTTATAGCCGGGGACATTGCATGTGAGATTATGCGCTGCTGCAGGACAACAAAAGGAATGATGCAGTGACTGATGTTGAATGGATGGTGCTAGCTGTGATTTGGAGTTGCAGTTAGAGGAGTTAGGCTGTTTCGCAGATGTTGGAGATAACTGCAGTTTTAGTGACTTTGCTTGAAAGGTTAAGAAGATGTAGGGATGGAAGAATATGTTATGTGGATGAACACATTGCAGGTGATGTGTGATATTACAGGGACATGATGGTTGTGTTACTAAGACCTGGGGTTCATGAACTGCAGGAGATCAAGCTCATGGTGTTGCTGTTGGCTTGAGGGACTTGAAGCTGAGATGAATGCACTTGAACTGTTGTAATGAGGAAGAGTTTGAGCGGAGGAGTACCAGCTAGTTATACTGCAGTTGAAGGAAGTTCAGGTCAGGTGGTGTTGCAGTGGTGGTCGAACTGAGATGGCATAACTGGTTCACCAGTTTGGTGCAGCTACAATTGGTTGAATGATGCAGTTGTCGTTGGCTGCAGTGGAGCAGCTGTGAGATGAACTGCTGGTGATGTTATTATGTTCTTGGGAATGGCAGGTGACCTTAATAGATAGAAATAAAGCTGTTATTGTAGCTGCAGAAGATGGAACTGTTGGTGGAGCTTCCCGAATAAGAATTGGAGCTGAGGGCTAAGAGTTGGTTTGCAGGTGACAAGGTATTGTGGTTGAGAGTATGCTGCAGTGCAGCTGGAGTTACAGATGGTGCTGGTAGTTGCATTTAAGCAAGAACAACACAAGGTATGAGTTGTTGCTGTCAGATTTGCAAGTGGTGCTGTTTTGCTGAGAATTAGAGCATGCAATGATGGTGACTGAGTTATAGCTACAGTATGAATGGGTTTGGAGGAGCTACAACTGATGGAGTTGATGCAATTGCAATTAATATGGGAATGAAAATGCAGAGACTATGCAAAAACGGAGCAGAAATAGCGAGCCGGTGGTACTAGTTCCGGTTCCCGGATTTTGTAACCGAAAGTGGGGATCGTAATGTTTCAGTCAATCATGAAGGGGGTACGAGTCGGATGCAAAATTCGATGGCCGGATATATGAGCTACGGGTCACACTTTTGGGTACGTTTCCGTGAGATATAAGGAATTGAGTTAGATGATTTTTGTGAATGTGTGGACAATAGAGAAGCAAAGTTGAGATACTGGAAGTGTAGAATTTTCTGGTGTCAGTTTCTGATGACAAAGGCGGCCAGAGACAGTTCTCCGGTGACAAATTCTGGTGCCGGTGACTGGATTCCGACGATGTACCCAGTTTTCCGGCGACCAGTGTTGGACCCAAAAAAAAATCCAGAGACATATTTCTCACACATGGGCTTGGTGGACCACTTGGAGATGGGTTTTGAGAAGAGAGTATCCTTTTGGAATTGGAGAGGCCTATAAATAGAAAACTCTTTCTTTAAACCTAGATATATATCTCCATTAGGGAGAATCTTCTATCTTCTACTTTTGGTTTCTAGGGTTTAGAAACATGAAAACCTTTATTTTTCTTCTTGTTATGAACTCCTTGAGCATGAGTACTTAATTTTATTATTGGTTATGAAATAGTTGGATTTCACAAAGCATGATTCTTTGATTCAATATATTAGTTTTGTCTCATATTTATCATTCACGATTCTCAGAAAATATAGTCATATGATTGATTGTTAGTTTTGTCAAATTGCAAATTGGTAGAACTCGTAATCATATCTATTGGTAGTTTAGGGTTTATTATACGGAAAAGTGATAATCCTTGAATACAAGTAGCATAATTGTGAATATTGCTTGTAGTGATACATCCTAGTAATCACAAGTGAATCGTGACCTTTGTTAAATTGAATTAGTGCACTTTCCACGTTCAATTGCTTTGATTGGTCTGATTTCATAGAAATTAATGCATCTAGGGAATTAAACTTGATTAGTGCTTTTACACGTTAGGTTGTCCTCTTAGATAGAACTCATACTCGCATCTTTTAATGTGTTTGTTGATGACAAGAGGGAATTAGCGAGATATTCTTGCGATCAAGGTATCCTAGGGCTTTTGATAAAAGTTGAGATTAAATATCAATTCTACTTATTGTTTTGAAAGCATGTTAGTGAATGAAGATGAATCCTTAACCAATATCTCTTCTATTTGATTTGTTTGCTTATTTCTTTGTTTTTCTTTTATATTGTTTTACTTTACAAAAAATCAGAAATCCCCCGGTGTTTTATATAGGAAACCGAAACACCTTGACAACCTAGACCTCTCTGTGGGAACGATCCTTTCTTTCCCTTGCTATATTATATATTTTGAGTAGTAAGAAAGTGTAATTTATTTTTGATGCCTACGACAGCGATCAAATATGGATACAAGATCGAGACAATACAACAACGAAGTATGATACTTGATAATAGGTTCGGACTTAACCAAACAATATGGGATCACTATCAAGTATATATGGAGTTAACGTTTATGTATTTTACTTTTAATTATAATAAAACAATTATAATTGCGGAAATAGAAAAGTAAAAGACACATCAAGATTTTGTTAACGATGAAACTGCAAATGCAGAAAAACCTCGGGACCTAGTCCAGAATTGAATACTCCCAGAATTAAGATGATGTACAAAATCTATACCAACTTTGTATAGTTGAGACCAAGCAACACCCCTAGTTCACTTAGTTCCCTCAGTATCCATGCGCTTCCGACTTCAATGACTACATGCACTGGAACAATTCCTTTGGGTCGTATTCCAAATAGTAAAGGAATAAAAAAATCTGTTTGGTAACAACTCTTTCGATTCTTTCAAGATAAAGATATCTCAAACCATACGTAAAGGCTCTTTCGTTTAATCTAATAAACTTCTTTGTTGGTTAGATCAACCTATCCAATAACTACAAAGTAGTCAAGTTTAGATTCGTAATCAATAAATATATATTCCAACAAGAAACTATAAAGTGATGTTGATCTCACGCAACTAATCAATCGAATAAATCTGATTCTAGTTGGATCCCGGCCAATCAAGGTTTGTGCACACCCAAAGATATGAGATTCAAATAAGAAATGTTCTTTGTCTCCAGATCTTCTTTAATCTTCAATAAACACTTGAACAACACCACTTGAATCTCTTATGATAAATCACACACAGAACTGAGTCTGTTAACAATGGATTATCACAAGATGTCTTTAGATCTAAAAACCGTTCAAAAGATCCCATCGGTACTTCGATCTAGTTTGAGTGAATCTTATATCAAAAGAGAAGATTCTCAAGAATAAAAAAACTAGGTGCAATCAAAGTTTCAACAACCGTTAGTCAAGCAAATAAATCGAAAACTAATAACACTGCAAGTATCTAGTTTCCCGCCAATGATACTCGTAGAGCTTCTTGATCCCACATAATTCCTTAAACGGGTGATCGTAAGAGATTCCACCTAATTAAAACCCTTTCCTCTCCGATTAGACGGCTCCACCAGAAACAACAAAAAGATGAAGTTTGCTTGTCTCTTAGGATAATTTGCTTGAAATGCAAACTTAGGTATTTATAGACCAATGATGTTTGGACACCAAGGAATTTCCAAAACCGAAAATATTCTCAAGATATGCAATGAATAACAAAATTCAGTTTTTCTAATTCCAATATAAATGCTTGTCCAAAATTTCTGAAATCTCTCAATAGAAAATCTCCAATTAGTAAATGCACATTACTAATTTTTATTCTCTAGAGATATGCATTAATTGTTGGTAATTAAAGAATATAAAACCAAAAACCTTAAATAAAAGATTCTCAATTTATTTCGGCACAGGATCTCCTTGAGTACTAAGGAATATCTTTGAACAATAAATGATAAAAGTTATTGAACGTGTTCAAATTATGTTGACATCTTTTCACTGTAAATCCTTATTCATATTTACATTTTTGGAATCGGTTATACCACACTTTCCAAACAAGTTTAGAATTGGTTCACATGTATTCCAAGATCACTATGTGATTGATCAAATATCAAATCACATACATGGGTCCAATCGGTTCTACCAATTACTAGGATCGGTTATACCTTAGTATGGAAATACTTGTGATCAGTCACACAAGTTACCAGGATCGGTTACATCAATTACCAGGACCGGTTACCATATACTCATGGTATTGCTTGTGATCAGTCACACCAATTACCAGGACCAGCTACACCAATTACCACGACCGGCTACACCAATTACAAGGATCGATTACACACACTCTGTGATCGGTCACACTAATTACAAATATCGATCATACCATCTCATGGTGATTACTTAGGATAGGTTACACTAATTAATAAAAACTAGTCATACCAAATCATAAGTCAGGAAATATGATTAGTTATACCAAGGTACATAACAAAGTTACGATCGGTTCTACCATCTCACAGATATTGGTAATCTAAATATTTGCAATGAATAGCCGTACCAAAAATCCTAATGAGTTCCCTTTCGATTCATAAAACAAGTTCATGAATGTACTTCCTTTGACAAATGTAAAACATTGTTTCCTAAGATGAAATCTTCACCAAAACCCATTCACATAATCATAACAGTATATACAAGATTATGTCGATGTCATATCTACGAAGTTCAAAAGATAAGCGTTATACTTCGTAGTATAATTCCCTAATATTATGATCATATAAATATGACCATGTCACATTACTAGAGTATCATGTAATATGTACAGTATATACATCTTCGCAGTTATGATTCTAATATAGCACGACTTGAAAGATACATTAGGAATGAAAGCAGTTCAAGTCAATATTACTAACCTCAAGAGGAAGGATGATGTTGTCGTTGTAGTTCACTTCTTTTTCACTTTATTCAGGTCTTCGTAGTAATACTTGTATGTCTCAACATTCCTAGACTTTCTAGTCTAACCTAAACAAAGTTGACTCTAGTATACAATCAAGCGACTTTAGATGAGTTTTGATTCACTAAAATATGACAACCAAACTTGGCGTACCAACGCTTGGTGAGTTCAACCGAGCTATGCTCTAACAATTAGGGATTTAGAAATTAGTTTCAGAACTAAATACGGTTGGGTAACTAATATTTCCCAACAACGGTTTGGAAAATATGAATTCCCAACCCAATAGTAGAATTTTTTACGGTTGTAAAAATATGAACTCCCAACGTTGAATTTTGATTTTCACAATTTTCCAACCGTAAGTTACTATGAGTTTGTCTATCGTTCGTCTTACACTAAACATTAGGAAGTTTCGAGTTTAGTGAGCATCGGAGTTGCAATTAAATAGTTGCACACATGAAATTTGTCGCGGGATGATAAGACTACAGGTAGAGAAGGAATGCCTTGAAAATAAAACATTAGGATTGTTTGGTTCCACTTTGAAAAGAGAAACCCTAAAAAAAAAAAAAAAAAAAAAACTATACCGCTTAGAAACGATAAGCACACGGTATCCTCTGGTAAAAGGTGCAAGAATAGTTCCGGCTCACTGAATCATTTCTGAGTGCCCATACAAGAGGCAAAATGAGTATTTCAATTTTGGTCAGCTTTAGAAAAAGAAACAACAATATTGGCAGCAAGCACCAATGGTCTAGTGGTAGAATAGTACCCTGCCACGGTACAGACCCGGGTTCGATTCCCGGCTGGTGCATTTTTATTAGGGAAAATTAGGCTAAGGCCCAACCCATGGATAACCCATAATATGAGACCCTTAATTAAAAGAAGTTTAAATCTAGGCCCCAAATTATTAAAAGACCTTGATACCCTTGTGCATATGGTCAATCCCATAATTAAATAAAATTTAAATTTAGGCCCCAAATTATTAAAATATTATGTGATGATGTTCCAATCACCGCCAACCACCTCCGACCACCACAGCCACCGGAAACCACCTCCGACAACCACCGCCGGCAACCACCTCCGACCACCACCGCCGGCAACCACCTCCGACCACCACCGCCGGCAACCACCTCCGACCACCACCACCGACAACCACCTCCGACCACCACTGCCGGCAACCACCTCCGACCACCACCACCGACAACCACCTCCGACCACCGCCAACCACCACCACCTCCGACCACCACCAACCACCATAGCCACCGCCAACCACTGCCGGCAACCACCTGCGACCACCACCGCCGCCGCCGATAACCACCACCGCCACCGACCACCACCACCACCGCCGATAACCACCTCCGGCCACATTGATATTGCAAGTGTAACCGGAAGTTACACATGTATAAAAATTACACATTCATGTTGTGTATTCACTATTCAATAGTGTGTAACTTAAAGTTACACATCCATATGACATGTGTAATAAGAAGTTACACATACATATGACAAGTGTATCCACAAGTTACACATGCATATGGCATGTGTAGTCAACAATTACACAACAAAAAAAAATATACAAAAAATACATCTATCGCATTAATATTAATTTACAATAATAACTCTATTTACCAGCTATAGTAATCGGTTGTTACTGAACACAATAATGAGTTAAAACACTAGAAATAAGCCACTGAAACCTATATTAGAAGTTTTTCCTTTATTTCTTGTCTTCCTCATTCCAAAATGCTTGCATATCTGCAACGAAATAAACATCCATGGATTAGGTTGGATGAATAAAAAGCAATAAAAAAAATAATATTATAGGAGAATTGTAAGGAAAATTTATAGAACAAAGATCACAGAAAAGACACATGATAACCCATATTAACATGTGTAACTTGGAGTTACACATGCATATGACTTGGATACCTAGCATCTGTCTAGTGTAGAGAGGAGTTACACATGCATATAATATGTGTAACTGAGAGTTACAGATGCACCTGACTTGTGTAACTAAGAGTTACACATCCATAAAAGCTTGTGTAATTTTTTGGTTACAAGGTTTGTTCATAATTGGCATGTGTAACTAGAAGATACTCATGCATCTGTCTAGTGTAATTCATAGTTACACAAGCACATCACATGTGTAACTAGAAGTTACACAAGCACATCACATGTGTAACTAGAAGTTACACATGCATCCTACTTGTGTAATGTGAATAAATGTGCAGTCTAGACATACAATTTGAAACTAAAAACAACAAGAGAGGGATCTAAAAAGGTGTACCATCAAGCAAAGAATTTGAGTGCATTGAATAGTTTTTTCTAGCACCACCATTGGCTCCATATCCTCCTCTAAAAGATGCACCTCCACCACCAACACCTCCTAGAATCACAAAACTCAATAGAATAGTTGCACCACTTTGAAATTCCACCACCACAAATTAATGTGACACCTCCAGTTATTTCTCCACAACTCACACCACAACTCCAGTAGTACCACCACCCACACCACCATCGGCTACAACTTTCACCATCACATAGCTACGAATGGAAGAGTAAAGCACAATGAACAACTATCGATTAGATACACGTTTCATATCATACAATCATTCACATATTATATTCACATTTTAGAATGAAAAGAATGCAACCTTAATGGAAAGAATGCAACATTTTCAATCAGTAACAACCATTACTATACGTAAGTAAAATCTGTGTAACCAAAAGTTACACATTCAATAAGTATGTGTAAGTAAAAGTTACACATCTAATTAGCATGTAAAGAAGTTACACATCTAATTAGCATGTGTAACTAGAAGTTACACATCCACTTAGCTTTTGAAATGTATAGTTTAAGAGAAAAATCATCTACGCATGGAAGATATACATCCCTAAATGCATGTGTAATCTGCAATTTCACATTCAAAATGCAAGTGTAACCATCAATTACACATCCTAAATGCATGTGTAACTAGCATATACACATGCTAGAAAGCATGTGTAACTAGTAGATACACATGATTATAGCAACACAAATTTCATCAAAAGATAGGTTCCTACCAACATAAGGTTACATACTTTTCTTATAATTCTATAGCAATTAGCATATAGCGACACGAATAGTTACAGATGATAAGACACTCAAAGTTCTTGGAGTTCAGTTTTTACCTTCAATATTTCACGATCTCTGTAAAACACTTGCAGGCGTCAAAATGGTGATAAAAAGGTAGTTCTTTTGTGTTTTCTGCGCCTCCCTTTATATGTCTCTGCACCTGGAATCGCGAATCAGATACAATCTTAAGTTTCCTTACTCAGCACAAGAATCTCAAATTTCCTTTAGTATATAAACAAGAACAGCAAACAACTATGACATATAGTGAATGACCTAATCTCAACTTCCACACCACCATAAAACCAGACGCAGAAAAAGAATAAGTTACATATCCACATGCTAGTGTAATAAAACACTTACCGAAAACTGCAGTTACATATCCATATGGCTTATGTAATAATAAGTTACATATCCACATGCTAGTGTAATATGCAGTTACACATCCATATACTTAGCAGTACTCAAATTCATGACTTTAGAGATACATAATTATTAACGTTATTGTTTCTTATTGGCAGGTAAATTTTGAAAGAATTACCCAAATTACTTGTTAAGGTTGTGTGCAACAGCAATTGCAGCCTCGCCTCATCTATATCTCTTGCTGAAGTCAATCCTTGACACGTTATAGAAATGCAACTGGAACTTGTCTTCTGGCAGATTCGCTGCGACCACGCAGTAGGCTACAAAATTCAGAAAATATAAGAAACCAACAGGACTAAAGAGATGTATCAATCAAAAAATCTTAAGAAGATAATGGATTATATGAGTTCATTAAACTTCGATATCAATTCAGAGATGTTTTACGAGAGATTCTGTTGCTATAAGTGAGTTCAGGTTACAGAGATCTCAGGATTCAGAGTTACACATGCATCCTACTTGTGTAATTAGGAGTTACACAAGCCTATAACATGTGTAAGTATAAGTTACATATGAATCCTACTTGTGTAATTAGGAGTTACACAAGCATATAATATGTGTAATTTCTAGTTACACATGCAAATAACATGTGTAACTTCTAGTTACACATGTATCCTGCTTGTGTAATGTGAATTATCTAACCGAATACCAATACCAGTAAAACATTTATATGGCTCATATCAAGCTTAATTATTATATATATAATTATTTATGATAAATGTTTCGGTATTAAAATACATAATAAGAATGAATATTAACAGAACTATGAGAAAGTAAGTTCTAGTATGAGTATTAAATCAAGTCAGTATCAGATGATTAATAGCATAGAACCTGAACTGATAATGTAAGTATAGTCAATGTTACGAGAGGTTAGACTTATCAAGAGTGTATAGACGAATTATTAGTAAGTGCAGCCACTGTTTTTTTTTAACCAAACATCTTAACGATGCCCAAATTCCAATGGACGGGCAAACTTTTATTAGTCCAAGATCAGCAAATATCTGGCTCTTGGATAAATACTGAATGGCCAATAATTCAGAAGTGAGAAAACCACGATGTGAGGGGGGATTCTGTGAGTTTAAACGAAATAACCATAGTAAACCCTGAACAAACACCTAATAATTTGTATGTGAATGACAATAACTAAAGCAAAAGTCAGAGAACATACAATTTCTGTAGCATCAACTCGAGTTCCAATTATATTTAGCCGTACTTCACTATCCCTTTGAATTTTAACCTGCAATCCCATCCCAACGTCAACTGATGCAAACTCCTATAAACTGTACCATATCGTATAATTCATATCCCTTTGAATTTTTATGAAAAAATTCCCGAGAGTGTGACTTACTGATCCATCTGAAGTTGTATAATTTGGAATATCTCCAGATCGAATTCCATATCGTCTGTATCATTGAAAACAAAAAAAGTGACAATTCCATTATGCAACAAAGCATTCAAGAAAGCCACTTTCCTAATTTAACGTCTAAGAAAAAATTACTTTCTAAACAAAATACTTACATGGTTTGAGACAAATATTTGAACATGACCCGCTTCAGCAAAAAAACCCATCTGCAAGTACTCAAAACATTAGAAAATTACTGAAACGTCATTCGTGAAAGAATGGAACAATGGATTTTTGAAGAAAGAAGAGACCTTATTAACCATGGTAACCGCAGCTTCAAGTATTTCCCCTTAAAAAGTTCTGAAAACTACACATTGATACTTGACAGGAAACGTAACAAACCCTGTACCATCGCGAATTAGACCTTTCCCAACATTATCAACCCCTGTTATTGCCACCACAAACCCATGACGGTCACTGCAAATAGGAGAAAACAAATAATGTTTAAGGTGTGTATGCGAAGGTTTATATGAGATAGTGAATTATGATGAGATGAGATGAAAACCTGCAAGTGCCTTCCACATATTTCATGAGCTTTGCGACCAACTTATCACGTAGGTTTGGGCCGAAATGGCGAGGATGCAGTTGCATATTTCTTTCCATCACTATGTGAAAAAACATGTTTGATTTTTGTTGTTGTAGAAATCTACCTCAGAAACTTACCTCTGAATAAAAAGTTAATCGAATGTCAGCCTAACAAGTGCAAATGAAGTAGAGAAATTTCAAGCTCCACCCAACAAGTCTCAAAAAATCCTAGGCTCTTAAAAATAAATTCAATTAGTTACAGCTGAGCTGATACAAATTAGTATCCGTTTTGTTTCCTCTATAGAGACTAACCACACGCACATACTAGGACGAATACTGTGAAAAGGTTTGAATAACCAATAACGAATCGAAACTCAAAAGTAATAATCTGGATTCTTAATAATGGCTTCTTAACAATGTCGATCGTTAAAAATTCCACAGTGACATTGAAAGCACTAATAGACCAATACCATAGTTGATACAAACATCCTAAGCTGACACCTAAAAGCAAGAACATGATCCACAAATCAAATCAATGAAAGTAAAAAAAAACCAAACCTAAAGTGAATCTATGGTCCGTATGAGACACTAAAGAAGAGCACGACTGAGACACACCGAGAGAGATTATTCAATAAGAATCCCTCAACCTTGAATCAATTCAACACAAAGGAAGCCAGTTGAAAAATCAGAGTCAAAACACAAGGATATAATATTCAAATCCCAATGCGGAAACCCTAACATCTAAATTTTTTACCACCAAAACACAGCTAGAATCAACATCTGAGTGAGCTAGCAGATATCTCAAATAAATTTCACTAGCACACATTCAATATACCCTTAATTTTTGAGCTAGCTAGGTTTTGTAATTTGAGAAAACGCCCACAAGTATTAGATACTACATAGATAGAATCCCTAATTAAACAGAGAGAGTCGTGATAATCACCATAAGTTAACCAACCTTGTTTAAATCAGTTGTAATTTGTTGAAGACAGTGGTCAAGATTGTTCCTTGGTGGTGCACTAATACGTGGGTACTTAGGGTTCCTTGCCTTCTGCAATGTCTTTGGCCTGTGAAATGTGACTGATGTGTGGATCTTCTTATCCTTCTTCTTAATGGTTGATGCTCAAGCTTTGACAGCCTTAGCAGCTTTGTTAGCCTACACCTTGGGGTCATACTTCTTAGTAACTACCTGACAAGCAACTGATATCAGTATCATAACATCCAAAATACTCCTCATACAAAATGAACAAAACAGAACATCCAAAAATTAAAAATCAGTGGATACAGAACAGTAGAAACTATCTCATAACTGAACAAACTAGAGCAAATATACAAAACTTAATAGTTCACCCTTACAGAGTTACAAACTCTACAAAAAGAAGTAATCCATCTCTATATGATGTGCATTATAATCAGGACAAACATATGCAATAAATCACAACCAAAAACACCCCTCCTAACTGAAATTAGCTAATTACCTGTGACCACTAGCACCAGCAGTAGAAGATTAAAGCAGTTCATCCTCTTTCTTCTCATCATCTCCTTCAATTTATCAATTCTGAAAAGCACCACCACTAACTTCAAAATCCTTCTTAAAACCTACTCCAATACCACCACCTCTACCACCACAACCTCCTCATACTCCTCCAGAACCTGCATCTCCACCACCATAGATTTGTTAATAAAACTCAACATCTGTAGGCAAGATAAGCAAAATAAAACACTAACAAGTGTCAACAAATTTCTCCATTAGAATTACAAGAGATCGTCGTTTTATTTGAATGTAGAATATATTCTTAGCTTATTGAATTCAACCAGTATTATCAACAAATCGAACTTACATGGAGAAGCTTTGAAACTACAAACTAGAATCAATTGAGAATTCGTTGATTGATTGATAATCAATTGTTAAATAAATTTGAATCAAATCATTCAGATCTATAAATCGATCAAACAAAATCGATTAAATCAATAGATGAGAAATCTTCAAATGAAATCAAGAAACAAAATTCTATTAAATCAATACTTAGAAAAATCTCATATGCAAGTGTCGATTTGATTATATAGATTAATCTTCGATGATCTGATTGATCTTCGTTGGTTAGTAATCGCATGAAATAAATCTTCTTCATCATCCATATCATCTCTCTATCAGATTCAATTCATCTTCGTAACAACGGAGAATACAGAGGAATCGATGGAGAAGATGAAAAAATGTGAAAGAAAACCCTAAAACTCTTCATCGTTGTTGCAGTAGGAAATCTAAAAGGAGAAGATGAAAATGAATCTCAGAGAAACCCTAGAACTTTTTTTCTCTGCAACAGAGAGAGATAAAGATGAGAGAGAAATAAAATGGGAAAATGAAAATATCTAGTAATGTTTTTCCTCTTGTATTTATAGAAAAGGGTAGTTTTGTCAATATCAAAATACATAATATAAAATTATGGGCCAAATCCGAACGAAAATTGATATTTTGGGCCTAGTAATATCATTTTCTGAAAGTATGGAGTTGACAGTGTATGATCCATTTGGTAGGGCTTGTATATGTTGAACCCATATAATAGGGGGATTCTAGTATTTTTCACTTTTTATTATTTTCTTATTTTTGCTTAAGAAACAACTTTGCAGAAGAAATTTAAATTTTGCAAAATACAACTCACAAGTGCACTGATAAAGCTTAGTCATCACTCTCTCTCACTGTTACTGCTTCTTTTAACATCAACTGTAAAACTGTACTCTTGGTCACAACCCAGATAAGAGTCACACATGAAGTACAGCGTGTATGACTTCCTCCCGGGAGAACTTTCTGCCGGGACAGCAAACTCGAGCTTCACTTCAGATTTTCTCTGCAGAAACACTCTCTTAATTGCAAGCAGCTGATTAGTCTTGCTATCACCAACTACAAGCCACCACCCTTCTTCTTTAGCTTTTGGATACCTGGGAGCATCCACCGGTCCCATCTCTGATCTACCTTCAAGATCCCTTTCAAGTGTGACTATGAGCGAAACATCATCCCCGGCCATCACGCTATCACTCTCCAGCACCTCATACGTCATATCGATGTTAGGAAAACGGTTGCAGAAACGGGCAATGTCTAGTAACTGTGAACCTGACATCTGCAACAACTCCTGCCTCTCGTCATCCTCCATCTCCACCAAATCAAATACTGTTTCTATACTCTTCACTGGGTTCTCTTGACACCTCCTAGCCAGCTCTTTGGTGAAGTGTGGAAGCTGAAGAAGCATGGAATCACGTTCCCACATGCCTTGAGTGACCATTTGGCTGACTTCCATAGTAAGAAGAGCCAGGTCAAGCCAACCATTGCTAGAGATTACATCAACCATTGCTTGGAGAAGCCGACTAGCAGACCATAGAACCTCTCGCTGATCCGATGCCAAGTTCCCAACAACTGTATGCCTGGAGAAGTGTGCCTGGAGCAGCGCATTTGCCTTTGCATGCGGGTCTGTACATCTGGGGTTTTCGAGTGAGTATCTCTGATGGTTAATCAACCTCCGTATCAGTTCTTCCTCCCCTGGTCGCGAAGGAAGCTCAGCATACTCTGAAGCCGAAGCCAAAATCTCCAGAAGCCCCTTTATCTTTGTTTTGGACGTCAGTGAAGAACTGAATCGTTCTATGGTTGTGTAACTTATATAATAATAGGACGCAATCATTCCCAGGTTCAGAGGAGACAGATCCGTTTCATCCTCCACGGAAACACATTTACTTGCTTCCAAATCGCTTAGTGTTTTTTCCACGAGCTCCGAAATGTGATCGGAGAGATGCCTATGGCTAACTCCCTGGAGATTGTAGTAGTTCGGATTTTGAGTGAGCCTCCTATACATAAATGTCCAGGTAATATAATCCACTGCAGCTTGTTTGTTCTCGATAACTCCAGAAACAACTTCCGCATTCAGATTATCATGCAAATAGTGCTGCAGATGACTCTCCACGGGAAAAGCTTCATACAAGAACTTTTTGTAGTATTCCTTCCTTGGAGCGTGGCAAAGGATGACGCATTTTCCAGAATCATCTAACAGAGGCCGCCCCGCATGACCTATCATCTGCAGTAGGTCCGTCACGGGATAGTCAGTATGAGTATTTTCTCTACCATCATAGTGTTGTGTTCCCATAACGACCACCAGATGAGCTGATAGCGGAATTCCCCAGCTCATTGAACTGCTTGCAACACAGACCTGAATCCAGCCAGCTTCAAACAAACGAGTGACAATTTCAAGATCGACGCTGGAGAGGCCTTCGTGTAGGTAGCCCACACCATGACGGAGGGTGGCACTCAACATGGGCTCTGTGACTTTGGAAATGAAAGATTCCAGTTCTTCCTCAGATTTCAGTAGAAATGGGGGACGCTCTCCTCCATCAGCATTAGAGCAAGTCATCAAATCAGCTGCAGTAAGCCTGGCATGCTTCCTCGTAGGAACAAATACAAGTGCAGTTTTCCCATTCCTGGCATGTTGGACAATGGCAGTATAGGTTTGTTTTGTCATTGCTTGCATCCTTGCTTCGAAATTAGCAATATCCACTCCTTGAATATGGATCTCCAGTGGAACGTGACGAACACCTGGTGGGAAGTTAAAGAGCCCATGAGAGGTTGCACCTATCCAGTCCCCAAGATCTTTTGCATTTGCCAATGAAGTTGACAATGCCACTATACGGATCTTGTTCTCACTCTGACTTGCAATGTATCTCATTCTAGAAACAATGACCTCCAAAATATGGCCACCTTGACCCCCAATCAAGTGGAGCTCGTCAATGACAAAAAGACTAACCTGTTGAATGTGTTTGCGATGCTTCCATCTGCGAGACAGGGAGTCCCATTTCTCAGGAGTGCTTATAACTACTTGCCCTTTCTCAAGCAGTTTCAGATCTGTTGATGTTTCACCAGTCAGTTCAACCACCCTCAAGCCTAATCCCTTTCCAAACTTCATCTCCCAATCACAATAACGCTCTTTTGCAAGAGCTTCCAAAGGAGCAATGTAAACAACTCGCATGACATTATTCGATCCTTTCTGATGATTCCTCAACACAGCAAACTCTGCACAAATTGCCTTGCCACTTCCTGTCGGTGCTGCAACCAAGACATTGTCATCTGTATTATATAAGACGGTGAATGCCTGAGTTTGCACAGGGTTAAAGTGCTTGAACTCCTGATAAAGAGCCTCAAAGGCAGGATTTCTTAACGCAGCAACGGGCAGTGGCTGCAAATCTAACAACTCAGTAGGGGGAGGGTATTTTTCTGGTAAAATAAGGTGTCTAAATGACACAGGTAATACTGACTGAGAGTTCAGCCACTTATCAGACACAACTCGAATGAAATACTGAGGAGGCAGCGGCTCGTAAATTGGCACCGTAAAATTTAACGTATGGTCTTCATCAAAATGCTGCTTCTTGAGCATAAAATACTCGTGATGAAGAATAAACTCCCCATCATTATCCTCAACAATAACCCAAAATGGTTCCACGAATCCATGAACACTGTCCTCCCACATAAAATCTGGTGTAATTGTAAGCTCAACTCTTAGAACTGTACGGGAGATGGGTTGAACATGTGCTGCCAGGTTCACATGTGGGAGCTGATGAATATATTTATAAAGCATTCTTCCTACCCTCATCTGGCGGACGAGTTCCCCAATCTCCGAAGAGGATAAATCATAGTACATATCCCAGTCCAATTGTTTCTTCTCCAATTTTATCAGTAATTCCTTTGGGATACCATGGAACTGGCGAAGAGGCATCTGAACACTCCACATCTGCTTGCCAACCATCTTGCACAAGTTCAAAGCCTTCTCAGCTACTTGAGCCCACTCTCTTTTCAATACAATCTCAAAAAGCGCCCGCATAAGACGTCCAGCACTCTGAGTGATGAACACCATATCGGATGTCAATGAGAGCCCTTCAAGCTTCAGCTGTGAAACGTACGCTTGGAGCAAAACATTAATTTTGGCACTGGGTTCATCCAAGCTCTCCTTAACGGGGATAGGAACACGGTCCAAAAGCTTAGCGAGCTCCATCTTCTCATCTTGTTTCACAGTCACATACTTAAATTCTTCACTAAGTGAGAACAACCGACACAGCTCGATATCACCCATTGTTGGCTTCAGATGCTCATTGTAAGTGGATATCGTTCCATGGGTTATATAATAATAACTGGCAATTCGGCCGAGGTCAGTGACTTGGAAGTACCCGGTTTTCCTGTCATACTTCACCAAATTATTCTTCTCCAAGACAGTTGCAGCAGAATGAATCAAATCAGCCCTTCTTTCCTCCAAGGTCCTGTCCCTAGTCAGAACATCAGCTGCCAAACCATACAATGTTGGATTTCTCAACATGCGAATGTACAAGTATGTGTAGCCAAGCCAATTGCATGCTTCTTTTGCATTTTGAACTGTCCCCAGAACGATTTCAGCATTTAGCTGATCAGCCAACTTGGACACAAACTGACTTTCGACAGGAAGTTGCGCATTCATGAGCGAGAGATAATACTGCAGTTCACTATGTCCTGTTATGATTATTCCTTCCCCGTAGGTGTCATATTGAGGCCTCCCTGCACGACCAAGCATCTGCATTACGTCAAGCGGACTTAATTCAGTCCACGCTCCTTTCTCAGGATTGTAAATCTGAGTACCCTTGATGATCACAGTGTGGGCTGGTAAATTAACACCCCATGCAAGTGTAGCAGTGGAAACCAACACTTGCACATGCCCTTCAGCAAAAATTTCCTCTACAATATCACGGTCTGCTCTCGACATACCAGCATGATGAATTGCAAACCCGTAAGGCAACAACTCCTTGAGATCATTGCTCTTGACAAACTCTATCTGTTCTCGTAAAATCTCACGGCTTGCACTATCCTCCTTCAGAAAACGACTTATGGTGTCATTAGCAAGAGCCGTATCTTTTATCGCCTTTGCAGTTTTTGCAGTCTCTTTTCTCGAATGAACAAATATGAGGACTTGGGACTTACCTGCTGTGGCTATGACCTTCTCATAACAGACATCATTCATCAACTGTAATCTCTGTAAAGGCTTCTTAACTGTGATTCCAATATACTGTTGAGCAAGCGGGCATGGTCTGTAACTGCTGTCAAAATGGAATAGTCCCTTTTTCAGATCAACTCGCAAAAATAGAGCCACATCTTCATAATTAGGGAGTGTCGCTGACAAACCAACCAAACGGATGTGCTGCTTTGTGGTCTCGATTAGTCTAACAGTTCTTGCAACAATACTTTCAAGCACTGGCCCCCTATTATCATGAAGTAAATGGATCTCATCAATAATGACTAGCCTCACAAGATGTGTATATGTCCGGTCTCCAGATTTTCTAGTGATAATATCCCACTTCTCAGGAGTCGTAACAATTATCTGTGTGTCATCAATTTGTTGGCGTGTCAGGGACTGGTCTCCACTTAGCTCTTTAACATTTACATTGCAGTGCTTAAGACGGTTAGACAAATTTCCAACTATCTCAGAAACTAATGCTTTCATTGGTGCCACATAAACAATCTTGTACTTGCTATTATCGAAGGACCCATCTGGATTCCTATGCAACGCAATCTGCTGAAGTATGGTTAACATTGCCACATTTGTTTTCCCAGCCCCAGTTGGAGCACATAAAAGGAGATTCTCCGCTGTGAAAAGTGCCGTCTCATAAACTTTACTTTGTATCCTATTCAGCTGACTCATACCATCAAATGCTGGTTGTGCCCAGTCAGGCATGACTGATATCTTAATAAGCTCTTCTCCAGGGGCAAGTGGTTTAAGCTTAGGCGCAGGCACATGAATTTCTTCGTACCCTTTGCTGTGATCCCGATAAGACCCTTCAGGAAGAGTGCATTTCTTATTAGCCATCAACAAACCACCTTGCTGAAAAGATAAACTTTCTAGGTCCAAAAGTTGACGCTGCTCTGAGACTCCATCAAGCACTGGACCTCTCCACTCCCAGTTTCTATCCTTCAATCGCCTAGCTTCTTCTCTAATATTTTTCTCCACAATCTTCTGCCGTTGTTTAGCAGTTGCTCTTGTGGCGTGTAACTGCTCAAGAATGGAAGCCAATTCAGGACCCAAACCCATCATTTCTTCCTCGATCTTATTCCTCTCTTCCTCGTCTATTGCCCTCGCAAGACGAGTACACCACACAATCTCTAACCGGTTCCGCAAAAGCACCTTGATTAGCTCGAACTTATCAAAATCTAAAAGCACCAGGAGATTACGCTCTACTTCCCTGTCAGCACTTTCAGCAAGCACTTTAAGTGCATCCTCGGCAAGTTTCTGGCGTTGTTGGGGGTCAATCTCTCCATATGCATTAGAAATCTTCCTCTGAAGCCAATAAGCATCAATGTCTTTGACATTCAAAATCATAATACCCTCATTCGCATCTTGCATCTCATCATCATCTATCCCACCCATCTGCATAGCCCCAGCTCCGTTTGTTTCATCTTCCTCCTCTCCATCATCTTCCTCCTCCTGGACCTGATCATAGTCACTCTCCTCGTCCTCTTCATCCTCATCAAACTCAACCGCAACACCAATATCACCATCAAGCGCCTCATCCCCATTACTAGCACCACTGGTAACATCATCTTGGTAATCCGTAATAAGCTTCGCCATAGACACAAGATGATCAAAAGTAGTACTAGATATCACATTCAGAAACTTCTCAATCTCCCTCTTCTTATCCACATTCTTAAGCTTATCATTCTTAAGCACAGCAATAACCTCACCAGCAACATCACACAAGATATCCTGTGGCTGTCCTCCTAAATGCTGTTGAATACAACTCAGTAGTGCCTCGTAAGCAGCTCGTATCTCTTTTGTTTTAGGCTGATAAGCACCTTCTTCATCAATATTAAAAACACTACTCTCTTGCCAACCACCGCCACCTAAACGCCGTCGTTTACCAGAAGCTAGGTCCTCATCTCCACCGCGTTTTTTCTTTTTGTTAGACTTATTAATCTTTTCTTCGAGTTCTTGAGGTCTGCCTTTATAAGCTTTATCACCGAAACGTTTCGGATCGATATTACCCCAGAGTGTTTCTGGCTCACCAGTTGGTTCATGTGTATCACGAGAACGTGAATCGATTGTGAGTACTAGACTTGAATTTGCACTATACTCGTATCGTTTAGATCGGGCGTGAGCTTCGGCTCCACCCCCTCCCGGATGTGCCATAAGTGTGATTGATTGACTGATTTTCTTCGAGAGAGAGCTTCAAACACGAGGAAGGGGAGCTGAAGGTTTATTATGTAGAAAGCTGAAGTATCTGGCTATGGCTAGAGAATTGAAACATTGAATTGTACTTATAGCGAACATAGGTACCTCAGTTTAGGAAATAACTTTCCAGGATTCAGTCAGCTTTCCTTTTACTGTTCAAAGCCCAAGATTATTTATTTTTGGTCGGACTGTTTAAAGCCCAACAATTAGCTAGCCGGGCAGAGTCAAGGATAGGTTAAGTTGGGGATAGGTAGGGGTGAGCATTTTAACCGGAACCGCGGATTTCACCCGCACCCGTCCGCAAAATTGCGGATTTCACCTAAACCGCAAGATGTATGGGCCGGACACGGGTGAGATTCTCAAATCCGCACATTTTTGTGGTTTGGGTGCGGTTGGATATTGAAAACCGCGGATTCACCCGCACCGTGGACAGTAAGTGAGTTTATTAGATTTATTGAGGATAATATGGGAAGTAAGACGTTCTATATATAATCATCTTTATCTTCTAAAACCTAACGCTCAGTTCTATTCTCTATTCTCTTCAATCTCGTAACTCAGGGTCGAAGGAAGATTTTATATACAAAAGTGAGATTGAAGTTATGATTATTTCCTTAACTACCTATGTTGATTGTTCGTTAGATCTATGTTGATTGTTTGGTTTGTTGATGGTCAATGAAAAATGTGGGACTAGCAGGATTTTTTGGTTTTGCATCCCGAGTGAATCGATTGTTCTGTTCAATTGGTTCCAGTTTAGATTTTGGAATTTGGATATAGATCTTTTTAGTTTCACAACGAATCTTTCTTTTTTGGGAATTTAATGTTAATGTGTTGGGTTCATGGACTTTAAAATGATACTGATTTTGGAATTTAATGTTTATGTGTTGGGTTCATGGACTTTAAAATGATACTGATTTTGGAATTTATCTGTGTGATGAATGATTCATGATGTCTATGTTGGGTTTATGCTATTTTGGTAGTTGTTTAAATACGAAGATGGATTTAATTTTTTATACCAGTGTATGAGCTGTCAATTGTAACAAGCAATACTTCTTTGCTTGTATCGTCAAAATTCTATGATGTCTATGATGATTTCATTTGCTAAAGAGGCGTTCGGCTCTTTGTTGTGCCATCCAGGTCATAGCAGTCTTAGCAGATATCCTGTTGCGGGATAACCATGAAGTTTTTGATGTATTCAGGTCATAGCAGTCTTAGCAGATTGGTTGGTGCCGGGTTCGATCTGTAATTACAATGGTGGAGTTTGTGAAATCAGGGTGTGAGATTTGGTGGTAGATTGGATATGAAGAACTAGAACAGATGAAGCTGCGGAAAGATTCAGGGAAGACCTTGTGCATTGGAATTAGTACTCTTTTGTGTTAAAGAGTCCTCTGTAATTCTAGTTTTTATATTTATTTATTTTTATTTTATTTTTTGATTAAACCGCGGATAATCCGCAACCGGCCCGTACAATCCGCTGATCCGCAGAGGATAAATCCGCGGTTGATTGGGCCGGTCACGGTTCCATTTTCCAAATCCGCAACTTTGACGGTTCGGTTGCGGGTGACCCCTAATCCGCAACCGTCCGTCCGTTGCTCACCCCTAGGGATAGGGGTCCATGCTAGAATGCTGCACCAACCTTAGACTCCATGAAGAAACTCTATTGTGATAAATGGTTGTATCTTATGCAAGAAAGCAGCTGAATCTGATCCTCTATGTTTTTACATTGTGAGACTAAAAGAAGATGGAAAGAAATGGAACTTCTTCTTACTAAAAGCTTGATTGGGCGTTTCAAGAGGATGTAATGACTATTATTTGGGAATGGAGACGCAGAAAGGGTTGCTCTAGGAGGAGGAAGAAATGGAGTCTGGTCCCTTTCGCTATATGATGTGGTTAGAACTTAACAGAAGATTATTGCATGGTTAATATAATTCGGACTTACTTATTAATAATGTGAATTGTTTGCGTTTTTCCTAGTACATTGCCCTTTTCGAGTCAAAATAATAATATTAATAACGGGCCCTTGATCGAGGAGGAGGAAGAAATGGAGTCTACCCTTCCTTGTAATGTTGATTTTGATATTGAGTTATAAAAGCCTTCGTGGCCCCTTTACATATTAATAACGGGCCCTAGCTCAGCTGGTCATCCCCGTTCCCCGAAGTTTAATGCGTTCCAGAAGGTCCCAGGTTCAAGTCCCAAATGGCGTAATATTGCAGGAATTAACATGGAAGATAGTGTTAGTTTTCCCCCCTTGTGACACAATCTCGCCCCCCTCACGCTTCGGATCCCCTTGGAAAGGTTACCCATGAAGCTCGCTGGTAGGCTAGCACAGCAACCTGTTCAATTAATGTAGTAGTATGTCGTTGGAGCTTAGCTTGTTAGGCTTCCAACTAGTTTCATGTAATAATATTTAGTAAAATTTATAATTCAAAAAAAAATATTAATAATAACAGCAAAGTACGATGCTAACATCAAAGTAGGTGGTTTGATTTTCCATAGAATAGGTTTGCCTATCCAGAAAGGTGTTGGTTCACAGATTATTGCACGACTTCCATCCATTCATGTGTAAATAAGACTATTTGTTTTTCAATAATAAAACAATAAGACAATGTCGGTGCCCGGCTTGTTGCTAGGTTACCCACCATCTCTTGTAATATTGATTTTGATTTATAATAAAAAATAATAATAAAAAAACAAAAGGCTGAAAAAATATAATAATAATATAGGAAAAGGTTTTGTCACAACCATCTCAGGTCGCCTAGCCAAAACAACGCAAAAAACCACTACACGAAAAGCCATATGAACACGGCCATGACAATGCAAACCAACACGAAACCTTATGCATGGTCGTGTTATGTTTTGTTTGTTAGCCCTTGGACTCTTGCCATTGTCAATACCAAAAAAAAAATATACCAAACAAATAGTAACACCAGTCACACCACAACACAACTCAGCTTTTGTTCAAGTGGTTCACAACGAAGGTTCGAACATCGTGGATTATAAACAAACAAATATTTCTCATCTCAACAATGTCGGACAAAACAATTTACCTTAAAATATTAATAAGAAAGCTACGCCATTCTATATAAATACATGACGTCCCAGTTCAGATCCGTGCTAGGAAATATTTAATAAACTAAAAACAACTCACACTTCTCTTTCACTCACTCTCTCAGTTGTAAACATGTTTTGTGTTGTATAATGCTACAAGTTGATCTCTGTTAATATTAATATTAATCAGGTGCCACTTTCCAACTTCCACCGTCTCACTTGAAATTTACAAGGTACTGACGAGTTGAAATTGATTGATGTACATTTTTTAGATTACCGTATGTTTTAGACCCTATAAATCACACTCTCATGTAGATAATTAATTACACTTATCCTTTCAGGGATGTGTAGATAAATCGTTGAGCTGTATAAATCTCCTCTTCTAACCTTATCTTTAGAGGCCTTATCACTAGGAAGGTCTAACCAATACAATCAATCACTTGAACTACCTGAGGAAGGTTCAGATTATTTGAACCAATAGGAACATGATTGGATTCGTTATCTTAGGAGTGCAATAAAACTCCGTTATTGAAATACCAAGTTCCCAACTCAAAACAATGGGAGATAACATTCGTCGGGTTTAAAGTGGAGTAGCGGGGAATAAGTTTGAAAAAGTGCTTGAATCTGATTCTTTTCGTAATACATAATGGTAAATTTGAATATGTATTCTTTAAACAGGACAGGGAAAGTGTTAATGATGATGAAATGTTAATTCCATCATCCATCTCGGTTGTAAATGTGCATGTGGAAGCAACGAGAGCTTGACGTCCTCTACTTGTTGAATACATTCATTATCGTATATTCAACTTTAAAAGCATCGTAATTAGCTTCAGCAGAAGCTCTCTGGCCGCTACCAGTATCACTCATCAATTTTGAAACGTTCTTATTAGGTTCAGCACCTAATTCAACAACATGTATATTATTTTTATGATTGTTCAAAATATCCAACACTTTGAAATACTACATCCAGTAACATAACCGTTATTTCCTCATCCCCCAAAGGAATGTGGAAAAAAAATTATTTGTGCATTTGGAACGAGTATTTTTAGAAGTATTACTATGATTTTCAAATTGGATTTCTCCGAAATGATGCAGGTTGAAGTTCACAGCTCAATCGGAAATAATAACACAACATTTTAAATTTCTTAAGCTTCTCTTCAAGCGCGGTAGCATGGAAAAAAATTCTATTTCTCTATCATATATAGCTTACACAATACAAAAGATTTAATACCATTCTCTTCATACTAGAAAATGTCATTATTCTGGGATGACTCGAGATTTTTTACTAACACAAAGGAGATGTTCAGTTGGTCATAAGCTCCAGTTAAAGAATTTTTCCAAGACCTAGCATTTAGCTTTATAGTCTTTTATCATTTGCATAAACAAAAACTAGTTCTTCATTTATCTTTGTTTGGGTCATTTCAATTTGTTGCCCTATGCTAAATTAGAAAGCGGAAGTTCTATTAAGATGCTTAGAGATATGTTTTTGGAAGCACAGACACAATTGCTAAGCATAATATGGTGTCTAAACTTATGAAAACAGATACTACGCTTGACCTTACCCAAAAGGTCGAGAAAGGTATCCTTATTCTCAGTTCCAACTTCCGGTTTTGTACTCTCTTCTCTTGTTTACATTCCTCTAATTAAACTAATCTACGTGTGACTAAATCTTAAGCTCACACAATCTTTGACAAGTTGAGCTTATTTTGTGCCATGGTTTTGTTTTTTCTCAGCTAAAGCTTTCTATTTTTCTCTCTTAACTAAATATTCTTCTCTGAGGAATTTAAGGTATGGACTGCTAATAAACTTACCAAGCTATGTTTCTGCTTCTTTGGATTCACAGCTTGGAAATTTTCTTGTTTCTCATGTCTTCCTTAATGACCCACTTTGATTTTTGGCTTTTTAATCTCTATTATTGATATGGTGTTGCAAGTTATCTCAAGTCTTACATTTGTGTTTAAAATGGGTTTTTGCTGGTTTGCATCTAGTAGTAAATATTTGACCGAATTTGAATTGCTCTTTTTTTTTTGTGTTTCTTTTTAAAGCTGGATCTTGCATAATTGTATTGGATCCCATCAACTACTATTAGTAGGATATTTGTTTTCTTTATGTTGCACATACCCAGGTACTACTATTTGATTTATATTTTGGGCTAATTTTGAAGTTCAAGAAATCTTTTTTCTCGATGGGTTTTGCTTCACTCTCTTTCTTACATTAAATATTTTGGCTCTTGAAGGCGCTTAATTATCGATCTTTGTTCCCAACTTTCTGTTGCAGGATATGAAGCACCAAACTTGAGGTTTGCCCAATTTCTTTCCATCTCTAACAGATAATCTCCCGAAGTACCAAAATTACAGAACAAGCAACTCCAATACTTAGATTTGCCTCCTTCTTGATGTGAAATCAACATCTGAAAAGACGAGGGTACCCAAATACACCATAATCTTTTATATATCAACCTATAAGTCCACTACCGAATGTGATCGTCTATGGACAGAGTCGTGACAATATAACTATTTCGGTTCACACTTCGTGTGATCATCTATGGATACGAGATCGAGACAATATAACAAGAATATCACTTGTGTGATTGACTATGGATACAAGATCGAGACGATATGACAACAAATTGTGTACTTGATAATAGGTTCGGAAATAACTGAAACTCTATACGATCAACATCAAGTATTACGGAGTTAATGCATGTGTGTATTTTAATTAATTATAATTATAATTATAATGCGGAAAACAAAGTAAAAGACACAACAAGATTTTGTTAACGAGGAAATTGCAAATGCAGAAAAACCCCAGGACCTGGTCCAGTTTTGAATACTCTCATGATTAAGCCATTATACAAAATCCAATACCAACTTCGTATAGTTGTGACCAAGAAGACTACACATAGCTACTTAGTTTCGGAAGTATCCATGCGCCTTCGACTTCTAGAGTCACGCATGTGAATAGCAAGTCCTTTGGATCGTATTCCAAACATCAAATGAAGAATCTGCTTGGTAACCAGTCTAATCAATCTTGCTAGAAGATAAGATGAGTTGTTGACAAAGGATCTTCCTTATAATCTAATAAACTCCTTTGTCTGGTTAGATCAATCTATCCTATGATTACCGAAATAACCAAGTTTAGATTCACACTTAATCAATTTAGATCTCAAAGAGAATCCATAGAGATATAATGATCTCAAGCAACGAATAAATCAAGTCTATCAAAGATAAATTGATTCTAGTTGGATCCCAACCTATCAAGGTTTGTGAACTAAATCCACAAGATACGAAAACTAATAGGAATTCCTCTTCGTCTTCAAACCTTTTATTGCCTTCAAATACCTGCACAACAACACTCGAATCCTCTTGTGATCAATCACGCACAATACAAAGTCTGTTAAAAATGGATTATCACAAGATATTTTTAGATTCAAATATGGTTTTATAGATCCCATCAATACTTTGATCTAGTCTGAGTGAATCTTATATCAAAAGAGAAAATTCTCAAGAATAAACAAACTAGGTGCAATCAAAGTTTCAACAACCGTTAGTCAATCTAATCAATAATCGAAAACTAATAAAACAACAATTATCTAGTTTCCCGCCAATGGTACTCGTAGAGCTTCTTGATCCCACAGTCTTTAAACGAGCGGTCGTAAGAGTTTCACCTAATTATGATACTTTCCTCTCAAAGGAGTCAACTAAAAATCCATGTCAAGTCAAAGTCCAGTTCCAAAGATCAAGTTCCAGTCAAGGTAAAGTCAAAAAGTTAACTCGGTCAAGGTCAAGTTTGGTCCTGGCTCACTAAGCCGGTTCTGAGTCAAACCGATTCAACTCAGTCAGATACCCTGAGTCAGCAAAGCTGACTGGGATGACAAACATGCCACTGCATAGGCCAAAGCCTTTGCACGGCCAAAAGGGACTATTGCACCATCATGGTGCAATAACAGCGTCTTAACACAAAACCTGCCAAGACTTAAAACAAAAAAAAATGCATTCATAATTCTACTTACAAAAACACACAGTTTAAATATCTCTTCATTAATTCAATTCAATCATTATATTTTCATTTCTAACTCTAATTCTAGTACACCACCAATCTACCTAATTCAATAACATCACTACTTCTCTTCCTCAACAAACACAATCATCTGCAACATCAATTAAAACCCCACTGGACATTAAATACATCTACTTAAGCAATATTGTCATTCAGTTTTACTCCATGTCTTCACAGCTTCTCATATTTACTTTGTCATTACTTTTACTAACTCTTTATATTCCCTCATTTCCCAACAACTTCATCCAATTCATTACACTTTTACCAATCCAGACATGCACCTCTTAAACTATAATCCATACCAGTCCTTCTTTTTGTATCATCTGCATCTCAACAACAATACTCATCACAATAACATCATAATATTTCAGTTAAGCTCATTGTTTTTCAGATCCACAACTTCACTTAAGACCACTACCATTAACTGAATAACTTTATCCAACCTATTATATTCTTTCCCCCAGTAGTACCATAAACATTCATCTAAAACCTTCAATCCTTTCATATGTGAATATGAAGACCAAGACAAACCTAAACTACAATGCCAGTCATAACTCTTTTACATCAACAACATCCATTTGTGATACGACAACAAAGTGTGTACTTGATATAGGTATGGAAATAACTGAAACTCTATAGGATCAACATCAAGTATGTGTGTATTTTATTAATTATAATAACAATTATAATGCGGAATACAAAGTAAAAGACACAACAAAATTTTGTTAACGAGGAAACCACAAATGCAGAAAAACTCTGGGACCTGGTCGAGTTTTGAATACTCTCATAATTAAGCCGCTATAAAAAAATCTAATACCAACTTCGTATAGTTGAGACCAAGCAAACTACCCCTAGCTACTTAGTTTCGACGGTATCCCTGCGCATTCGACTTCTAGAGTCACGCACTTGAATAACAAGTCCTTTGGATCATTTTCCTAAAAGCAAATGAAGAATCTGTTTGATAACCGTTCTAATCAATCTTGTTAGAAGATAAGACGAGTTGTTGAAATAGGCTCTTCTGTTTAATCTAATAAACTCCTTTGTCTGGTTAGATCAATTTATCCTATGATTACCGAAATAACCATGTTTAGATTCGCACTTAATCAATATAGATCTCAAAGAGAAACTATAGAGAGATAACGATCTCAAGCAACTAATCAATCAAGTCTATCAAAGATAAACTGATTATAGTTGGATCCCAGCTGATCAAGGTTTGTGTACTAAATCCACAAGATACGAAAACTAATAAGAATTCTTCTCCATCTTCGAACCCTTTATTTCCTTCAAATACCTGCACAACAACACTTGAATCCTCTTGTGATCAATCATGCACAATACATAGTTTGTTAAAAATGGATTATCACAAGAAGTTTTTAGATCCGAAGATGGTTTTAAAGATCTCGTCAATACTTTGATCTAGTCTGAGTGAATCTTATATCAGAAGAGAAAATTCTCAAGAATAAACAAACCAGGTGCAATCAAAGTTTCAACAACCATTAGTCAATCTAATCAATAATCAAAAACTAATAACACTGCAATTATCTAATTTCCCATGAATGATACTCGTAGAGCTTCTTGATACCATAGGCTTTAAACGAGCGGTCGTAAGAAATTTCACCTGATTAGGATAATTTCCTCTCAATGGAATCAACTAACAGTCCACGTCAAGTAAAAGTCCAGCGACAAAGGTCAAGTCTCAGTCAAGGTAAAGTCAAAGAGTTAACTCTGTCAAAGTCAAGTCTGGTCCTGGCTCATTAAGCCGGTTCTGAGTCAAACCGATTCAACATAGTCAGATACCCTGAGTCAGCAGAGCTGACTGGGATGACAAACAGTCCATTGCATAGGCCAAAGACTTTGCGCGGGAAAAAGGGATTGTTGCACCATCATGGTGCAATAATAGCGTCTACACAAAACCTTCCAAGACTTAAACAAAAAAAATGCATTCCTAATTATACTTACAAAAACACACAGCTTAAATATCTCTTCATTAATTCAATTCAATCATTATATTTCCATCTCTAACTCTAATTCCAGTACACCACCAAATTATCTAGTTCAATCCTCAACAAATACAATCATCTGCAACATCAATTCAAACCCCACCATGCATTCAATACATCTTCTCAAGCAATACTATCATTCAGTTCTACTCCATGTCTTCATATCATCTCATATTTACTTTGTCATTGCTTTTATTAACTCTTCATGTTCCCTCCTTTCCCAACAACTTTTGCCAATTCATTATACTTGTACCAATCCATACATGCACCTCGTAAACAGTAATCCATACCAATTCTTTGTTTGTGTATCATGTGCATCTCAATAACAACACTCATCACAATAACATCACTATGTTTCAGTTAAGCTCATTCTTTTTAAGATCCACAACTTTAGTTAAGACCACCACCATTAATAGAACAAATTTTTTAGAGCATTGCTCGGTCGAACTCGCAAGCATTGTTATCTCAAGTTTAGTTGCCAAACTATAAGTCTTGATTTCTACTATACTTATAGCTAAGTCTCGGACTATGATAGAAATTGTAGTTGAGCTCTAGAATCCACAGCGTTCATCATGCAAAGACGAAGAATTACTCAAGGAACTGGTGGATCTTCATCGACAAAAAGGTATGTGGTGACTTGAACTTATCTATCACTCAAAAGTCTATCTATTCTATCTCTTATCTTAAGACAAAAGTTGTATTGCTATATAGACTTCGATTATACATATTTTATATTTTGAGCCGAGTTTATCTCGCTTATCTATTTCTCGAAATATGTGTTGGTAAGCTTTCGCTTTGGCCAAGTTCATTTTTACAAGTGACGAAAGTCATGTTGATTATTTTAATATCTTGAAAATTGCTTTGATGAAAAATAGTGTGTGAATAACCTCTATTTAACATCCTCTCAAAATGTTTCAATAGTTGAAATAAAGAGTTTAGAACATGCAACCATCTTTGGATATAATCATATAATATGTTCACGCATTAACGTATAAGTCCAAAACCGGGAACCAAATGTATGCATACTTGTGTGTGTACTAAAAGGCTGATGGAGACTGGGTAACTATGCGTACCCGTACGCATACTGTAGGAAGTTCACGATCGTGAATTTCTGCTGAGTTTGGAAATCAAAACCAACTCAATATGGTTACCTAAGTATGTGTACCCATACACATACTGGTGGAAATTTCACGTCCATGAATTTCTGCTGAGTTTGGAAACCAAAAAAACTCAAATCTAGTTACTTCAGTAAGTGTGTTACTTTCTAAAATTGGTTTGTTCATGAACCAAAACATTTATATATTAAGGAATTCAATTTGAAAACCGTGGCTATAATGTTCATGAATCAATTCGAGTGAATCAAAACCGATTTTCCTTCGATTGTGTCTTGTATACTTCTATAAGATCTAAGCAATTGAACAACTCTCGCACTAGTTCATTTGAGTCATTTGGACTAGTTATGGTGAAGATGAATAAGGTTGATATGGAAGTGCTCATATGGCTAACCATTGGTTAACTACTGTTGAACCAACTAATAGTACACATTTAGGTACGGTTACTCAAACCTAAATGACATATATTTCATTTGTGTATAACAAGATAAGTTCGATCTAACAATTGAAAGATATTAGCTTGAATCTAATCAGGTTTTCATCTAACGATGAATATTGAATACTTTGTTACCAAGGTAACCTAGATTGCAAACCCTGATTTAGAGACTATATAAAGGATAACTCTAGCAACTGGGAAACCTCATCCCCACACCTCTTGTGTAATACTATTTGTATAAGCTAGAGTCGATTCTCCTTTAACCTTAGGTTTCTACCGAGACTCTGTAGGTTAACGACTTAAAGACTTCATTGGGATTGTGAAGCCAGGCCCAACTATTTTCTCTATGGTTGCGTGATCTGATCTTGCTATTTTTATCATGATTGAGTGCATTCGTAAGATTGGCTTGAGATTAATTTCTCCGATATGCAAGATAAAAAAGTAGTCACAAACATCTTTGTCTCATCGTTTGTGATTCCGCAGTATCTTATTTCGCTAGTCTATTAAGATTATTATGAGGTGATTGATAATATCTAGGCTGTTCTTCGGGAATATAAATCTGGATTATCGATTGGTTCCTGTTTACCTTGATTTATTAAAGGATAGAACAAAACTCGCATGTATTTATGTGGGAGACAGATTTATCTATTCTTGTATACTTATCTGTGTGATACATATTTTGTTATTAAAGTCTTCGACTTTGGGTCGTAGAAACTCTTAGTTGTGGGTGATATCATCTAAGGGAATCAAGTGTGTAGTATCCTGCTGGGATCAAAGATGTAAGGAGCATAACTGTACCTTGGATCAGTGTGAGATTGATTGGGGTTCAACTATAGTCCAGATCAAAGTTAGTTTGTAGTAGGCTAGTGTCTATAGTGACTTAATACAGTGTGGTGTTCAATCTGGACTAGGTCCCGGGTTTTTTCTGCATTTGCGGTTTCCTCGTTAACAAAACTTATGGTGTCTGTGTTATTTCTTTTTCGCGTTATATTTTGTTATATAATAGAAATATCACAGGTTGGGCGTTTGTATCGATTAATTGTTAAATCCAACCTTTGGTTGTTGATTGAAATTGATTGATCCTTGAACATTGGTCTTTGGTATCGTTCAAGTTTATTTCTCTTGTATTCAATCAGACGCACGGATTTCTATTATTTGAGTTGGGATTGAATCGAAAAATTGAGATATAACTATTTGATATACTTTTTATTAAGATTGAGTCTGACTGTCTATTTGATTCTCTTAAAAGTATATTGGAGTTAGTCAATATAGATTGATAAGCGAAATATTGGGTGAGGTTGTTAGACCCCCGTTTTTCAAACTTCATCCAACCTATTATATTCTTTCCCCCAGCATTACCCTAAACATTTATCTAAAACCTTCAATCCTTTCATTTGTGACTCTGAAGACCAGGACAAACCTAAACTACAACCCTAGTCATAACTCTTTTACTCCCTCTGTACCTATTATATAGGCGGAATTTTGAATTTTCCTTGTCCCACTAGATAGGAGGACTCCTATTTTTAAGATAAATTTTCTCACAAATACCCTTATTTATTGTACAAAAAAAATTGTGTTCGTAATAAGAAAAAAGGTAAAACAAGAAAAAGCATGAAAAATAATGAATTCAAGGTAATTTTCTTAATCTAAGAGAATTGATCCCTCTGCCTATATATATATGGTATGGAGGGAGTACATCAACAACATCCATATACATTTCTCCGACACAAATCTCAACACAATCTTACAAACACCATTTATAATTCCATATACAATGCACTCATATCCTCACCTAATCTTGTATTTGCAGTCCACAGTTACAAATCTCCGCGAATTACAGCTCCCACTCAGTCATACCACCCCGCATCACTTGAACACTATACAGCGTTTGCTCTTTTTGTAACCTCAACTTCAGATGCAACACTTCATTCATCTAAAACCCAGTTCAGTTTCCTCACCATAGATCCCTCCATGTCCCCAATCACAGTTGCATATCCTTTAATCAGCAGCACTGACCTTCATCTTCTTTTTGTTTACCAACATCTGATCAACAATAACACTATCTTTATCATCCTCTGGTCACAGAACTCTAATTCTGAATCACCAACAGCAACCCTAATTCAGCAATTCATCTTCCTTCCAAGATTGTTCAATTGATTCCCTAATTATGAATTCAAACCCTAATTTTTATTTCTTCATTATAGAATACTAAATCAGTAACTCAACTTCAATCACCACTTCTCAGTTCATCATCCTCATATGAAATACCCAACTCAGAAACCCTAATCTTCATCCTCAATTAATTGAAACCCTAACCTTTGAAACTAATTTCCTAGAGAAACTAAAATTAAACCTTATATAACCCTCTCTATTCTAATTAACAACAAAGCCATGAAATATTTCACCAAAACAAACTCAATTTCATAAAGAAACTTAATCAAAGCAGAAACCCTTATTTAACCCCTGATTTACCTTATCCATTGAGTTTGAATTCGATAATCAATCAAAACCATCATCAATTGTTCCTAAATATTCTCTAATATTCATCTCTCGATCTTAATCTCATTATCATCCTCATATTCATCGATTCACAGAGAAACCATAACTTTGATTATCTAAGATCCCCTTTTCTTCTGAGCCTGAATCATTCCCGTGAATCAACACCACCGCCACTAGATACTCTTTGATATTTCATACATATTTTGATCATAAACTCTCTGATTCACTTACTCAATTCACCAGCAGGTGAAGAACAGGGAAGAGAAAAAAAAAAGAGAAAAGAAGAAATGAATTTCTTCTCGGACGATTTGGAGGTAAAACAAAATGGTTTTAACACCCATCGTATTGGATATGGGCATCCCAGGTCGATCTAAGGCCAAAAGTCTATTTTTCCCTTCAAACTACTTTGATGATATCTTCTTCGCCCGATATCCAAATGATGCATTCGAGTAGTCTATTTCACGTAACTTTTCGAGATCTATCTAGTGATACTAGTTTCGTAACCAAATTATTGTTAGACTAATTTCTATTAATTAAAATCTATGCTAACTAATCGAGTCATTAGCGGTTAATTCGTCTCATGATTATTCTAATCGAGTTGACGAGCTTGAGGGTACATACAAAAGCATTCCTATATAATGCATACATAATCAAATAACTATATACAATAGATTATGTCGATGTTTTACTTATGAAGTTCCAAAAGATAAGCGTTTATACTTCGTAATATGTTTTCCTTGACACTTTGATCATACTATTATGACCAAATCACATCACTAGAGTATTGTATACAATATGTATAATATATAAAGCTTCGCATGTTATGTTTTAAATATAGCACGATTTGAAATATACATTAGGAATGGAAACAAGATCAAGTCAATATTATTAACCTCAAGTGGAAGGATGATGTCATCATTTTAGGCGTTACTTCTTCACATTCTTCAGGTCTTCGGAGTAATACTTGTACCTCTCAACATTCCTAGTCTTTCTAGTCAAACCTAAACGAAGTTGACTCTAGTATTTAATCAAGCGACTTTAGATGAGTTTTGATACTAAAATATGACAACCAAGCTTGAAATACCAACACTTGGTGGGTTCAACCGAGCTATGCTCCAACAACATCGAAGTACCAAATTACAGAATAAGAAAGGTTACCTTCCTAATGTTAAACACAATGATTAAATGGTTGGGCTCGAAAGATAGTATTGTAGATGAGTTAAAAATTTATTACACTGCTTACTCACTTAAGAGATGAACGAAAAGTTGTCTTGGAGCTGACTTGAATTAGTATAGGAGAGGCCATGATTTAGAAATGAAAAGTTTTGTTTTGAAGATTTTTGTTTTCTTTTAAGGAACCCCTCGAAAATAGGTGTATGCAGATTATAAACGGCAAGCAGAACTCTATGTGGGACTAGTCAAAGTTTCTTTTTGATCTTACTAACCGGATGAGGAATAATGCAGTTCAAAGATTTTAAAATGTACTTGATCGGTTGTCAGTCGACACAAAAATAATTCACTTTCTTACTCAACAAAATATGAATGAAGTATAAAGTAAGGAAGAGTTCGTATCCACAGAGAGGCGATTGTAGTTATCAATTTCTAGTTCCTTAGTAACCAAGATGGGGGATTTATGATTTTTGTAAAATAAAAGTAAAATAAAAGCAAGGTAAATAGTTGGAAGTAATCAATAGAGAAAGATATTGGTCAAGGAATTCATCTTCAATCTTAAACATGTGCTTGCATATATGATTAGAATTACAATTTAATCTCTTTTATTATCAAAAGCCTAGAAAATAAAGAGAGAAAGATAATCTGAAAATTTCCTAAGTTCATCAACACACACATTAGAGCTGCGTATGTGAATTCTACCTAAAGATTAACCTAACGCCTTGCGCTAATCAAGTTCAATTCCCAGGAGCATTAAGTTTTGGAAATAGGCTAATCAATTCAATTGTCATACATTGCGCATAAAAATTCGGACAATGGTCAAACTCTACATATGATCATAAGAGTGCATCACTACAAACTATAATCATATCATGCTACTTGTATTTGGGGTTATCGCTCGATGAAAAACCCTAAAATAGTTATGGACAAGATGCAAGTTCTATTAATTGGCCACTTAACTAAACAAACATCAAAATCCTATCACAATACATCAATCATGTGATTATTAAAAGCAGTAGAGATTTGAACGAAAACAAAGAGAGAAAACTAATGCATTAATCAAGCACAAGTTTTAGAAATAGGACTACATCCTTAACCAATAATATTAAATTTAGCTACTCATATTCATGGAGTTCATCATAATTAATAATCAAATAAAGGAGATGAATATTAAATACGAAATCAAACCCTAATTGTAGTTCTCTTCTCTGCTCCCAGGATAGAATAAAAACGTGATCCCCCAAATTGTGTAGAAAACTTCCTTTTTATAGCTTTTTTTCCTTCCAAAAATAGGTTTTGTCTTCAAAGTCCATTAGTTGGAAATTCACCCGACCCACTTGTGAGAGAAACCCATGTAGAAAATATGTCCCAAAAACGCTCGCCGGAAAACTGGGTTTTTGGCCGGAATTGGATGGAAAAGTATCACCGGTGACCGGCAAAGTCCACCCGATCACCAGTCCAACGAGTCAAGTCAAGCACTCAACTCAGTTAACGAGTCAGCTCGTTCAGATCTGAATCAGTGACTACTTAGCAGAATGGCCTTGGCCTTTGCCATTGCACATGCCAAAATATGTGATGCATAATTCACTGCCTCTCATCCAACCATGTTGGTTGTACCTTCCCTGCAACTCCAGTGCGCTCACAACTGCAACTTATCAAATCCACCAAACTCTGTCTAAGTCCTGTATTTGTACACCTGCATCTGCTTCACCTCTTCAATACCAACATCCCCAACATCTTAGCTTCGGCGTCTCCAACTCAATTCAACACCACAAGCTCATACTGCAGTTTCCAAAATCACTAAAAGCCTGCAATGCTCCCAGCATATCCATATCAGTCACAACTCCACTGCAATCTCACCAGCTAACTACAGCTGCAACTCCTTGGCCTAACTGTCTCCAATTTCAACCACCTGAGTCATCACAAATGTCGCAACCTAACCACTCCGCACCTGCAATTCAGCTTCACTAATTTCTTTATGACGGCATCAACAACTGCACACTGCATCTCCACTTCCAAACACAACCAGCATCATGGCTTGACTGCAACACCCTTTTACTAATTGAACAACAGCACTAGCTCCCATAACCCTCAGTTCCACTAACATTTTCACCAAACAGCACATAATCACCATCCTGAGCTCCTAGGTCTAGCCTGCATCCATGACTCATAGCTGCACCACCAAACCATTAACCTTCATTACAGCAGCACAGTACCCTGTAACTTATTTCCTTGCATATGTTCATCCGTCCATAGCAACACCAACAAGAGAGCCACCTGTATCTTCATCACTTTAAATCCATGCCTGCGATACTATCATTCGGCACCTGCAATTCTCATACTTCTTTGTACTCTGCGTTGCAGTGAGTAGCTCCAACCACATCTCATTTCATCCTAAACATTCATCTATACTTCATTCTTCTCTTGCACAGTTCAAGTCCACCAGTCACAGTAACCAACACCTGCAATCCAGCTGCTCCATTCTCTGCAAAACCTCATCATCTCGAACTTCATTCAATCTCACAGCATCATTCTTATTAAAATGCACCTGAAATTTCATATTGTCACAGCAACACCCACATAAACAAGCTACAGCTCCATGTCTTATTTCACATCAAACAATAACATCTCCATTGCCTCTCCTGCTGTGACTTTCTCAGTGACTCGACTCCGTTCCATAACCAATGCCATCGCTCGAGCTTAATGGAAGCAGCTCCATAACCACCTGCGACATCAGTTAAGCCGCAATTCACAATAATTTTCAATAGCACAAACTGCCTCAATTGCAGATCCACCACCACTCATCCCTTGTACATCTCAATCATCATTCTTCTATTTCCAAAATCCCCAAACTTCATTCAGTTACAACTCTTCCCAGAAAACCTAAGTTATTGCATCTTCATTACCAGCACCTTCAATTGAGCTTCCCTATAACTCACCAGCAAAAACTCTAATCATCAGTTCCACCCTGCAACCTTCATTACCATGAATTTGCACAGCATCTGAGCCAATACTCAGATGTATCTGCTATTTAATCCAACCAACAGCTCACTGCCTCTGTCCAGTCCATTTCATTGCACCACACCTTCTCAAATGGCAACAAACTCCTTGCAACAGTTCATCATCCATGGAAATAACCCATTAGACCCTTGAGAACTACCACTGATATGAGCTTCATCACCGGTACTTTCTCCTCCTTGAAATGCTCCACTTGAGCTTCAGTTCCATAACCAGAAACTGCTCAGGTCATCACAGAAACACCAGCTCCTGCTACCATTAACTCTACCACCGTTGTTCAATCATTCCATGTAACTTGAGCCAAGAAACACCACCAGTGCTCATTCATCACTGTAATTTCCCATCGATTTTACAGCATCATTTCGAATCTGTAGCCAAACCATAACTCTAATTTGGGGAAAATCAATGATTCCTTATCGAGTTTGAATATAAGCGTGAACCCATCTCTGTAATTTCTTTGCCTTCTCTGAATCTCTCGATTTTAGTTTATCTTTAGATCTCATTCTCATGTTCTCCTCTTTCATTTCAAATGGGTGGAACAGAATGAGAGAATGAGAGAAAATATCTCTCGGTTTTAGGGTAAACAATGATTGGGGTGGATTCAAACGCCCAAGATAAGAACCACCCCATGGGTGCCTTGAACCAACAATGGCCTGCCTTAATACTTCCCAAATCAGAGATGCCCTTAACCAGTACCGGGCTCCAGATAATCTTCTCTCCTTCTTCCGAGTTCCTCCGCTAACATCAACCGTCCCTTATTTCTCATATTCACTTATACTCTTCAATGAGAGTCATCACTAAAGTTGTCGTGCTTTTCAGACAGAATTTGCATCACTAAAGCCGACATAATTTTCAGACAGAGATGAAGAAATAAAAACAAATATGAGAAATAATCGCCTCCAATAGCATTTGCACCTTTTGCCCTGTTTCTTCTTCTTTTGCTCCAAATGACTCCAAAGTACCTAAATACTCAAAAACAAAACATAAGGTACATAATTTACAAGAAAACTAGCATAGAAAGCATAAACAATAGATAAATAATACGGTGTTTTAGACACCTATCAGATTCCCCCACACTTATACTTTTCTAGTCCTCGAGCAAATCAAACAAAATAATTGTAAAGCATACATACAACTCCGTCTCGTCGAGGTTATGGTCACTTTAAGCATAAATAACAAGCCTTTGAACCCCTAGGTGTCCCTAGTGGACGAGTTTTAGTCTCGCGAAGGTTTACAAGAGGTCTTCCTACAAAACCTATATTTCCAACTTCGTCTATTTGTGACAAATCAATGAACGAATCCAAAATGACTACATGAGGAGGTACCTTGCAAATTCAATTCATATATTAGTAAATAAAATCTAATTAAATAGTCGAACAAGCCACAATACTCGGAAACTAACAAACCACAATCACAATGAAAAGATTAAGAAGATGGATATAGATGTAGATGTTGGAGAATGTTCACAAGTGATCGATGTTTCCCATATCTGTCTGAAGGTCACTGCTAAGATGAACCTATGCCTATTGGATTGAGCTACTTGTTTTGAATTCTACATCAAATCACTGGCATATACAAGGGAACCAGAAGTGACTTTATTCAACCAATATACTTTCTTTTCTTTTTCTTTTTCACTTTTTTTTTTTAGACAGCATGATTCAATCTTTTGGATTCAAGCGCATGCTTCTTGTCAGCAAGTACATGATAGTTGCCTTGGATCCTGCATTCCACGCTTGTTTAGGCGACGGAGACAGGGACTACGTTTCACACATACTGCTATTCCCAAGTGTCATTTTATTCCGTTTTGGTCTAATTGGTCGGTCTTTTTTTTTCTTCTTCTTTTCTTCTCCTTTTTTATTTTTCTCTTTTTTTTTCATTTTTTTCTTTTTCTAGTAACTCAATCACTCTATTTCATCCTAGCAGTAATAACACGTCGATGTTTAGTGACCCACCAAAACACTTAGAGAACAATAGATAAATATGGAAAAATAAAAATAGAATGAGATATGGTGATATTCCGAGATATGGTAACAACTATCATGTTATTCGTGATTTCTGAGCTATGTTCGTCCCCTTTTAGTTAATTGGTTCCTCAACTCCTGCATTCAAAATGGTTCCATCCACTAATGGTGTCATCCTAAAGGCATAAGTTTCTAGATTTCGGAGTTCAAAAAGCATAAATTTTTTCTTGGTTTTTCTATTTTTCTGATTTTTTTTTAAAGTATAAAACAAACTTAAAAGAAACTATGCAAACATATAAATGCTCCCCTACACTTAAACTTTACATTGTCCTCAATGTAAAATTGAATCGTCCAAAGAAAGTTCAAGGTGGGAAATTCCGCAAATGATATGCAAAAACAAGAAAATAAAGATAAAATGCTCAAAGAATAAAAAGATAAAGGTAAAGATACAAAACCGGTGGGTTGCCTCCCACTTAGTGCTTGGTTTAAAGTCATCAGCCCGATGTTCTCCTTGTTTGCTAAGACTCCTCCATAGGGAGCACTTCCACAAGGTTCACTCCTTCCACAACTTCCGAAGAGAAGTTCTCATAATATGGTTTCAACCGGTGCCCATTCACTTTAAGTTCATTTCCTGTAGCTAAACTATAAATTTCAACTGCACCATGAGAAAACACATTAGTCACAACAAAAGGTCCAATCCAACGTGACCTTAATTTACCCGGAAATAATTTCAAACGAGAATTAAACAAAAGCACTTTCTGCCCAATGCAAAATTGTTTCTTTGTAATCATATTATCATGAAATGCCTTCGTATTTTCCTTGTAAATCCTTGACCTTTCGAATGCATCATTGCGAATCTCTTCTAACTCTTGAAGTTGCAACTTCCTTTGCTTTCCAGCACCATCCAACTCCATATTGCATTGCTTAATATCCCAAAACGCCTTATGCTCAATTTCAACGGGTAAGTGACAAGGTTTACCATACACAAGCCTAAAGGGAGACATCCCAATAGGTGTCTTGTATGCAGTTCTATATGCCCACAAAGCATCATTGAGTCTCATACTCCAATCTTTCCTTGTTGGATTCACCGTCTTCTCTAGAATGGATTTCACCTCTCGGTTGGAAACCTCGGCTTGTCCATTTGTCTGCGGATGGTATGGTGTTGCAATCCTATGCGACACATTGTACTTCTTTAACAAGCTTTGCAAAAACCTGTTTTTGAAATGTGAACCTCCATCGCTAATTATAGCCTTTGGAATTCCAAACCTTGCAAAAATATTTGCTTGCACAAAATCTGAAACAACTTTAGAATCATTAGTTGGGGTGGCCTTAGCTTCCACCCATTTTGAGACATAATCAACATCAAGCAAGATATAATAATTCCCATTAGAATTGACAAAAGGACCCATAAAATCAATTCCCCATACATCAAAGACTTCAACAAATTGAATAATAGTTTGTGGCATTTGATTTCGGGCTCCTAGATTGCCTGTTCTTTGGCACCTATCACATGTGATACAAATTGCATGCGCATCCTTAAACAAAGTCGGCCAATAGAAACCACATTCTAGTACCTTGAGAGAGGTTCTCTTGCTCCCAAAGTGTCCTCCACATGCATAAGAGTGGCAAAAATACAAGATAGATTGAAATTCAGATTCGGGAACACACCTTCGTATTACTTGGTCACTACAATGTTTCCATAAGTATGGATCATCCCATATGTATTGGTTTCCTAACTTCTTAAGTTTGTCCCTCTCAGAACGAGACAAGTTCTTTGGGATTTGTTTAGACACTAAGTAATTAACAATATCAGCGTACCATGGTTCTCCAAAGGCAATTGAGAATAGTTTCTCATCCGGGAAACTTTCACTCAATGGGATAGCTTCCTTGTCCACAGCAAGACGGCTCAAATGATCTGCAACGGTGTTCTCGATTCCTTTCTTGTCCTTGATTTCAATATCAAACTCTTGTAAGAGTAAAATCCATCGTATGAGCCTCGGTTTCGCCTCCTTCTTTGTAAGCAAGTACCTAAGTGCTGCATGGTCAGAAAAGACAACAACTTTTGTACCAATTAGATAAGAGCGAAACTTTTCCAAAGCAAAAACAATAGCTAATAACTCTTTTTCAGTGGTTGTGTAGTTTTGTTGGGCTTCATTTAACGTTCTAGAAGCATAATAAATAGCATGAGGTATCTTCCCCACACGCTGCCCAAGTACCGCACCAACCACATAATCACTTGCATCACACATGAGCTCAAAAGGCTTGCTCCAATCCGGTGGTTTAATGATAGGGGCTGAAATCAAAAGTTCTTTCAAACGATTGAATGCCGCCACACACTTCTCATCAAAGTTAAAAACCACATATTTTTGTAATAAGTTGCAAAGTGGTGATGCTATCTTGGAAAAATCCTTGATGAATCTACGATAAAAACCTGCATGACCAAGGAAAGAACGTATCTCCCTCACCGTAGTGGGAGGGGTTAGAGCACGAATAAGGTCTATCTTAGATTTATCAACTTCCAAGCCTTTAGAAGATATTATATGGCCTAAAACTATGCCATGAGTTACCATAAAATGGCACTTCTCCCAATTCATCACAAGGTTTGTTTCAACACATCGTTCAAGGATTAGTGACAAATTGTTCAAATAAAGGTCAAATGAATCACCAAAGACACTAAAGTCGTCCATGAACATTTCGATTATGTTTTCAACATATTCTGAAAATATACTTACCATACACCTTTGAAAGGTAGATGGAGCATTGCATAAGCCAAAAGGCATCCTTCTATAAGCAAAAGTACCAAAAGGGCAAGTTAAAGTGGTTTTCTCTTGATCCTCCGGTGCTATCACAATCTGATTATAACCTGAATAGCCATCAAGAAAGCAATAATAAGCGTGTCTAGCTAAATGTTCAAGCATTTGATCAATAAAAGGCAATGGAAAATGATCCTTCCTAGTGGTGGAATTCAATTTTCTATAATCTATACAAATCCTCCAACCGGTTTGCACACGAGTTGGTACAAGTTCATTCTTATCATTCTCCACCACCGTCACACCTGATTTCTTTGGTACAACTTGTACCGGGCTCACCCACTTGCTGTCGGATATGGGGTAGATAACACCCACTTCCAAAAGCTTGAGTATCTCCTTTTTCACAACTTCCATCATGGGAGGGTTCAAACGACGTTGCGCTTCCCTTTTAGGCTTTGCATCGTCCTCTAAACGGATCTTGTGCATAAAAACGGCAGGGCTTATACCCTTGATATCAGCGATTGTCCATCATATGGCCGTCTTGTGATTCCTTAGCACCCTTAGAAGTTTTGGCTCCTGTAATTCACTAAGCTCGTTAGAAACAATCACAGGTAACTCTTTATTGTCACCCAAGTACAAGTACTTTAAGTGACTAGGAAGAGGTTTCAATTCTAACTTTGGAGATTTAATAATTGAAGGTACAAGTTTTTCATCATTGCGAGGTAAAGAAACATATGAAACATTCTTAAGTGCAGATTTTTCCGGTAATGATTCAAGAGAACCAATGGTTTCCTTAATCTCATCACCGTACTCCAAACCATTATCAATAGGTGTAGTGAGCACGGTTTCCAAAGAATCAGCGCCATTCAACTCAAACATTTGTTGCGCCAATGTGTCCATCACATCAACGGAGAAACAAGAGTAGATATCACTAGTATATCTCATCGTCTCGAAAATGTTGAAACGTATTATTTCTCCATCAAACTCCATAGTCAGCGTTCCCTTGTCAACATCAATAATGGTTTTCGCCGTTTTCATGAAGGGACGCCCAAGTAGCAATGGAAGATACGAGTCCGGTGAATCTTCATCTATCTCTAAGACACAAAAATCAGCTTGAAATACAAGTTAATTAACATGCACAAGAACATCCTCAACAATACCCATTGGGTATACATTAGAGCGATCGGTTAATTGCAACACAATTCCAGCCTTTTTAAGAGGACCTAAATCAAGTGAGTTATAAATAGATGCAGGCATAACATTTACGGATGCACCTAAATCTAACATAGCTTTCTTAAATGTAGTGGTACCAATTGTGACGGGAATGTCAAAGCTACCCGGGTCCTTGCATTTTAGTGGGAGTTTGTGTTGTAAGATTGCCGAGGCATTCTCCCCCACACTTAGAACTTCATTACCTTTGAGCCTTTGCTTATTGGTACACAAATCCTTCAACACCTTTGCATACTTTGGAACTTGCTTGATTGCATCTATGAGTGGTATGTTCACATGAATCTTCTTGAGAACGTCTAAAATCTCCTTTTCTAGTGCCTCCTTCTTGGAACTTGCAAATCTGCGAGGAAAAGGTAAATGAGGAACATAAATAGAAACCGGAGTTTTAGAGTTAGAAATAGGTACCTTAGAAGTTTGGGTAGAATCCTCATTCTTCTCCTCCAAAACAGGTTCCTTTGGTGTTTCCACCTTGCCCGGATCAGCAACTTCGGGTTGTACAAGTTTTGTACCACTTCTCAACGTAATTGCATTGACACCCTCTTTGGGTTGATAGGTTGAGAAGGGAGTTTCCCACCAATTTGTTCCTTCACTTGGTTCAACTCAGTAGCCATGGAACCCATTTGAGTCTGCAAATCCTTTATCGCACTCTTAGTCTCTTGTTGGCTATCCTTAAACATAGAAGAAATGCCTTGCATCATTGTTTGAAGCTTTGTATCGATATCGGAGCCTTGATTTTGCATTGATTGCTGTGGTTGCTGAAATTGTTGACGCGGCTGGAATTGTTGTTGTTGAGGTTGAAATCCACCCGAATTGTTGAAAGTAGGTTGTTGAACCGCTCCTTGCTTGTTCCCATAGCTAAAATTAGGGTGATCTCTCCATCCCGGATTGTAAGTGTTGGAATAAGGATCATACCGTCTTTGCTGACTTGGAAAGACCACGTTAGCTTGTTCATTGGCTTCTTCATACCCTTGATGAGAACTTGGGATCACCGCAGCTGAAACTTGTTGTAGCATTGCTGGGATGTTACCCATTTGTTGACGAAGTTCCTCCACCTCGCTCCCTTCATTGACTCTCCTAAGAAGCACATCTGATCCACGACTCAAGAATTGTTGGGAGTTTGCTGCCATGTTCTCAATCAACTCTCTAGCTTGTTCCACCGTCTTGCTCACTAGTGCACCACCACCCGCGGCGTCAATAAGATTCCTATCGCTTGATTGGAGTCCTTCATAGAAGTATTGGATAATCATAGCGTCGCTGAATTGGTGATGAGGACAGCTTTCCACCAACCTCTTGTATTTTTCCCAGCAATCATATAAGGATTCTCCCACATTTTGCTTCATTCCGAAAATCTCCTTGCGAATTTGAGTAGCCGTAGATGCAGGAAAATATCTCTCTAAAAAGAGTTTCTTCAACCCATTCCAAGTTGTGACACTTCCGGGAGGCAAATAGTATAGCCAATCCTTAGCATTATCCATCAAAGAGAATCGAAACACTTTCAACATAGCACCATCCGCCTCAACATCAGCTGGAAGCATGGCCATGACAATGGTGTGGAAGTCCATAAGATGCTTGTTTGGATCTTCATTCACCATGCCATGAAACTTTGGCAATTCCCTAAGCAACCCCGGTTTGATCTCAAAAGTAGAGTTTGTTTGAATACAACCCTGTTGAGTATCAAGCTTGTGTGAAGCCAAGTCCTTGAGTGTACGATTTGCAGCGTCACCCATTGCTTCTTCTTCTTCAAAAGGTGGTTCTTGTTCAACCAGAACCTCTTTTTCTACAACTTCTTCTTCTACTTGTTGGAAGGTATCGTGTTCTACTTCCAAGTTTTCTTCTTCCGTTGTGCCTTGCCTTGGTTGGAGTATTGTTCCTTTTCGAGTAGATATCCCGCACCTTGGATAATTCCAATATTTAGAAGCCAGGGATTAGGTACCTGAAACACAATTCTCACAAACAAGTGAGAAACAAGACAAGAAATGAAAAGCAAGTATGCAAGCAGAAAAATAAAAAGAAACTAAAAACTTAATAACTAGCTGAATGCCTCCCCGGCAACGACGCCAAAATTTGATCGGTTGTCAGCCGACACAAAAATAATTCACTTTCTTACTCAACAAAATATGAATGAAGTATAAAGTAAGGAAGAGTTCGTATCCACAGAGAGGCGATTGTAGTTATCAATTTCTAGTTCCTTAGTAACCAAGATGGGGGATTTCTGATTTTTGTAAAATAAAAGTAAAATAAAAGCAAGGTAAATAGTTGTAAGTAATCAATAGAGAAAGATATTGGTCAAGGAATTCATCTTCAATCTTAAACATGTGCTTGCATATATGATTAGAATTATAATTTAATCTCTTTTATTATCAAAAGCCTAGAAAATCAAGAGAGCAAGATAATCTGAAAATTTCCTAAGTTCATCAACACACACATTAGAGCTGCGTATGTGAATTCTACCTAAAGAATAACCTAACGCCTTGCGCTAATCAAGTTCAATTCCCATGAGCATTAAGTTTTGGAAATAGGCTAATCAATGCAATTGTCATACATTGCGCATAACAATTCGGACAATGGTCAAACTCTACATATGATCATAAGAGTGCATCACTACAAACTATAATCATATCATGCTACTTGTATTTGGGGTTATCGCTCGATGAAAAACCCTAAAATATCTATGGACAAGATGCAAGTTCGATTAATTGGCCACTTAACTAAACAAACATCAAAATCCTATCACAATACATCAATCATGTGATTATTAAAAGCATTAGAGATTTGAACGAAAACAAAGAAAGAAAACTAATGCATTAATCAAGCACATGTTTTAGAAATAGGACTACATCCTTAACCAATAATATTAAATTTAGATACACATATTCATGGAGTTCATCATAATCAATAATCAAATAAAGGAGATGAATATTAAATATGAAAGCAAACCCTAGTTGTAGTTCTCTTTTCTGCTCCTAGGATAGAATAAAAACGTGATCCCCCAAATTGTGTAGAAAACTTCCTTTTTATAGCTTTTTTTCCTTCCAAAAATAGGTTTTGTCTTTAAAGTCCATTAGTTGGAAATTCACCCGGCCCACTTGTGAGGTAAACCCATGTAGAAAATCTGTCCCAAAAATGCTCGCCGGAAAACTAGGTTTTTGGCCGGAAATTGGCCGGAATCCGCCGCCGGAAAAGTATCACCGGTGACCGGAAAAGTCCACCCGATCACCAGTCCAATGAGTCAAGTCAAGCACTCAACTTAGTTAACGAGTCAGCTCATTCAGATCTGAATCAGTAACTACTTAGCAGAATGGCCTTGGACTTTGCCATTGCACATGCCAAAATCTGTGATGCATAATTCACTGCCTCTCATCCAGCCATGTTGGTTGTACATTCCCTACAACTCCAGTTCGCTCACAACTGCAACTCATCAAAGCCACCAAACTATTCCTAAGTCCTGTATTTGCACACCTTCATCTGCTTCACCTCTTCAATACCAACATCCCCAACATCTTAGCTTCGGTGTCGCCAACTCAATTCAACACCACAAGCTCATACTGCAGTTTCCAAAATCACTACAAGCCTGCAATGCTCCCAGCATATTCATATCAGTCACAACTCCACTGCAATCTCACCAGCTAACTGCAGCTGCACCTCCTTGGCCTAACTGTCTCCAATTGCAACCACCTGAGTCATCACAAATGCCGCAACCTAACCACTCCGCACCTGTAATTCAGCTTCACTAATTTCTTTATGACAGCATCAACAGCTGCACACTGCATCTCCACTTCCAAACATAACCAACATCATGGCTTGACTGCAACACCCTTTTACTCATTGAACAACATAACTAGCTCCCATAACCCTCAGTTCCACTGACATTTTCACCAAACAACACATAATCACCATCCTGAGCTCCTAGGTCTAGCCTGCAGCCATGACTCATAGCTGCACCACCAAACCATTAACCTTCATTACAGTAGCACAGTACCCTGTAACTTATTTCCTTGCATATGTTCATCCATCCATAGCAACACCAACAAGAGAGCCACCTGTAGCTTCATCACTTTAAATCCATGCCTGCAATACTATCATTCGGCACCTGCAATTCTCATCCTTCTTTGTGCTCTGCATTGCAGTGAGTAGCTCCAACCACATCTCATTTCATCCTAAACATTCATCTATACTTCATTCTTCTCTTGCACAGTTCAAGTCCACCAGTCACAGTAACCAACACATGCAATCCAGATGCTCCATTCTCTGCAAAACCTCATCAGCTCGAACTTCATTCAATCTCACATCATCATTCTTATTAAACTGCACCTGAAATTTCATATTGTCACAGCAACACCCACATAAACAAGCTACAGCTCCATGTCTTGTTTCACATCAAACAATAGCATCTCCATTGCCTCTCCTGCTGTAACTTTCTCAGTGACTCGACTCCGTTCCATAACCAATGCCATCGCTCGAGCTTAATGGCAGCAGCTCCATAACCACCTGCGACATCAGTTAAGCCGCAATTCACAAAAATTTTCAGTATCACAAACTGCCTCAATTGCAGATCCACCACCACTCATCCCTTGTACAGCTCAATCATCATTCTTCCATTTCCAAAATCCCCAAACTTTATTCAGTTACAACTCTTCCCATCAAACCTCAGTTCTTGCATCTTCATTAATATCACCTTCAATTGAGCTTCCATGTAACTCACCAGCAAAAACTCCAATCATCAGTTCCACCCTACAACCTTCATTACCCTGAATTTGCACAGCATCTGAGCCAATACTCAGTTGTATCTGCTATTTAATCCAACCAACAGCTCACTGCCTCTGTCCAGTCCATTTCATTGCACCACACCTTCTCAACTGGCAACCAACTCCTTGCAACAGTTCATCATCCATGGAAACAACCCATTAGACCCTTGAGAACTACCACTGATATGAGCTTCATCACTAGTACTTTCTCCTCCTTGAACTGCACCACTTGAGCTTCAGTTCCATAACTAGAAACTTCTCAGGTCATCACAGAAACACCAGCTCATGCTACCATTAACTCGACCACCATTGTTCAATCATTCCCTGTAACTTGAGCCAAGAAACACAACTAGTGCTCATTCATCACTGTAATTTCCCATCGATTTAACATTATCATTTCGAATTTGTAGCCAAACCCTAACTCTAATTTGGGGAAAATCAATGATTCTTTCTCAAGTTTAAATATAAGCGTGAACCCATCTCTGTAATTTCTTTGCCTTCTCTGAATCTCTCGATTTTAGTTTATCTTTAGATCTCATTCTCATGTTCTCCTCTTTTATTTCAAATGGGTGGAACAGAATGAGAGAATGAGAGCAAATATCTCTCGGTTTTAGGGTAAACAATGATTGGGGTGGATTCAAATGCCCAAGATAAGAACCACCCCATGGGTGCCTTGAACCAACAATGGCCTGCCTTAATACTTCCCAAATCAGAGATGCCCCTTAACCAGTACCGGGCTCCAGATAATGTTCTCTCCTTCTTCCGAGTTCCTCCGCTAACATCAACCGTCCCTTATTTCTCATATTCACTTATACTCTTCAATGAGAGTCATCACTAAAGTTGTCATGCTTTTCAGACAAAATTTGCATCACTAAAGCCGACATACTTTTCAGACAAAGATGAAGAAATAAAAACAAATATGAGAAATAATCGCCTCCAATAGCATTTGCACCTTTTGCCCTGTTTCTTCTTCTTTTGCTCCAAATGACTCCAAAGTACCTTAATACTCAAAAACAAAACATAAGGTACATAATTTACAAGAAAACTAGCATAGAAAGCATAAACAATATATAAATAATACGGTGTTTTAGACACATATCAGTACTCAACAATAACAGCTTCTGAAATAACGCACAGAAAAAAGGAAAAACTTAGTTTAAATATTTAGGCAGAGGAAACATTCATCTATATTTGGAATTTGCAACGTTCATCACCAGTCGTCTATCTTGGGGAAATCGAACTCGACTTAGCCCACAATAAATTTGGATCGAAGTTAACGTGGTTCAACAACATACACAATTCTTCTTCATTATTATAAAACTACTAAACAGAGAATTATACACTCAATGATTGATGAATCAATCAATAAACTATGATCCAACATTTTGTTGATCATGGACCCTAAAATTACTCGTGAACAAAATGCTCCATAAACTACTGAATAATGTATAACCAAACAATATAATACTTATCTCACATAACGATATGATCTCCTTCTAAACGATGTATCTTCCAACATGAAATATGTATCTTCCATCATCAACGAATAAAATGATCTTCTCTTTAGTAAATGATGATGTCTTACACATCTTCGTAATGAATACTTCTTCTAGGAACTATTCTCCCTCAAAACATAACGATGTACTCTCTCAATATCAATGATATATCTCTCAACACCAAATAATGGTTTCTCTCTTATCACTAAAGCTCCATCCCAAGAGGTGGGATAGAACCCTCAAAACATTAGAGAACTATATTAAGTATTCTCTAACTATATCTAGAAACCTATATAGAAAACTATACGAATCTATCTACATATAAGCCTCTCTATACAGTAATCACAAACAGGGAAAAATCCAGTAATTATATCTTATGGGTTCAGGGGAAAAAAATTGTTATATAATCCATATCTAAACCAAGTAATACGAAACTCGTACGGTATAAAAACTAAGCATTTCCACGATATCACAATTAATCCATCTAAATACGTCAATCTTGGCAAAGGAATTGTGCACATTCATGCCAAGAGCCGACATTAACGACATAGCATACCAAAATAACTTGAAGATTTTGTATTTGGTTCCCGATGATCGCATCTATCAATCGTCCTGTCACACATGTACAAGCAATCATTCATGCAAAAAATTATTTAAAGATATTCGGGGAAGCCAATGAGATGCTTAACCCCCGAGTTCGGATATATACTCCACCCGAATTATTGATAATAAATGAATTCGTTAAAGGCAATATTTTGAAACTTCCTAAACAAAGATAATAAAACCATATTATTATATGAAAAGGAATTCATAAAAACAATTTTAAAACCCCAATTCAAATTTAGGACGAACAACATATTAAAGGGGGCTAATTCCCGCAATCCAAAATTAGACGAACAATCTTCGAAAACCCTAAGAAATTCAAATTAAGGTCTCAATAACTGATTTGGAAGAATTTAACTTAATGTCATTCCAGAGCTCAACTGAGATCTCTAATCATGAACACAGTTGTTGTCTTTTTGTTTTTTTAGAGAGAGTATTATAGGCCAAAAGAGTATTTATAATTAGTTTACGTTTGATCATATATCTGATACAATTTTAATTTTTCCACTAATGTTTGCACCCACGGGAGATTGAAATTAGATAAAACACGGGCCTCTTCTTACTCTAGTGTCACTTGCACCCTCTACCGCCGTCCCTGATCATAAACTTGGGTCCTAAGTAAACTTAGGTCCCGAATAAACTTACCCTCCAAGTATTTTCATATACGTGAAAACCGTAAACTTAGCCAAGAAGAACAAAAAAAATCCTTAGAATAAGGACTTATTGTGGGTTTCAGAAAATTCTGGAACCTTCCCAAAACATCGACAATTCTCCACATTGTCGATATTTCAACAGTCTAGCGGTGCATTCCTTTATTCTTGTAATCATTATGATTTATCTTCAATACGGTTGCAAAAATAAGATAAAACTAGATCTTAGTGTGTGAACTGGTCAATTAATATGAGGTTCAAATTTTGTTCCTTACCTTTGATTTTTTTTTTTTTTTTTTTTTTGCGTTCTCTGGGTAAAATCTGGAATAAACTCTCTCCAATGTGAGTGTAAAGCTTCGTTGGGACATTTAATTCACTCTCCTTTGGTTGTGACATTGACCCAGAACTTCATATTGAGTAATTTATGTTATTTTCTATATTGCAAGTCTCCCAAAACTTACCAACGAGGCAAGAAAACAAATTTTCTATTTCGCATTTCTAAATCGTATTTGTTGTTGGATGAAAACAAGATTAATTCTAAGTTCTTTTGAGAGCAAATTTTACTAATATAGGTCTTAAATGATTTTTCTAAGATCAACTCCCAGTTTTGATGCTCCTTAACAAATTGAGCAGAAACAAAAACTTAAAGGGTTGCTTAACTGTGGTAGGTGTGCACCAGGTTTTTGCAGTAGTACAACGCAAAGGCAACAATTGATAACCCCAGTAGCAAGATACTATGATGGGTACTACCACATGAAAAATAAAAATAAATTTAATATCATGCGATCTTATGGCTCATATTTACATATTAAGAACGTACAGTACATTCAATGTTGGACTAATTCTCAAATTCACACTGCCTTTGACAAGTTTTGTTTGCTCGGGAAATACTTGAACTAAGACGAATCCATGTAATTAGGAAGAATGAAGTTCATGTAGTAGAGCAGAATAATTGGTTTCATGTATTTCAATGCAGGTTATGAAATCAAACTTCTATAGGGTCACATTTAGTTATCGTTAAGTACCGGTGTTCAACTCCTTTTTCTATTATTTTTTTAGTTCAGTTTAATGTTTGAGAATCAAAAGTAATATGCACCCATCGAGTTTTGCAAATGAAATTTTTGTCTTTTGGTTTACATATATTCTTAAGCTTGGAGTTGATAAGCCAAGTGGAGAATTCGAGCAACACTTGAATAAAGTAATGTTTCTTATTCAGAGCAATTGAATTTATAACAATAGATTATTACCATAAACATTAGTTTTTATTAGATTTAGAATTTTGTAGGCGTCTAAAATATACAAACGTTTGCCAGCTTTTGGAAAATTCTAACTATTCTACTCACAAATACTATGTGATGAGAACATCACAATCAACTTTCTTATACAATATGGAGCTTTTCAAATATATTATGTAGATATTAAAGACCGGTTTAGATTATAACAACATTCACATTTTCAATATAATATTGGTACACATATTTTTTAATTTTACATAGTCTCGAGGGGGACCAAGCATAGGATAAAGAAAATAGAATAAGTATTTACCCGTATTAGAAAATGTAAACTGTTTTTAGCTAACATTTATCCACATTTTTAAAATTTTAAACCAAATTTGTATTTCAGGTTTTACGTAAATCCTTATTTGAGGAAAAATATTATACTAAACTCAACTTATACTTAAAAAGTTTATAGTATGATTTTTTTTTTATTTTTTTAAACTTGCATATGCATGTCTTTTTTGCATATAAGTTTTGATGTTTTTTATTTTTTATTTACAGTTTCCTTTTTGGATAGAAATATTAGCTAGCAACATATCTGTTAGTACATAAGTACTACAAAAGCTAGTAAATAATCATAACAAAACTCGACGGTGAAATGTCAGTTACCTAAAACGGACAGAATAATCCTTCATCCAGATCCGAGTGTATAAAACCGAAACCGAATGGTAAAACTAAAATCCAAACCCCCTTTTAATGACATGGTTTTGGTTTTGCTGGAAACCGAGCCAAAAACGACCATGTACATCCCTAACTCCAAGAGTCATTATTTGTTTTGTTTTGTTTTGTTTTGTTTTGTTTTGTTTTGTTTTGTTTTGTTTTGTGATTGTGTTTTGCTTCTGTGAAATGTTTTTATTTGTTTTTCAGTAAATGAACGCTTGTGAAAGTCAGATTTACAATTTTGAATATGATTACCGCTACAATGTTAGATGGGGAAGAAATTCAGATCCCTTTAGTGACCTCTACCAAAAAATTTATTATAGAGTATAGGCTAATAATTGGTTACATTATCATCTTGAGGGGGACTGTCAGAATGAGTGATATTATGTATCTGTATGTATCACACATGTGGTATTATCTGTGTGTATCACACATGAGACTTTTAGGACAAGTGCACCACTAGCATAGAGTAATTAATCTAATAATAATTTATCTCTTTGTATTACTTAAACAACATATCTATAATCTTAGAGTAACCTAATAACAATCTTTGCCTTTGTTTAACATATAAAAAAATATATATATAGTAACCTAATAACCAACGGTTTAGCTTCCAATGCTTTGAAGGTTTAATTTCTTGTACTTTGCTGTCGCAAATGTCATAAAATTTAAAGGCTTTCACGCCCAATAAACCAAAGCCCGCAAGAATAAGATTTCTGAGTATTTATATGCCATAATTTGTTCCAAACATTGATAAACCATAATAAGAAACCATAAATCTATGATGCAGTAAAAACATAATAAATACAACTTACCAAGTACATGTCAGCAAAGACTACACTATAGCAAAGGAGAACCGAAACAACTTGGACAGAAGAAGATCCGCACGACCAGCCGCCTAATCGGATTTGAAGACCAGGCCAAGGAGCGTGAGACCTCCCATAAAAGAAAAAACCGCTAAACATAAATCCAAGATTAAGTTTCATCCTTTGAGCTATCTGAACTTCCGATCTTCCATTCACAAAAAGCATCAATCCCATAAGAACAAAGATAGGGATCACAAAACAACAAACATCTGCAAAAATCTCAGAAAGAAATCTTTCTGTGACATGTCTCGCGGGGGTACACTTTTCTGATGCACTAAATGACTTCAATCCGAGACGACCAAGCAAGAAAATCCCCAGGGGAAGCCCTCTAACATAAATAGCTCATGTCTGCAATTCATAGAAACCCCATATCCACTTCTCTTTGTCCCAGAGACTAGCAGGAGGAGGATGAAACATATCATGAATAAGAGTATGAAGAGCCTGAGGCTGTATAGCAGGTTCTTGAGAAAAAACTTGGAGAAGAACTTGTAAAGTTTGGACAATATATTGAGGGAGGGGACCTTGAATAATACCCTGATTTTGAGGAGGAGAACCTTGAATAGGATCCTGCTGATGAATAGGTTGCTGAGATGGAGACGAGCTAGTATTGTAATATATTTCTGGACTGTTAAAAACAAAAATCAAAAATCAAATGTCAACATATTAAAAATTAAAATTTTGAATGTCACAGACATTCAGATATTGAAAAACAAAGAACAAATTTCCACATTAAAAACACAAACACATAACAAATTAAATAACGACGTGTAGTGTTTTTTGTATGCATCATTTTGTTCGCATTACTAGTTAACTAAATGTGATCTTAATTTGAATGAATATTCTACTTACATGTTTTGATTGTAAATGCTATGATCTAATGATTGTGATTTGTTTATTGTGTAGTCCTCTATTTTGAATCATATTATCCCTGAGTTACATTCTTCTGTTTCAGTGTTCTATGTATGATCGACAATCAAGATATTGGAAATGAAATATATTTCGTAATCACGTGATATGGAATGATATGGAAGTGAAGTGGTAGAGTATGATTTTCTACTATGTAGCCTTAATCAAAATCCCTAGAATAATAAATATATGAGGAATGGAGGAATAATTAATTTTAAACTCTTTCCCAATATGTAACTAGATCGATTCCAACCTTAGTTTGACATATCAAAGTAAGGTGACAATTATTTATGATTAATCATTTTCATGTTAATAAAAAGCTGAGTTAATTTAGATTCTTGTTTTTTCTTAACAAAATAAGGTACAATTGTTTTGATGCAATTGTCTCATCTTATGAACAATTAAGTCAATTCAGATTTTTGTTTTTGCGTAACAAAAATAAGTTCAATTGTTTTAGTAAAATTGATTCCTGATAAGAAAAACTAAGTTAATTCTGATCTTCGTGTATCATATCAAAATTAGGTACAATTATATCTGAATCCTGGTAAGTAACTAAGTTAATTTTGATCTTAGTTGAACTTATCGAAATAATTACTTTGACTAATTATCGAAATCAAATTACTAAAATCAACTAAGGGCGGCAAGACCAACAACATAATTGAGGAGGAGGGGAAGACGACAATCATCATGAGAAGAATTGCAAGTACCATGAAAATAATGGTGACCACCATGAGAAGAATGACGATCACGAGAAGAAGAATGAAACTCGGAATGAGAAGAACTGTGACCTTTTAATTTTTATACAAGAAGTAAAGAAGCCAAAAAAAATTTATTTTGGGTTTAAAATAAGACGATCTGAATGGGACGAAGAAAGAAAAAACAATCTTAAACTAATTGAGAAAATGTATCATAAATTGGATCAATCTCATTTCTTAAGAAGTTAATATTTATACACATATAAAACTATTAATAAGTGTTTACACACAAAATTGTTTAAAATATTTGTCTGCCCACATTCTTAGGTATTATAGTAGTTACCAAGTGTAAGGATATGTTGGTTATTTCAATCAAACAACATGCAACTTTCGCTCTCCTTTAGATATTTATTAACATCTAATAAAAAATATTTCAAGATTTTATTTGATTTTATTAGACATTGTATATTTAACACAATAATCACATTCTAAAATCAAGCTAGTATTAGTTAGTACGCATACAAAAAATAAATTACACAAAAAAGAAAACTTTACAAAAGAAAATAAATAACATTTACAATATTCTTAAGCTTACATAATTCAACATTGCAACACAGAAACGGTAATCAAAAAAGAAACTCACTCAAGAAAATATGTCTTCTCATAATAAGACTTGTATTTAATTATAGTGTATTAAACATACATAATTAGAAATCCATAATTGATTTACTCTTTAATTATAAGTCTATTAAGAGGAAATAACTTCGCTTACATAATGCAAAAAATCTAGACTAGAAAAAATTTATGAACTCATCATCACTTGATTCATACTGCAAAAACTAAAAAAATCATTACCGCAACAACAATGAAAATAAAAATCAAGCACAAGTGCATGAATATATAAACATACCAAGATATATTTTCGGCTGAATATTTAGATCTAATTGTTGTGAAATAAATTAAACATAAAAAATAATAAAATAGAAAAATAAAGATAAAAATAGTATTAATCATCCGAAAAATCCAAGCTTGAATGTAAAAATAGATACAAACCCTAACCTTAGTTGGTTGTTTGAGGCGGAAAAGAGATAACCTTTCTCCGTTCGTATAAGAGAAGAAATTTCAAGATATGATCTTATCATCTTCTCCATCATGTTCTAATACATTATCACATCATTAAGTAACATATCCAAAATAAAAATATGAATCAATTGTTGTATATCTCTAAAAAAACATACAATATTTACAGAGGAAGAAGGAAGATATGAAGAAGAAAGTGAAGTAGTTGGGGTAAGGAGGCGATGAGATTGAGAGAGGGAGAAATAGAAAGAAGGAAAAGGAGAACGAATTATAATTAGGGTTGGGTTACTTTATACTCTAAATCAAGGGCTATGATTTTAGTATCAGGAAATCCTACACTACACCCCTCATAAGAATTCATAATAATCAACACATCTTTTAAATATTAAGAACAACACTTTTATTAATTGATTCACAGAAATGTTACAAGAAATGGTAGAAAACAAGAATATAATCGCTCTTTAAACTTTCTCTCTCCTCAAAACTTTCTGAGCACTCTCCAATTGATCTCTCCCTTCTGAGTCTATTAGTTCTCTTTATATAGGGTAGTTAGATAGTGGATGACAACTAAGTTGTACTTTATTTTATGATCTGACTTGCGATGTCCTCGCAAGAGTTCTACTGTCAACCTGCACAAGCACTATAATCATCGCAGAGTCATCACATTTTTCTCATGTTTCTACAATCGTCATCTGTTACGTCATTCTTCAAATCATTCTGCAGCGCTCTCAATGTGTTGCTAACCAAGCTTCACAAGTGTGTCATTCTCATGTCTTTTTTGCGAAGGGAAGAATGTCATGAGAAAACGCTCTACATAATGCCTCAACTGTTCATCTTTTCATATTCTCTGTATTGACACGACTCTGTACTTTGCGTAAACTTTGTTACACCTACTTCTTCTTCAACCCATCTTTTGACACGTCTTTTTTAACCGCTGCTTTTTAACCGCTCACGTCCACTCTTCGCATTAAATGCACTTATCTTCTAGAGAATTTCTACTCTCTATATATATTCTTCTTATTCTTCCCTTCTCTTCTTTTTGCTTTCTTCTCAGCTTCTCTGCAATTTTAATGTTCTTCTGCAAATTCCGCTTCTGCTACTGTAACTGTAGGAGCGGAATATCACAGCAAATGATAACTTACGAAATTGTGGAGAGAAATGACACCTCGCGAGCAAAGGAAATCACGAGGAAAGAAAAAGAAGTTCGCGAAGTGAAGTTACGAAGGTTCGCAAGTTTATTCTCAAATCCGAAATGGCGGGACAACACAACTGTCATATTTTGTAAGATCATATAAATAGCCATTTAGGCATGAGAGGAAGGGAGGACACATTTAGAGAGACACATTTTGAGAGAGGGGATAATTTTAGGAGGAGAGAGAAATTTTTAGAGAGAGATGTATTTTCTTTATCATCTTCTTCCACAAAATTCTAGAGCTCCAAATATCCATTAATGGAGTCTCAATTGTAAAATCATGTAATTACATACAATCACTAGTGAAGAATCGTGGATGTAGATCACATTGATCGAACCACGTAAAAATCTTTGTGTCTCCTTTTAGAATTTTAGTACTTTAATTCTTTGTTTCATATCAAATTAATTAGATTTAGGAATCATTTTAATGGATTCTTATGAGGGTGTAGTTGTGAGATAATCCGCAACTACATAATTGGCGCTAGAAACAGGGATGAGTAATGGATTCATCCTTCCTGTAACTTGTTGATTCAAGAAATTTTCATGAAGAAGAAGAAGCGAAGAAGAGATTTTGGGAGGAAAAGTTTTCATCCTCGCATAAAAATTAACAGAGATGATAGATCATAACAGTCATATTCGCAGAAGGAAAAGAAATTCACATACTCAAAATTGCTCCAGTAAAATGCAATTTCAAAGATGGGAGTGAAACCAAATGAGTCTTCATCAACGATTTAGTGTCAAAAGGACAAATCTCTAACCTATTGTTCTATTTTACATTCAGTTCCGAAGATTAAAATGTCAAATTTTGGGAATAGTCTCCATTGAAATAAGAACATCTTTATTAAACATTCGACTCTCTCTGGAAAACCTGATATAAAATGAGTTTTAATCATTGATTTGCAATAACCAAATTCTGTTTTACAACCCAAATTAACAGATTTTGAAAATGTTAAATGCTGAAATTTTTATTTGATTTACATATTTACTCATCAATACAGTGAGAACTCAACAAAACATGTCTAACTTATTTTTTGATTGTTCATTTTACAGAAAAGCACAACAAGAATCCGTTCTCGATAGTGATATATAGAAAGATAACAAGAAACTTGAAGTTTGAAAGCCATAGCTTCGCAGCAAGCAATGGAACACAGCGAAGTAATCTCGTGAGAACCAGACAGGTTGGTGCCTTCACAAACGCATCATCAGCAAAACAGTAAGAGAAATATGTCCCAAAGACCCAGCAATCTCGTAATTACCACATGAAACAACAAGCAGGAAGTAAAGTAAGGCATACTTTGTGAACAACAAAAGATCACTTCGTCTGATCACCATCAGCAAATGACGAAGTTACAAAATTCAGTTACTTCGGGGGAAACCAGAGAAAAACAATAACCTGAAAAACCAATTAGCAAGACAAGAAGCAGTTAGCCATCAGTCAAGGAAATTTGAAGGGGAGAAAGATGATAGTTTGGGAGCACGAACAATCATTATAGTAAACTGAAATTATCATAATGGTTTGACGAAGCATCAACGAATTGCGAAGAAAAAAATACACAGTTGCGAACAAACCAGCTCATACCCAGCTCAATTCGCGTGAATCCTAGGAGAGAAATAGCAACAAGGAAAATGAGGCAAACATTAATCAAAGGACCATATGAAAACAAAAGGCAACTCATTCAAATTCAGAATGAAACAAGTCAATTTTCTGACCAAATGTCAGACAAATCAATTCATTAGCTTTTGCCAATAAAACAAAAGATACAGCAGGGAAGCAATTTACAGTGAAATCATCGTATCAAGAACAAAACTCTCAACTGAAGTGACATGATCTCAGGAAAGTGTTATGAAGAAGCTCAACCTACACAACAATTTTCAGCATCTCAATTTTCTAAGCAAAGACAAAAGAAAACAATCCATTTAAGCAAAAACAAAAGAAGTTTCTAAGAGTTCAGCTGCGAGTATGAAAACTCTTTTGTTCCCCAACAATTTAAGGGAAAACATGGAAGTTTGGCCACCGGAGATGGGGAACATTCTGTACGAACAAAGCACTATGTGTAAGTCAAAGAAATTAGCATCATCCAACAAATCTAAAACAGGAACCATATGAAGCTAACCTGCAAAGAATAACAATACTTGCGAAGTAAACTGTTCTTGAGAAGTTAAGCCAACTTGCGAGTAGGTGTTGCGAAGTTTGCTGACAAAAGCTATCACACAAAGACACGCTTCCAGTTATAAGTCATAAAGGACAATACAGGAGAGGATCAAATGATGAAAAGAAGCAATCACCTCAGTTTACATCAATAATAGTTCCAACAAAGTCAAACAAACGAAGAGCAAATAATTACTTCAACAAAGTATCTAGGAAGGAGTTGAAATAATAAAGATCAACAACATCAACATGACAACATCAGATGTTAGATACGAAGCCATAAAGAAACACAACAACTTAATGGGATCAGCAAGACAAATTCTTCTACTTCATTGCTATAAATTACTCAAATGTACAAGTAAAGGAAATGAAAGAAGGGATCATCAACAGTAAACCAATTTGCGAAGAGAATTTACGAAGCAGTAGACAAAAAACATTCATTTCAGAGAAGTCAATTTGCGAAGTAACACTATTTAGGGCAAATTAATTTAAGCTTGAAATTATTACCAAGAAGCACAACTACACCCTAAAAACTACCATAACCAGAGGGTTAAATCGAATTCCTCAAAACTCTCAAGAACATCAAATTTTAATGTATCTATGAATTTCAAGGGAAAATATGGAAGTCAAGATAGCACTTGTATTTTAGAGAAATCAAAATAAAGCATGCGCAGAGATGTTAACACAGAAGAGGAATCAATTCAATACCTGCGAAGTTAACGGATCTTGCGAAGTTAACAGATCTTGCGAAGTTAACAGATCTTGCGAACCTTCGTAAATCAAAGCTCCATTCACCGAAGTATCATCAATAAAGAGAGGATTCACAACAAAGTTTCATAATCATATGTGAAGATAAACTAGATCTCAGGAAGAATGAAGTGAAGCTGCGAAGAACGAAATTGAAAGGATTGTAAAATCCAAAGATATTATACAGGCAAAGTTAAGATATTATCTTAAAAACCGATCAATACAAATTCACAAAACAAGTTGGCTAGAGAGAATAGGAAGGAAATATGGCTTACTTTCACAAACAGAAGCTATCTCAGATGGTCAGCAGTAAGTGGAAGGGGTTTGATGATGCGGGTTCGAATCTCCACATTCGCATAAAATTTTTGCACTTCGCAAATATTTTCCATGCGAATGTTCGCAACACAAACAATTCTACTCCTTACACTTCGCAAATATTTACCTTGCGAACCTTTGCAGCATGAATTTATTTCCTTTGCAGATGTTAACTTCGTACAAATGTTTACTTCGCAGATGTTTGCCTATTTCGTGTAAATCATTACTTCGCAGATGATCGTTCGCTTGGTGCAAATTATTACTTCGCAAGATTTTTGGATATTTCGCAAGAAGAGAGTGGGAGATTATTTCACAAGAAATGTCAAGTCATATACTTCGCAAGAGATACCAACAAGCCATAAAAAGGTAAGTACCATCTCCTTTAATACTTTATTTACGGAAGACAAAAGATTTTTGATTTTATTTAATAAAAATGATATAATCGCAAAATTTCTACAATTTCTAAGATTTCAAAACATTTCAAAGATTTTTTAGATTGGTGAAAAGCGATACAATCGCAAGATTCTAAAATTACTTCATCGCAAAAATTAAAAGATCTCAAAAAATTTCAAAGACTTCAAAATTGCAAAAAATAGAGAAAATTCAATTCCTATATTTCTATAGAATAATTTTGATTTAAAGATGTGATATGGATACTTCTCATACTTCTTATACTAAACATTTCATGAAAACATTCAACATTTTATATACATGAAAAATTTACGATGAATTTTTAAAAGGCGAATAAATACCGCCATTTACGAGAAACTTGCGAATAAAAGACCGCAATCTGTGATCAGCCTCCAAAAAAGAAAGAGAGCCGCAGAAAATTTTATACATGCAAACCTTTGTGGCGTACAACCTAGTTCGCGAAGCTATATTTCGTAAGAGGCAAAGTCCTAAAGTATGTCATTTAAGGGGGTACCTAAACGTGGCTAAGGGTAACCGGAACACCACCAAGGGCCCTTAGTACATGGTAAAAATTTTGGGGTGCAACCCAATAATGGGGTACCTATCCGGGTTAGACACCTTGGATTCTCACCTAATCTAACGACATTATGCAATATAAAATGCGGTGTAATAAGATTTAGGCTGGGCGACTAAGGCATATTGTCTTTCCCAAGAAGTGCAGAAAACGATCAAGGCGCCGAGGTACACGGTTGAGTCAAGAGTGCCGGGTGAGGTTGAACCACATCTGCCATTTTTGACAAGTCTTGGCAAATGATGCACTTAGCCCAAAGATACCCCATAGGGTGCAACCTCGTAACTATAAGCCCTATAGGCAAAAAGGATAAGAGGTTGCGATCAAAAGTCGTTGTTGTTGAGCCCGGATGGGAAGAGCTAACCTTGTATGGTCGATGTACGCTTCCTTGAAGGGGAAATCAGGGGGAAGATAAAGGGCAGCACCCTCCATTAGGGAGATGATACGTGCTATAAGACGCAAATGTCACGAGGCTTCTTGTTTGCGAAAACATAAAGGCTTGTCATATTTGTGCAACAAATGAAGTTCTGCGATCCTTCTAAAAAAAAAAAGATAAGACAGAAAGAAAGAAAGAAAAGAATAAAGAACTCGCAGAATAAAAAAGTTAAGATGAGATCAATGGGTCACTACATGAAAGTGTAGAGACATCCTGCGATTTCATCGCAAGACGGCAATGTCATGGGGCTTTATGTTCGCAAGAATATTTAGGCCTGTCATATTGTCGCAACAATTCCTAAAGAGGCTAAAATACTGTACAATGAAGATAAGATGAGATCAATGGGTTTTTGCATGAAAGTGTAAAGACGTCCTGCGATTTCATCGCAAGACGATAATGTCACGAGGATGTATGTTCGCAAGAATGTTCAGACTTGTCATATTATCGCAAAAATTATCACAAAAGAGGTGGAAAAATAAGACCTTTACTTAGGAAGGCATGATAAGACCACAGAAATTCATGAAATTAATTCCATCAAGATCATTGAAGAATTTTGAAGAGAATATATATCAAGAAGACAATCCCATTGAAGAAACAAAGAAGACAATCCCATTGAAGAATTTTCACGAAGAAGAAGCGATTTCATTTGCGATCAAAGACGAATTTATAAGAAAATACACAAATAAACTTACGAAGATAATTATACGAATAGAGACAATTCAAAGATATATCAATTTTACCGCAGCAAAATGAGCTAAGTAACACAAACATTAGCTATGCATTATAATAGATAAGTATTCACATCATACAAGCATCATATTTGCATCATACAAGCATCATACTCGCATCATTCAAGCATCATATTTGCATCATAAATGCATTGCATAAACATTTCATGGCATAAGAATCGCATACGCATTTCATAACATAATCATTACATAAATATTATATTCGCACAAGTATTGTACAAAATTTTACAGGAAAATACCACGAAACTTCGCAAAAAAGTTCATAATTCGCAGGACTATTCATAGTTCGTAACACTATATTCGCAACAGTACATTCGCAACACTATGTTCGCAACATTAAGTTCGCAGCACTATACATAGCACTATTCGCAACAGTAAGTTCGCAGCACTATTCAGAAGTTCAGAAATTCGCAGAAAATCCCAAAAATTCACAGAAAAATTCAGAAATTTGCAGAAAAATTCAAAAGTTAGCAGGGTTACCACTTGAGGCAAAGGAAAGATAAGAATAGAGATGAAATTTAATTATTCAACATTTTCTTAAGGATTCTCCTTCATAGATAAAGAACATAGGCAACTATGGATACCCAAGAAAATATTTGATATTCTTTATCTTCTCAGCAAGAATCCTCACCAAAAGTGGAATAATAATTTCACATGAACAGAGGCAATATTTATCACTCTCATCAAGGATATTTTATACTTCATATATAATTCGAGGATTAAATACTTCTTATACTTCTTAAGGATACTTCATACTTCTTATATATTCCGAGGATTAAGTACTTCTTATACTTCTTCAAGGATATTTTATATTTCTTAATACTTCATACTTCTTCAAGATACTTCTCATACTTCATACTTCGCAAGTTGATACTTCTAATTACTTCTTAAAGCTTCAGAACTTCGCAAAAGAATAGAGGCAAGTATATACTTTTCAAGACTAGTATTCTTTCGCTCGTTCCTTCATCAACAAAGATCAAAGACTACACCAACAACTACAACAACGGATTTTTTCTTAAATATCGCTCTTCAAGCAATATTCAAGAAAAAAGAGGCAAGATGTAGGAGCGGAATATCACAGCAAATGATAACTTACGAAATTGTGGAGAGAAATGACACCTCGCGAGCAAAGAACATTTTGCGAGCAAAGGAAATCACGAGGAAAGAAAAAGAAGTTCGCGAAGTGAAGTTACGAAGGTTCGCAAGTTTATTCTCAAATCCGAAATGGCGGGACAACACAACTGTCATATTTTGTAAGATCATATAAATAGCCATTTAGGCATGAGAGGAAGGGAGGACACATTTAGAGAGACACATTTTGAGAGAGGGGATAATTTTAGGAGGAGAGAGAAATTTTTAGAGAGAGATGTATTTTCTTTATCATCTTCTTCCACAAAATTCTAGAGCTCCAAATATCCATTAATGGAGTCTCAATTGTAAAATCATGTAATTACATACAATCACTAGTGAAGAATCGTGGATGTAGATCACATTGATCGAACCACGTAAAAATCTTTGTGTCTCCTTTTAGAATTTTAGTACTTTAATTCTTTGTTTCATATCAAATTAATTAGATTTAGGAATCATTTTAATGGATTCTTATGAGGGTGTAGTTGTGAGATAATCCGCAACTACAATAACTTTTCTTGATCTTTCTTCTTTTGATTTTTACTTTCTTATTCATTCCCATACTAAAATGCCTTCAACTTGTCGTAAAAATGAAATTGCTTTTAAAGAAATTCGAAAGAAACTTCAAACCATAGGTTTTAACTTATCTCACATTCCTGGTCAAAACCCTAAATCTGAGCTTTCCATTAATCTATTTTCTGATCATCTTTGCAATCATGAGGAGGTTATAGTCTCGCTAGGTCAGATTCTTGCTGGCCTTCCCATTCCCCTTTATGATCCCGAACTTCCCTTATTTTATGAAATACTTTCTCATGCGAAGTTCTCGCGAGCTATATATCAATTAAGTGGGGATTGCATTCGTCTTATGCTTGAGTTCGCCAACCGTGGTGCTGGCAAGAGATCTCTTTATCCTGATGAAGCTAAAAACCCTAAGTTTGCTGACATTGTGATTGTTTCTGCGAATTATACCGTGGAAAATTTCTTTGTGAATTATGAGATAATTCCAATGAAGAAAGATAGCACTTGTTGGGGCGTTCGTTTAAAGAAGAAGGATGACGTTGCTAATGACAAGATACTTATGAAAGATATTGACTGACATCCTGGAAAAAATATATCTTCGCGTTACTCCAACAATGATAAGTGGTGTATCTTTCCTTTAATCCTAAAGGGTCCATACATCTCTGGATCTCATGCTTTGCCTGCGAATCTCGCAGCGTAATTACCCTGGGTATTCAGCTGGCCGGAAAGGGAATCAGAGGTGCATTCACAAACTTTACTTGAGTTGTTATTCTTTTTATTCTTATATATGATTTTGCTGATCATGTATCTGCGAAATTATCAGGTTGAAAGGTTGAAACTGATCTATAGCAAGACTAGGAAAATCAGTACCTCATCAGCTCTTCGATCATTCACAAATGAAATAAGAAATATTCTTTTATGATTCTTCACAATATATTGTTGCCTCTATTTATTATCTTTATCTGTGTGTGTAGGTTATTGTTGAAGTAGAAGAGCAACCTATCAAAGTTGCGAATAATAGAAGTAAAGGCAAGAGTATTTCTCGCAAAGACAAATCCGCTGCCCCTCTTTCAAAGAAACGAGAAGTCCAACCTAGCGAAAGTTCTAGCAATCATAACGATGATGATGATGATACTTCTTCTGCACAGGAAACTTCTCAACCTGAGTCTTCTATGGTGCCACTATCCGACATCTTTTCTAGTACTATGCAGGGAATTGGTGATACTCCTCTCACTAATGCTTGCCAATCCATAGCTGCTATTTGCGATGCTCCCCTCTTGGAGAATAATGAATCTCTTCGCGGGGTCTCAAGATATATTTCTCCAAATTTCTTGCATTCACTCAATAGCTTGGTAAATTTTCATACTTATACTTTTCTTCTTTTTATTTTTATCCTGAATTCATAATTTATTCTGAAAATTCGCTGGAATATTTCGCAGGCTGGGAAAGCTTCTTATGCGGTTAATGAAGATTTAGAGAAAAGGCGTGCGTCTTTTGCAAAGAAGAATCTTGAATTTCGCAAGAAAAATGAAGAGTTGGAAACTGAAGTTGTTGGTCTTCGCAAAAAGAGTAATCAAAATGAAAAATTAGAGAATGAAGCTACTGATCTTTGCGAGAAAATCAAACAATTGGAATCTGACAATTCTCTTTAGAAGAACAAGATATCTAATATTCAAAATGCCAATAAGCAACTCTATGGTATAGAACTTTTTTTCTTCTTCTTCTTCATCTTATTTTCTTATTTCTTCTCCTTGTTTGATTTATCATTTTCGCAGACATTTATGGCCTTTCTGATGAAGCAATTATTCTTCATTCATTCCCTCATCAAATGGATGATGATACCCTTCTTGAACATCTAAACGCTTCTCTAAATTGTTATTCAAATGATAAAATTGAATCTCTTCCCATAAATGAACTTAGATCCAAACTTCAACTCTTAGCAATTGACCATAGATCTAGTTTGAGTTCAGCCAATAAATATAAGCATTTCTATCTTAATTCCAAGGAAGAAATTAACACTTTAAGGGCAAAGAATAGTGATTTTATAAATGAGAAAGATCGTATTTCTCTTCAAGGTGCTCAAACTTTAGCGAAATTCCAAGATACCCTTCTTGAGGTCCAAATTTAAAGAGATGATCTCAAACGTAGAAATGTTGTGCTCTGCGAAAGAGAGAATCCAATTTGCTCCTTCCTTTTCATAAATGATGATGATGAATTTACTTCGGCTGCGAGAGTTCTAGATAACGCCAGGAATAATCTAGGTGTAGACGTTAGTCTTCATGCTGAGCAAACGGATTTGATTAGAGATATGATTTCTAACAGAGAAGGTTGTTAACTGTTCCTCCTTATTTAATTGTTTGTTTTTCATAAACTTCCTTCAAATTGTTGATTTACTGTTATATTTTTGCAGAAGATGAAGATAGATATCGCAAGAGGATTGAAGAACTTGAGAATGAGAAAGCGAAGCTCGCGAAAGATTTATCTTCTCGCAATGAGAAATGTTCAAGATTGAAGACTCACATGAAGATCACTATTGTGAATTTTTGGAATGATGCAATTTATTTCTGTAATGATACCATCAAAGAGATCTGTGATGACAACAAGATTCCTCACTCCAAATATCCTTGTCTCCTAGACAAAGTTCCAGAGAATGTTCCTAATTTGGTCATCTCTGATAGTGAAGCTGATGAAGAGACAGAGTCTGAAGAAAATGGAGAGGAGAAGTCTGATGAAGAATCTGATGGAGAAGAAAATTCTGGTGAAGATCTTAATGATGATAATGAAGAATCAAGCAAAAGATAGTTTTTGCTTCCTTGTGCTTTATTGTTCAACTTTTTGTATAACTTGTATATTGGCTCTTGATCTTTTATTTTTGTAATTTATCATTGCGAATTTCTCTTCAATATAAGCTCTACTTTTCTTGTTTCATCCTGCATGTGTTAGAAAAACTTTTCTCTCTTGCAACATGATTGACCAAAATACAATTAATTTTTTACCTTATGTGTAAATCTATCATGCGAAGACAAATAACATTTAACTCATTCTATGTATTCCCATACTTGCCTCTGTTATTTGTTTTCAAATGAGTGATTGAGCAAGCTGCATCTGTTTAGTAAAATAATTTGCGATAAAATCGCAATTATATCTGTATAATCTCGCAATCATAAATTTTTAGAAAATCACAATTATCTCTGCATAATCTCTCAATCACAAATTGTTAGATTGCATCCATTTTTGTATTCTGACGTGGTATTATTTTGCCTTCCTAAGTAAAGGTCTTATTTTGCCATCTTTTTTCTTTGCGACAAAATCGCAGGACATCTCTACACTTTCATGTAGAAACCCATTGATCCTGCCTTATCTTTTTGTTCTTTTGTATTTTTGATGCGATAATATGACAGGCCTAAATTTTCTTGCAAAACTAAAGCCCCATGTCATTGCCGTCTTGCGACGAAATTACAGGTCATCCTTACACTTGCATGCAGTGACCCATTGATCTCGTCTTATCTTCTCTTTTGTATTATTGCCTCTTCAGGAATGTTGCACAAATATGACAAGTCTAAATATTGTTGCGAAAATATAGCCTCATGACATTTGCGTCTTAAGACACTTATCAGCTCCCTAATGGATGGTGCCGCCCTTATCTTCCCCCTGGTTGCCCTTTCAAGAAGACGTAATTCTGCCATACAAGACTAGCTCCTCCCATCCAGTCTTAACAAAAACCAGTTTTGTTCGCAGCCTCTTGTCCCTTTTTCCTATATGGATTATGGTTACGAGACTGCACCCTAAGTGGGGTTATCTTCGGGCCGAGTGCATCATAGCCAAGACTTGCCAAGAATGGTCAGGGTAGTTTCATACGTCCTGGGCACTCTTGGATCAACCGTGTACCTCGGTGCCTTGGTCATACTCTGCCCCCCTTAGGAGAGATCTTATTACCTTAGTCGCCCAACTCAAGTTATATGCTCAAGTTTGAAAATCCAAGGTGTCTCTCCTGGATGGGCTTTCATTGACCCCAAATCTCCATGACTCAGGTTCCAGCAGCGGTGTAACTTTATCGCTGAGTCATGTAATAGATACCCCATTTTATGACGTACTTTAGGTCTTACATTTGCCTCTTGCGAAATTTTATTCGCGAACTAGGGTGTACGCCATAAAGGTTCGTCCCATTCTGGATCTTAAATGATCGTTTCTTGCGAAATTTTCGCACATTTTCATTCTGGTTTTGATATTTTCAATTTCGCATCTTCTTTTTCATAAAATTTTTGTATTCATTCATTTCATTATAATCATTAAGGAAAATATATTTTTTGAAATTTTCGCAACAAACCAATTATACACCTTTTTTCTTTTCCTCAATATTTCTTTTACTTCACAGTTTAAATTGTTTACCTTTGTTATTTTCTTCCTCTGTTCTTTTGTTTCTTTTCGCTACAGTCTTTACTTCTGCGACATTTTCATCATTGGTTCTTTTCAGCAAGCTTTGACTTCGCAGCATTCCTTCTTCTCTCTATTCTACTTAATCAACCATCAATCTCTCACTTCTTTGTCTTTCTTTGATGTTATGCTTCCAATGCCCCTTCTTCGCAACACTTTATTCGCAAGATTATACATCAATTTCATAGCACTTCTTACCCTCTACCCAATCTCCTTTTGTTACTCTGATGCCACTAGGATGTGGAAACTTAATGCACTGGTGGAAAGTCGATGCCACACCTAAAATCCCATGTAGCCAAGGTAGACCAATTAAGGCATTGTAAGGCGACTCTACATCGACAATACAAAATAGAATCTTGGAAGATATCCCCTTTAATGAAATTCGCATTGTGATCTCCCCTTTAGGTTTATTGGCAGTGCCATTAAAACCATAAATTTTATAGGTTGAAGGTATTAGATCCTCATTTCTCCCTCCCATTGTCTTGTAAGTATGATAAAATAGGATATCTACAGAACTCCCTATATCAATTAAAACTCTATTTATTGCCCATGAATCTTTGGCCTCATCATCTTCATCTTCTCTTTGTTTTGGGTTTATCTCTAGTCTCACCACCAATGGATTGTCATGCATTTCGCCAGGTTTAGGTACTTCTTGTGCAGTGAAAGAAATAGTCTGCTTTTTCCACTCTTCTAATGGCGAAGCTTTCGCAATATTCATTATTTCCCTCCCATCAGAATCTCTTGCGAAAACTCTGCTTAGAACATTGTCATGGAAATCTTCGATTATTTTGTATGAATGTACAATAGAGTTACAAAGCAGATTTTTTGCCTTTGCTCCGACTTCTATAACAAATATTTCTCCTCCTTTTGTTGCGTTTACTCTGCGAATTTCTGGTCGTGGTGGTAAGAGTTGAGATTGAGGGTGCCCTATTAGAAAATGATTTAGCTTTCTGTTTGTACCATAAGTAAAAATACCACTTAATGGGCCAAATTGATACTTGAATCATATTTTGGTCCTCATCCAAGCCCGCTAACCAGTCAACCAAGGCATCCCACCAGTCTGCACAGACCGGTCAATGGTCAAAATCAGTCAATAGTCAAAATCGGTCAACCGTCAAAGTCAACATCCAGTCAAGGTCAATGGTCAAAGTCAACATCCGGTCAAGGTCAATGGTCAAACTCAATGGCCAGTCAATGGTTAAAGTCAACCGTCGGTCAACTATCAAAGACAGTCACATCCCTAGCCAATTTTCAGTCTTGTATCCAGCAACGCTGCTAATCATGCTGTCAGCCGACCTCCATCCAGTTTGCCATTCAACCATGCTGCCAGCCAGCCTGCTAGCCAATTATGCTGCCAACCAGCATCCATCCAAACTGCCAGCCGCCAGTCCATCTTGCTAGCATGCAGAATTTATCATGAAGCTTAAGTGTGTTGTTTCATACATAAATTACCATGAAAGCATGCAACATTAATTCCGGAAGTTTCAGCCATGCAACACTAAATGTAGCAGTTTCATACATGCAGCATTAATCCCAACAGTTACACACAGAATTGATGATGAAGACTTAAATCAGCAGTTTCATGCAGAATTCATGGTGGGATCATAAATGGGCAGTTTCGTTTAGAATTCATTATGGGAGCATAAATGGGTAGTTAATGTAATTTATGTTTACATTTAGATATGGAACTGTATAAATAGGGGGGAGGAGAAACCAGGAAGGAGGGTAGCGAATAGAAGAGAAAACAGAATGTAATACAATTATCAATGAAAAAGTACTCCCCAAGGGGATTCACCCGTGGACGTAGGCAACCATGCCGAACCACATAAAAATCTGTGTCGCTTTGGTTCGTTCTCCAATTCACCTCCAACCCTAAAAACACACCAAAACTATTCATTCTTTGTGTTTCGTGCCCAAAAGTGATTTTGGGTACAAACATTGGCGCCGACTAAGGGGAAATACGAGAAAATAAATCGTGTTTTCCCATTGAGAAAAGTTGTAGAAAATGCTTCAAATTCGTGTCCGCGAGAAAGCAGTCAGAGCATCTTGAAAAATCATTGTTGCAGTCCAGTTGATCACAACTGCTGCAGTCCAGTTTGATCATAATAGTCGCAGTCCAGCTGACCGCAGCTGCTGCTGACCGTATAATCGCATATACTGCAGTCCAGTTGATCGCAACTGCTGCAATCCAGATTCGTTGTTTCAGATTTGTTGAAGCTATTACCTGCGAAAACCACTGAAATTGCGTCACTACGAAGTCTGATGAAAATGTTGCCAAAATGTTCGGCTCGCTGTAAAAAGTTGGAGTGGAATACCATCTAAACCGTTGGCAGTATGTACGATCTGCTGCACGTTACATGGCGAAAAATCACTATTAAGACTGGTGAAACCCCCGCAAGAATGTTCGATCCACGATGAAGGATGTCATAAAAACATCACCAAAATTGTTATTGGATGTTCGATCTGCAACATGGCTTGGCCCGATTTTGTTTCCAATCACTGCAGTCCAGCTGATCGCAGCTGCTGCAGACTAGTTAATTACAGTTACTGCAGTCTAGTTGATCGCAACTGCTGCAGTCCAACATCGCAGTCGGGAGTCACCAAAGCTGACTCACTGCAGAAATCACCAAAATCGTTGTCAGGATGTTCGATCTGCAGCATGTTCAAGACCAAAGTTCAGAAAAATTTGCTTCTCAAATAACGCACTACCTACCTGTTCGAGTTTACTGTATATCAAAATCGATACCGTCATGATAGCAAGGTTGTCAAGTTGTGTACATCTCAAGGTGCTTGAATACCCAATGGAAAACCTCTATAAAAGCATCTCAGAAAAATCCAGAAAGTGCCACAAAAGTGTGGCAAAATCATGGTTAAAATTCCAGGAGGAAAACGCAACAGTCAATCCAACCATTGCTAAAAACCCAGAGGGTTGTTACAAGAACTTTCCAAGGAAAAGACAACAAGTCAACGTAACATGTCACCAAAAGTCCGAGAGCATAGATCACAGTTCCACAAATGTGTTGCGAAAGGTTTTAAAAAAAAAAAAAAAAAAACGGCGGCCCAACCCGGCGGCTCCACCCATCGGCCTCTCCCGGCAGCCCAAGCCGGCGGAAAATCAGCTCCAAATCCGTTCACCCACCTTAATTTCCAGCACCCACTTCAGGGTCTCCTTCACCCACGTCAGACAATTTCGATGCTTCTGATTGCATAAAACTTCGATGTTCATCGCAGACACACCGTTGATGCTTCCTGGTACATCCACTTCGATGATCCGAGCTACATCAAAACTCTATTTTCAGGAAAACTTCCATGCTTCAAGTTTCATCAAAACTTCGATGTATCTCGAATCATGACCGTCGATACATTTCACGATTACGATGTCGGCGGCCAGACCCGGCGGCGAAACCAGGCGGACAAGTCCGGCAGCAAGGGCGGCGGCCATTGCGAGCGAGCGGCGAACGGCGACGGCGGCAGTGAACGGCGATCTGATCGGTCTGATTAATCGGCTAGCTAGAAAATCGGCGATTAGTCGGGAAAATGTTAAAATGTATCTCGGCCAAACTTAATACCGTGGCCCTGATCCTATGATGCGCGACGCAATTTAATTTGATAGCCCTGGATTTTTCAGCCCACATTCGTTTGGCTGACGGATTTATACGCCCCACTGGGGCTTGGTCTTAAAATTTGTTTCGTAGATATCTTCTTCATCCCACGCCCGAATTGGATGATTTTTGGCTCGTTGCGATCACGTTTCAATATCCAACGTCATGAAGGTAAAATTTTACAATTGGAGAAAAATATTTTTGGGGTGAAATCACGACATCAACATATTTGGGGCATGGCGCTAACCAACCAATTCTTCGATAACTTCTTCTTCGTGCATCCAAACTGAGTGATTTTCGGCCCGTTGAGATCGTATGTCAATTCCCGTCATCGTGAAGGAGAAATTTCGATTTTCAGAGGAAATTAAATTTTTAGAAATTTGAAATGACAGCGTCAGACACGGTCACATTCAATCACCATCGAAAATACTACAGTCCAGTTGATCGAACTGCTGCAGTCCTTTTCCACATAACTATTATAGAGAGTTGATCAGACTATTGTAATCCAGTTTCACAGAAACAGCTGCTGGCCAGTTGATCGAACTGCCGCAGTCATTTTAAATTCCTACCTACAGTCCAGTTGATCGAACTGCTGTAGTCCGATTTTCCCAAAACTGTCTCAATACAGTTTTCCTCACCACTGATTCAGTCCAGTTTTATGCATAAATGTTACAGTACAGCTAATCAAAGCTGCTAAAAGACAGTTCTGTGGCAACTGTCTTCATTCCAGTTTGGACTTAACTGGTGCATTCCAGTCCCGCAGACAAATCAATTACTAAGTCGAGACGAGATGCTAAGGAAACTATACTAATCATCGTCGCTGGAAAACATCGACATAGCCAGTGGGCATCCTAATCACTTAATAAACGAAGTCGCAGTAACATTTTCAACATGGTAAGTATACAATTTACATTTTTTTTATTTTTTTATTTTCATGCGTATTTTTGTTCAATAAGACACCTTTAATGTGGCGAGCATTCTTCTCAACAAGGGGATGCACACATTTCGATTCTGCGCGCATCTGGAATAGTGGGATTGTCCCCCCGCGCGAATTCCATATAGCAGACATCTTCAAAATTCCATGCGCGAGCAAAATGCATCAAGGAAGTGCACCCTTGTGCGAGCATTGAGCAGCATGACAATCACTATCTACTTGGGGCGATTCGCATATCACTTCAGCGTGACTGACTATCACTTGGGGGCGAGATATGTGACACCTCATGGTTTGAAATGATTCCTTTGGGGCAGGCTCCATAAACACTCTATACGATTGGGGGCAAATTACATAGCACCTAAATGCAATGCGGAGTTCAGCTTCCGAAAATCGAAACTTCAGGTAACCCGAACTTCTTAATCCTCCAATGAATTGCAGGATTAAGAGGGGGTGAGCATACACCATAATATTTTTATGCTTAATATTTTTACGCAATTATTAAAATCATTATTGTTAAACTGCCATAGTTATATTGATTGAATTATTGTACTACAGTTCAAAAGAAACTGTTGCACCCGGTTGGACGCAACTGATGCAGTCCAGTTGCCTGCAAATTCTGTACTCAGTTGGACGCAGCTGATGCTGTCTAGTTTTATTTATAACTTTTACACCTATGTTTATCGAACTATTTCAGTCCAGTCCCTCAGCAGCTGCTGCAGTCCAGCTAATCGTTGTTGATGCAGTGTAGCTTTATTCGTTGCTGCTGCAGTCTAGCTGATCACAGCTGATGCAGTCCATCTATGCTCTCATTTCCTGTAGTCCAGCTGAACCCAGCTGCTGCAGAGGAACTTTGATCGTTGTTGCTGCATTCCATCTGATCGCAGCTGATGCAGTCCATCCTTTCTCGCAGTTCCTGCAGTCGAGCTGAATGCAGATGCTGCAGTGGAACTTTGTTCGTCGCTGCTGCATTCCAGCTGATCGCAGCTGACGCAGTCCAGCATTGCTCGCAGCTCCTGCAGTCCAGCTGAACGCAGCTGCTGCAGTGGAACTTTGTTCGTTGCTGCTGCATTCCAGCTGGTCGCAGCTGATGCAGTCTATCCTTGCTCGCAGTTCCTGCAGTCCAGATGAACGCAGCTGCTGCAGTGGAACTTTGTTCGTCGCTGCTACATTCCAGCTGATCGCAGCTGATGCAGTCCAGCCTTGCTCGCAGTTCCTGTAGTCCATCTGAACGCAGCTGCTGCAGTGGAACTTTGTTCGTTGCTGCTGCATTCCAGCTGATCGCAGCTGATGCAGTCTAGCCTTGCTCGCAGTTCCTGCAGTCCAGCTGAACGCAGTTGCTGCAGTGGAACTTTGTTCGTCGCTGCTGCATTCCAGCTGACGCAGTCCAGCATTGCTCGCAGTTCCTGCAGTCCAGCTGAACGCAGCTGCTGCAGTGGAAATTTGTTCATCGCTGCTGCATTCCAGCTGATCGCAGCTAACGCAGTCCATCCTTGCTCGCAGTTCCTGCAGTCCAGCTGAACGCAGCTGCTGCAGTGGAACTTTGTTCGTCGCTGCTGCATTCCAGTTGATCTCAGCTAACGCAGTCCAGCCTTGCTCGCAGTTCCTGCAGTCCAGCTGAACGCAGCTGCTGCAGTAGAACTTTGTTCGTCGCTGCTGCATTCCATCTGATCGCAGCTGATGCAGTCCAGCCTTGCTCGTAGTTCCTGCAGTCCAGCTAAACGCAACTGCTGCATTGGAACTTTGTTCGTCGCTGCTGCATTCCAGCTGATCGCAGCTGATGCAGTCAAGCCATGCTCGCAGTTCCTGCAGTCCAGCTGAACACAGCTGCTGCAGTGGAACTTTGTTCGTTGTTTCTGCATTCCAGCTGATCGCAGCTGATGCATACAAGATATGCTCGTTGTTCCCGAAGTCCAGCTGATTACAGCTGCTGTAGACCAGCTTCACTCAATACTGTTATCGCTCACTCACAGTACCACTCCACTCAACTGTTTCCCGCCAATCTCCCAATCACAATAGCCTCGCTTGGGGGCTTCTTGATTATGATTTCCGCAAACACAAGGGAAATTCGCCAGTCACCTCAGTATCAATAATCTACACTTGGGGGAGAATTCTATCATTGACTAAGGAAAACGGAATTTTCTTAACCCCCAACATTTTTGTGTCTGAATAGTCCTCAATGTCTCTATTGTTAGTGCTTGATTTTTGTACTTATTTTGGTGTTTATGTAGGTGTTTTTGGAGAAATACACTTGTGTGGAAAAAGTTGCTCAAAAAGTGTTATTTGGACCCCCCCGGAGTAACTTACTAAAGGCACCCTCACTTTGGATAAGGGTCACCCCCAAAGGCAGCTGCTATCGGCACCCCCACTCTTGTTAGGGGGTAACCCTTCTTCATCGTTCAAAAACTAAAAAATGGCGGGAAATTGTCTTGGCAGCTCTCAGTGACAGAATTGGACGTCACATTTGCCGAGATTCTCTCGGATTTGAATTGGAAAAATTCTGTTACGCAGAAACAGGAAGGCTTGTGTCCTAAAATCGAAAAGTAAGAGAAGATTATGTGCACACACGATATATCAGGGCAGTATATATTCTCGGGTATCTTCTGCCTATATTTGGTAGGTGGCGTGTGGATAGAAAGAAGTTCACTTCATCAAGAACGTAAACTCAATGCTCTGGGAGTGTGTCAACATCAGCAAAACAAGTAAAGAGACAATGGAAGGAAAATATCCCCGGCAATGGCGCCAAAAATTGATGGTATTTATCAATGATGTTGTAGTAAAGGTTCGTTGAGACTTGTGAAGGAAGATTTTTTAGACTTTATAAAGGAAAATATTAAAACTAGCAAGAATATTCAAACGAAGATAACAAGATTGAGAGTTACTAGGACTCAGGATTCCACCAAACTCATGTTCTTATGGTTCAATTATTAATTCTTTGACAATTATAGCTCCGAAAATAATAACTATTGACTCTAAATTTTTGCCAAGATAGATTTTATAAAACATTAATTGTAAATGGTAAGCATGGGTTATCAAAACACCTAAGCTAAGAATAACCCATCAAACTAAATCACAACTAATTAATTTAAAATCATAAATCAAATTATATTAATACAAAAGTAGGTCATTAGAGAACGAGCTTGGAAAAGAGACACTCTAGGTCTTTTGATTAGTGAAAACCCTAGTAGTTCTTCTTGTGAAGGCGGGGAGCGCGAAGACTGAGCCCCGTTTTCGAAAACTTCAGTTTTGAGACTTTGTCTCTTCGTGAATAAAGTACCCCTAGTACTTCAGTTGTGCCAGGAATGGCTACTTTGAAAGCCTACATGTACCCAACTAGGACCAACCGAGCATCGTGCATTAAATTGCCAGCATCTACGGCTACTTATGAGTTGAATCCTGGTATTCTTCAGATGATCCCTATATTCTTAGGAAAAGATGATGAAAACCCTTACTTTCACATTAGGGACTTTGAAGAAATTCGTGGAACAATTAAGATTAAGGACCTTACTGATGAAGTCTTGAAACTTAGGATGTTCCCCTTTTCCTTAAGAGATAAAGCCAAGTCATGGATGAATAATCTACCATTTGGGTCTATAGAAACATGGGACCAACTTACTGCTGCTTTCTACTTAAAGTGGTTTCCTAAGCATAAAACCACATCTTTTAGGCAGAAAATTAGTTCCAGTATGCAACAAGAAGGAGAATCCCTTTATAGATTTTTAGAGAGATTTAATGATCTTTTGTCGCAATGTCCTCACCATGCGTTCGAAAAAATGAAACTAGTTGAAATTTTGTATGAAGGTTTAGACTATTCGACCAAAGCCATGGTCGAGTGTATGAGTGATGGTTTATTCACGAGTAAAAGCGCTGATGATGCACTTTCCTTCTTAGAAGATGTAGCCGAAAAATCCCAACAGTGGGAGTCTTGTGTTGAACCCCCTAAAAGACTCTTGGTCAATAGAAATAGCACCAATGCGGTCGATACAAGCTTTGGGTCAGATGCTAAGTTCGCTTCTTTATCTAGAAGGTTAGAAGCTTTGTAAATGGGTCAATCTAAAAATAGGTCCCTTGTTGAACCTAATGATATAATTAGATCCTCTCAAGTCTCTAGTTGTGGAATAGAACCCAATATCTCATTTTGGGAAGGTGACGTTAGTGAAGAGCAAGCCCATGTTGTTTATAACAATGCTAGGTTTGAAAACAATCAGAAGTGTGACCCATACTCAGAGACCTACAACCCTGGTTGGGGAAACCATCCTAATTTCTCTTGGTCTAAGGGCCAGAATCAAGGTCAGTCTATTAATTCTCATCCTCCCCCAGGTTTTGGTTATGCTAAGAACTCTGCAGGTCAACCCCAGTTTCAGAACCTTTCGGATAAAAAGATCACAAGTTTAGAAGAGACTCTCGCCTCGTTTATTAAAAGCTCTGAAAAAATCAACCAAATGGTTGCGCAAGGGATAGAAGAAAGTAAGAGTATAGGTTATGCTAACTCTCAGGCTATTTCCGAGTTGAAAACCCAGATTAGTCAGATAAATGAGTCTTTGAGGGAAAAAGGTAAATTTCCTAGTCAAACTCATCCCAATCCTAGAGGAGTTCATCAAGTAGGTGAGAGACCATCAAACCATGTGAATTCGATAACAACCCTTAGGAGTGGTAAAACGGTAGACAATAAGGTAGTCATGCCTAGTGGAAATACTGTAGTTCCATATTCTACTTCCCAAGAGGAGGATCCCATAGCTGAGGAAATTGAAATGATTCCTAAGGAGTCCCAAGAAATTCCTAATAGGACTACCTTTGTGCCTAGATCCCCATATCCACAATTGTTAACCCCAACAAAGAAGGAGTCGATTTTCAACGAGATAATGGAAACATTTAAGCAGGTGAACATCAACATTCCGTTATTAGAAGCAATTAGGCAAATTCCTGCTTATGCCAAGTTCCTTAAAGATCTTTGTACACGAAAGCGTAAGATTAATGTCCATAAGAAAGACTTTTTAGATGGACAAGTAAGTTCAATTCTTCTGAACCAAACACCCCCTAAGTATAAGGACCCTGGATGCCCAACCATTTCTTGTGCGATTGGTAATCACATGGTCAATAAAGATTTACTGGACTTAGGAGATAGTGTTAACTTACTCCCGTATCATGTTTACACCCAGCTAGGTCTTGGTAAGTTGAAACCGACCAAAATGACACTTTAATTAGCTGATAGGTCTGTCAAAGTGCCTCGTGGTGTCATAGAAGATGTTCTTATTGAGTTTGATAGGTTCATATACCCAGTGGATTTTTTTTTTCTAGATACCCAGCCTGTTCAGGACCCAAGTGCTCAAATCCCGGTGATTTTAGGTCGCCCATTCTTAGCCACATCTAATGCTGTCATCAATTGTAGAACCAGACTTATGAACATATCTTTTGGTAATATGACTACTGAGCTAAATGTATTTAATGTTATTAAGTCTTCTGAGATAGATGATTTAGAAGTGGTGAACATGATTAGCACTCTAGTTCCTGATCCTTTAGCATGCACTATGTTTGATAATCCATTATTTGATGAACCTTTCAGTGACTCGGAGGAGGTAACCATGATGAACACCTTAGTTGATGAGCCTATATTAGAGATTTTCTTTGATAATCCCTTATATGATGATGTTGTTTGTTTAGATGACCAGTCTCCCAAAGAAGCTAGTTATTGTGCTGACTTTATGGACCCTGGAATCCATCCCATAGATTTTGGTCCATTTGAGGATATTGTTCACCCTAAGTTTGGGGGTAATGATGACTCTAGTGATCGTCATGTATCCCTAATTGAAGTCCCTAACTTGGGAATCGATCTTTGTGCGTCTAAGATACTACTTGAGTTTCTTCAAACTTTGCTACCCGATCCTCCAGATACTATCCATGAAGAAACCCAGATCTTAGAGACATGTCATCCGGTTGAACCTATTTCCCTAGACACTTATATAGAGCCCAAAGAGACACCCCAAATAAATCTAGTTTCCTTGATAAAAGCCCTAGATCAATCTATGTTCCGTCTACTCATTTTTCTAATCCAAGATGGTAGTCTTACATTTGTGTCTGGTCTATTTGGTTCTGAGGACCCACAACTATTTCGGCTATTGGTATATGACTTTGGAAGGTGACAATCCTTTTTGAGGTATCTAATGTCTAGCTAAAGACTTTCAATTTAGCATTTTATGGAAGGCACGACGCTCATGCATATGGTAATATCCTTCTTTATTTCTTTTCCCTCAAGTGGTAACAGTTTTTCCTTGTTCATGCTTTTAATTTTATCTTTAGAACATTGAGGACAATGTTAGATTTAAGTTTGGGGGTAAGGGAGAAACTTCTAGCGTCACTTGGTATCCGGTTAGCTAAGTTTACATACTGTTTCTCACCGAAAAGATAGAAATTGGAATGCTAGGGATAACAACCTATTGAGACATTAGAGAAAAAGACATTTAGATCCTTGAAATTCAGGAGAGAACTTGTTCCTTTTAGAGGGTAACCGTGATGGACCTAACCATCCATGATAGAAAGGAAAGTAGGTCAGGAAATTCCAGAAAGACAAAGCAACCTCACAATGTAGTCTTAGTTACTGGATTACGACGCTTTCTGAGTAGAATCTTATCATCATCAACGATCGGAGCGACATCAAAATCTATGAAGAAAGTGGAAGATGTTTAAGGTTTAGAAGCAATAATAGAAAATCACAATTCATAACCAAGGGTTACAAGAAGTTATAAGAGCAAGAAAAATCAAACGATATAAGTTGTTGAAGTTCATGATACTAAGACATTACAAGTTGCGGAGATCCAAGTGTTAAATTCCTTCTGTGATGGCCATGTAAATTTGTCTTGTTATTACTCTTTAAAAAAAAAGGAAAAAAAGGAAAAAAAAAGGAAAAAATGAAAAAAATGAAAGAAAGAAATTTATATTTTGCTCAATAAGGCCATAGGAAAGTAGAAATCTATAAAGAAATTTCAAGTGAGAAATCGAAGAGAAGAGTTAATTGTCAAGGTTCTACGAGTTTCAAGAATTTATCATCAACAGTTGAAGACCGAAGAAGACGTTGTTTCTACTGAGCACTATGAGAGAGTCGAAGAGAGATGCATTTGGTTGCTTTGTTAGTCCGCTTTCAATCTGGCACAAGATCTTTATAGCACTGGTTTAACTCATCACACGTAATTAGTCCAGCTGTGTAGCAGATGTCCCTCTCATCTTTTTCTCTCTCCTAATCTTATCCAGCTGTAAATCGGCGGACGCATCTTACAATGTTTATCTAGCTGTGTAGCGGATATATCTTTATCTAGCAGTGTTGCGGATGTGTCTCCCCTTTTCTTCAGTCATCTTTAGAGCTGGCACCTTTAATTTCTCTAGCATTCTGGTTACTTGGCAATAGGTTGAGAATATATATGTCCTCATAGCTCTTTGGATACTGGTGACCAATTAGAAGTCAAGGTTTTTTGGGTACACCTCTGGTAAACCCTCCCGAGATAAACTCGGTCACTGGGGCCACCTAGTAAGTTAGATTTTTATTTTCTAGATTGGATTTGCTCGGGACTAGCAAATAATAAGTTTGGGGGTATTTGATAGACACATTTTTGTGACTGAATTGTCCTCAATGTCTCTATTGTTATTGCTTGATTTTTGTACTTATTTTGGTGTTTTTATGTTTATGTATGTGTTTTTGGGAAATACACTTGAGTGGAAAAAGTTGATCAAAAAGTGTTATTTGGACCCCTAGAGTAAATTACTAAAGGCACCCTCACTTTGGATAAGGGGCACCCCTAAAGGCAGCTGCTATCGGCACCCCCACTCTGGTTAGGAGGTAACCCTTCTTCATCGTTCAAAAACTGAAAAATGGCGGGAAATTGACTTGGAAGATCTCAGTGACAGAATTGGACGTAACATTTGCCGAGATTCTCTCGGATTTGAATTGGAAAAATTCTGTTACGCAGAAACAGGAAGGCTTGTGTCCTAAAATCGAAAAGTAAGAGAAGATTATGTGCACACACGATATATCAGGGAAGTATATATTCTCGGGTATCTTCTGGCTATATTTGGTAGGTGGCATGTGGATAGAAAGAAGTTCACTTCATCAAGAACGTAAACTCAATGCTCTGGGAGTGTGTCAACATCAACAAAACACGTAAAGATACAATAGAAGGAAAATATTCCCGTAAATGGCAGGAAAATAATCTCGGATCAATGCATAATATTTGAGGAGTTATTACGTTGTTGTTGGCTATAAAATGGTTCTACTGAGTCCATAGAGGAGGACGGGGAGTTTGGGAGGAGAATAGAGAGCTGCAGAGAGGATTTTGATCGAGTTTCAGAACAAAATTTTCTTCTCCTGTGGAAGACGAAGAACGGACAACCCAAGACCGTCGTTCATGAACAGCGTAAACGACAGCGCATTTGGTGTCGTAAATCTACAGTATCAGTGACGCGTAACTGTTAACGTTCTTTTTAACGGTGTTTTGCAACATTTATAAACGTTGCAAACATCCGGTTTTAATCTTTTTCCCTCTATTAATCTTTGTAAGCACATTTGAGCAATGAAATCGTACTTTGAGCATGTTTCCAACATGATGTGCTAGACCCAACCACTGGGATGACGGAGGAATCCAATTCTCAACACTATAGTAATTTTATTAAATTCTTTTCACGACTTTTGTATTAATATAATTTGATTTATGATTTTAAATTAATTAGTTGTGATTTAGTTTGATGGGTTATGCTTAGCTTAGGTGTTTTGATAACCCATGCTTACCATTTACAATTAATGTTTTATAAAATCTATCTTGGCAAAAATTTAGAGTCAATAGTTATTATTTTCGGAGCTATAATTGTCAAAGAATTAATAATTGAACCATAAGAACATGAGTTTGGTGGAATCCCGAGTCCTAGTAACTCTCAATCTTGTTATCTTCGTTTGAATATTCTTGCTAGTTTTAATATTTTCCTTTATAAAGTCTAAAAAATCTTCCTTCACAAGTCTCAACGAACCTTTACTACAACATCATTGATAAATACCATCAATTTTTGCGCCATTGCTTGTGGATATTTTCCTTCCATTGTCTCTTTACTTGTTTTGCTGATGTTGACACACTCCCAGAGCATTGAGTTTAAGTTCTTGATGAAGTGAACTTCTTTCTATCCACACGCCACCTACCAAATATAGGCAGAAGATACCCGAGAATATATACTGCCCTGATATATCGTGTGTGCACATAATCTTCTCTTACTTTTCGATTTTAGGACACAAGCCTTCCTGTTTCTGCGTAACAGAATTTTTCCAATTCAAATCCGAGAGAATCTCGGCAAATGTGACGTCCAATTCTGTCACTAAGAGCTTCCAAGTCAATTTCCCGCCATTTTTTAGTTTTTGAACGATGAAGAAGGGTTACCCCCTAACCAGAGTGGGGGTGCCGATAGCAGCTGCCTTTGGGGGTGACCCTTATCCAAAGTGAGGGTGCCTTTAGTAAGTTACTCCGGGGGGTCCAAATAACACTTTTTGAGCAACTTTTTCCACACAAGTGTATTTCTCCAAAAACACCTACATAAACACCAAAATAAGTACAAAAATCAAGCACTAACAATAGAGACATTGAGGACAATTCAGACACAAAAATGTTGGGGGTTAAGAAAATTCCGTTAATGGGCCAAATTGATAAATACCATCAGGGCGATGTTTGTACCATAAGTAAAAATACCACTTAATGGGCCAAATTGATACTTGAATCATCTTTTGGTCCTCATCCAAGCCCGCTAACCAGTCAACCAAGGCATCCCACCAGTCTGCACAGACCGGTCAATGGTCAAAATCAGTCAATAGTCAAAATCGGTCAACCGTCAAAGTCAACATACGGTCAATGGTCAAAGTCAACGGCTAGTCAATGGTCAAAGTCAACCATCAGTCAACTATCAAAGACAGTCACATCCCTAGCCAATTTTCAGTCTTGTAGCCAGCAACGCTGCTAATCATGCTGCCAGCCGACCTCCATCCAGTTTTCCATTAAACCATGCTGCCACAACACCTCTATCCAAATCTAGCCAATTATGTCTTGCTAACCAAAGATCCATCCAAACTTCCATCCGCCAGTCCATCTTGCTAGCATGCATAATTTATCATGAAGCTTAAGTGTGATGTTTCATACATAAATCACCATGAAAGCATGCAACATTAATTCCGGCAGTTTCAGCCATGCAGCACTAAATGTAGCAGTTTCATACATGCAGCATTAATCCCAACAGTTACACACATAATTGATAATGAAGACTTAAATCAGCAGTTTCATGTAGAATTCATGGTGGGAGCATAAATGGGCAGTTTCATTTAGAATTCATTATGGGAGCATAAATGGGCAGTTTCGTTTAGAATTCATTATGGGAGCATAAATGGGCAGTTAATGTAATTTATGTTTACATTTAGATATGGAACTGTATAAATAGGGGGGAGGAGAAACCAGGAAGGGGGGTAGCGAATAGAATAGAAAACATAATGTAATACAATTATCAATGAAAAAGTACTCCCCAAGGGGATTCACCCGTGGACGTAGGCAACCATGCCGAACCACGTAAAAATCTGTGTCGCTTTGGTTCGTTCTCCAATTCGCCTCCAACCCTAAAAACACACCAAAACTATCCATTCTTTGTGTTTCGTGCCCAAAAGTGATTTTGGGTACAAACACTTTCCCTGGTCTAGCATCCTGAGAATGATTCTCTTTATGTTTCTGCAGTTATTTGTAGAATGTCCATGAAAGTGATGATAAGAGCAAAATTATTGGCTCCTGTTATTTGAAAGCGGTTCTTTTCCCATGTTCCATGGTGTTGGTATATTCTCCATTAAAATTATTGCTTCCCAAATTTTTTCCACACTAGTATTCAAATGCGGCATCTTGATCTCCTCCCATATCATTCTTTGACTTCCTGATCCTCTCTGATAGTTTTGTCTTTGTCCTCCATAGGTTTCTTGTGGCTGATCAAGTCTTTGAATTTTATTGTTCCCACCTCGACTATAAAAATTTCTTTCTCTTTCGAATTCTTCTTGATCCCTGCTTCCCATAGCTGCCAACTTCTGTTGATTATCATTCTTATTTTCTTGTTAGACCTGCGGAGTGCTCGGAACTGTGTTTATCAATTTTGGTAGCAAAATCGCATTTGATGCTGATGAGGTTGTATTCGCAACAGGATACGATCCCATTTCATTCTATTTTTCTTCAAGAGCAATGTACTTCTCCTGTAGCTCCCGTAATTCAGTCATTGTGATTGTATTCTTGATTCTAAAAATTTGAATGTATAGAATTGATTGATGAAGGATAAAATGAATATTGCATCCAATGTATCTCACCGCACAAGATTGGTCTCTTTATCCATTCTCTGATTCTCTTCTTCATGCGTTCTTATGTATGCTTGTTTTGGTGAAAGATGTTATCGTATTCTTGGGTAAACCTTTTTGATTTTCTTCCCAACATTATTTTCTTCTTGTCTTTCTCTAGTTAATGCGATCTTCTCCTAATTCATTTCTTTCATGAATTCTTCTACACTCCATTATATCTTTTATTTTTAGCTTCCTCTCATTTCTGCGATTTTTGTTCATTTACTCGCTAATCCCATCAACTCTCTTTGTTGTCTTTGTTGCTTTCTCCTTTGTCTTCTATCATATTCTTCATTGATATTATTATATCTTTTATTTTTCCTCTCGCGATTTTGTTCACTCCTTATCAACTCTCTTTGTTGTCTTTCTTTCTCCTTTGTATTATCATATTATTCATTGATATTACCATTGTTTGCTTTTGCTTTTTCTTTCTCGATTATCATGGTTATTCTGACGTATTGCTTCTTGGAGTTCTCTTTCCTCCACTTCTGCTCTCAATCTCTCCCTCTCGCAGGCTAAACGTGCTTGTTCAGCACAATGTCTCTCAATTTATTCTTCAATTACTTGCTCATTTATGCGATTTTCTCTCCCATGTAATATTCTTCTTCCTTCTTCTTGGTTTTCTTCATCACCTTGATTATTTCGTTCTTGACGCTGCCTGTTTTGAAGAATTTCGTCATGTGGAATGTATCGATCTTCAATCATTTCTCTATTTTCGCGACGTTCTCATCTGGATTTTGCACCTCCTGCTGAATATTTCCATCAACATTTTCTATAAGTGAGTTTTGTCTTTCTTCTCTTATGATTGATCTTGAACTTGATCTTGTAGTGCTTCTTGACCTTCAATTTTGTAATCTCATATTCTTCATTCTCAACTCATGGTTCTGCCTTGTCAAATTAGCACGTTCTTCTGCTTTTATTTTCCTTTCTTCATGTATTCTTTGCCTCAATGCCTCTAATGCTTCAATTCTTTCATCTCCATGAATTATTCCTCCAATTGGTTCTTCATCTCTCTCTTCCTGTCTTTCGTTTATTAAATGTTGCTCCTCTTCTATTTCTTCCGTTGAATCTGATTGCCAAGTATGTACGCTCACTCTATCATAATCCAAAGTTCTATTTTGCGCTGGCATATGCTGAATTGGTTGTTGAATTTCATTTTCTCCATCATTTCTTGTATTCATTCTTGATGATTCTCCAGTTTCATTTCTTCTTTCTCCAGCAAGCCTCTTACTACTTCTCACAGTAGTTGGTTGTCTTGAAGCATTTCTTCTTCTAGCCATCTCTTCAATCTCAATGAATTGTTGAAAATTGTCTGAAACTTTTCACCAACTATTCCAAATTCTTTCAAATCACAATATTAATCTTCACGCTATCAACAAGGATGGTCCCTGTTTCTAGTGCTAATATGTAGTAACAGGAAATCCTACACTACACCCCTCACAAGAATTCATAATAATCAACACATCTTTTAAAGATTAAGAACAACACTTTTATTAATTGATTCACAGAAATGTTATAAGAAATGGAAGAAAACAATAATACAATTGCTCTTTAAACTTTCTCTCTCCTCAAAACTTTCTAAGCACTCTCCAATTGATCTCTCCCTTCCGAGTCTATTAGTTCTCTTTATATAGGGTAGTTACAAAGTGGATGACAGCTAAGCTGTCCTTTATTTTAGGATCTGACTTGCGATGTTCTTGCAAGAGTTCTATTTTCAACCTTCGCAAGCACTATAATCATCGCAGAGTCATAAAATTTTTCTCATGTTTCTAAAATCATCATCTGTTACGTCATTCTGCAGCGATCGCAATGTGTTGCTAACCAAGCTTCGCAAATGTGTCTTTCTTGCGATATTCTGATCCTACATCTTGCCTCTTCGCATGTGTTCTCTGCGTAGGGGAGAATTTCATGAGAAACCGCTCTACAGAATGCCGTAACTGTTCATATTTTCATATTCTCTGTATTGACACGACTCTGTACTTTGCGTAAACTTTGTTACATGTACTTCTTCTTCCACCCATATTTTGACACGTATTTTTCAACCGCTGCTTTTTAACCGCTCACGTCCACTCTCCACATTAAATGCACTTATCTTCTCGAGAATTTCTACTCTCTATATATATATTCTTCTTATTCTTTCATTCTATTCTTTTTTACTTTCTTCTCAGCTTCTCTGCAATTTTACTGTTCTTCCGCAAATTCCGCTTCTGCTACTGTAACTTTTCTTGATCTTTCTTCTTTTGATTTTTACTTTCTTCTTCATTCCCATACTAAAATGCCTCCATCTTGTCATAAAAATGAAATTTCTTTTGTATAAATTCGAAAGAAACTTCAAACCAGAGGTTTTAACTTATCTCTCATTCTTGGTCAAAACCCTAAATCTGATCTTTCCATTAATCTATTTTCTGATTATCCTTGTAATCATGAGGAGGTTATAGTCTCGCTAGGTCAGCTTCTCGCTGGCCTTCCCATTCCCCTTTATGATCCTGAACTTCCCTTATTTTATGAAATACTTTCTCATGCGAAGTTCTCGCGAGCTATATATCAATTAAGTGGGGATTACATTCGTCTTATGCTTGAGTTCGCCAACCGTGGTGCTGGCAAGGGATCTCTTTATCCTGATGAAGCTAAAAATTCTAAGTTTGCTGACATTGCGATTGTTCCTGCGAATTATATCGTGGAAAATTTCTTTGTGAATTATGAGATAATTCCAATGAAGAAAGATAGCACTTGTTGGGGTGTTCGTTTAAATAAGAAGGATGACGTTGCTGATGACAAGATACTTATGGAAGATATTGACTATCATCCTGCCAAAAATATATCTTCGCATTACTCCAACGATGATTAGTGGTGTATCTTCCCTTTAATATTAAAGGGTCCATACATCTCTGGATCTCATGCTTTGCCTGCGAATCTCGCAGCGTAATTACCCTGGGTATTCAACTGGTCGGAAAGGGAATCATAGGTGCATTCCCAAACTTTACTTGAGTTGTTATTCTTATATATGATTTTGCTGATCATATATCTACGAAATTATCAGGTTCAAATGTTGAAACTGAGCTATAGCAAGACTGGGAAAATCAGTACCTTATCAGCTCTTCGATCATTCACAAATATAGTAAGAAATATTCTTTTATGATTCTTCACAATATATTGTTGCCTCTATTTCTTATATTTATCTGTGTGTAGGTTATTGCTGAAGTAGAAGAGCAAACTGTCAAAGTTGCGAAAAATAGAAGTAAAGGCAAGAGTATTTCTCGCAAAGAAAAATCCACTGCCCCTCTTTCAAATAAACGAGAAGTCCAACCTAGCGAAAGCTCTAGCGATCATAACGATGATGATGATGATGCTTCTTATGCACAAGAAACTTCTCAACATGAGTCTTCTATGGCACAACTATCCGACATCTTTTCTAGTACTATGCATGGAATTGGTGATACTCCTCTCACTAATGCTTTCCAATCCATAGTTGTTATTTGCGATGCTCCCCTTTTGGAGAATAATGAATCTCTTTGCGGGGTTTCAAGATCTATTTCTCCAAATTTCTTGCATTCACTCAATAGCTTGGTAAATTTTCATACTTATACTTTTCTTCTTTTTATTTTTATCCTGAATTCATAATTTATTCTGAAAATTCGCTGGAATATTTCGCAGGCTGGGAAAGCTTCTTATGCGGTTACTGCAGATTTAGAAAAAAGGCATGCGGCTTTCACAAAGAAGAATCTTGAATTTCGCAAGAAAAATGAATGAAGTTGTTGGTCTTCACGAAAAGAGTAATCAAAATGAAAAATTGGAGAATGAAGCTACTGATCTTCGCGAGAAAATCAAACAATTGGAATCTGACAATTCTCTTCAAAAGAACAAGATATCTAATCTTCAAAATGCCAATAAGCAACTCTATGGTTTATAACTTTTCTTCTTCTTATTCATCTTATTTTCTTGTTTCTTCTCCTTATTTGATTTATCATTTTCGCAGACATTTATGGCCTTTCTGATGAAACAATTATTCTTCATTCATTCCCTCATCAAATGGATGATGATACCCTTCTTGAACATCTAAACGCTTCACTAAATAGTTATTCAAATGATAAAATTGAATCTCTTCCCATAAATGAACTTAGATCCAAACTTCAACTCTTATCAATTGACCATAGATCTAGTTTGAGTTCAGCCAATAAATATAAGCATTTCTATCTTAATTCCAAGGAAGAAATTAAAAATTTAAGGGCAAAGAATAGTGATCTTATAGATTGAAAGATCGTATTTCTCTTCAAGGTGCTCAAACTTTAGCGAAATTCCAAGATACCCTTCTTAAGGTCCAAATTGAAAGAGATGATCTCAAACATAGAAATGTTGTGCTCTGCGAAAGAGAGAATCAAATTCGCTCATGCTTTCTCATAAATGATGATGATAAATTTACTTGGGCTGCGAGAGTTCTAGATAACGCCAAGAATAATTTAGGTGTAGACGTTAGTCTTCATGCTGAGCAAACGACTTTGATTAGAGATATGATTTCTAACAGAGAAGGTTGTTAATTGTTCCTCCTTATTTAATTGTTTGTTTTTCGTAAACTTCCTTTAAATTATTGATTTACTGTTATATTTTTGCAGAAGCTGAAGATGGATATCGCAAGAGGATTGAAGAACTTGAGAATGAGAAAGCGAAGCTCGCGAAAGATTTATCTTCTCGCAATGAGAAATGTTCAAGATTGAAGACTCAAATGAATATCACTATTGCGAATTTTGGGAATGATACAATTTATTTCCATAATGATACTATCAAAGAGATCTGTGATGACAACAAGATTCCTCACTCCAAATATCCTTGTCTCCTAGACAAAGTTCCAGAGAATGTTCCTAATTTGTTCATCTCTGATAGTGAAGCTGATGAAGAGACAGAGTCTGAAGAAAATGGAGAGGAGAACTCTGATGAAGAATCTGATGGAGAAGAAAATTCTGGTGAAGATCTTGATGATGATAATGAAGAATCAAGCAAAAGATAGTTTTTGCTTCCTTGTGCTTTCTTGTTTAACTTTTTGTAAAACTTTTATATTGACTCTTGATCTTTTATTCTTGTAATTTATCATTGCGAATTTCTTTTCAATATAAGCTCTACTTTTCTTGTTTCATCCTGCATGTGTTAGAAAAACTTTTCTCTCTTGCATCATTATTGACAAATATACAATTAATTTTTTACCTTATGCGTAAATCTATCATGCGAAGACAAATAACATTTAACTCATTCTATGCATTCCCATACTTGCCACTGTTATTTGTTTTCAAATGAGTGATTGAGAAAACTGCCTCTGTTTAGTAAAATAATTTACGATAAAATCGCAATTATATCTGCATAATCTCGTAATCATAAATTGTTAGAAAATCACATTTATCTCTGCATAATCCCGCAATCACAAATTGTTAGATTGCATCCGTTTTTGTATTCTGATGTGGTCTTATTTTTCCTTCCTAAGTAAAGGTCTTATTTTTCCATCTTTTTTCTTTGCGACAAAATCGCAGGATGTCTCTACACTTTCATGTAGAAACCCATTGATCCTGCCTTATCTTTTTGTTCTTTTGTATTTTTGCTGCGACAATATGACATGCCTAAATTTTCTTGCGAAACTAAAGTCCCATGACATTGCCGTCTTGCGACGAAATTGCAGGTCATCCTTACACTTACATGCAGTGACTCATTGATCTCATCTTATCTTCTCTTTTGTATTATTGCCTCTTCAGGAATGTTTCACAAATATGACAAGTCTAAATATTCTTGCGAAAATATAGCCTCATGACATTTGCGTCTTAAGACACTTATCAGCTCCCTAATGGAGGGTGCCGCCCTTATCTTCCCCCTGGTTTCCCTTTCAAGGAGACGTACTTCTGCCATACAAGTCTAGCTCCTCCCATCCAGTCTTAACAAAAACCAGTTTTGTTCACAGCCTCTTGTCCCTTTTGCCTATATAGCTTATGGTTACGAGACTACACCCTAAGTGGGATTTTCTTCGGGTCGAGTGCATCATAGCCAAGACTTGCCAAGAATGGTCAGGGTAGTTTCATACGCCCCTGGCACTCTTGGCTCAACCGTGTACCTCGGCGCCTTGGTCATACTCTGCACCCCTTAGGAGATCTCTTATTACCTTAGTCGCCCAACTCAAGTCATATGCTCAAGTTTGAGAATCCAAGGTGTCTCTCCTGAATGGGCTTTCATTGACCCCAAATATCCATGACTCAGGTTCCAGCAGCGGTGTAACCTTATCGCTGAGTCATGTAACAAATACCCCCTTTTATGATGTACTTTAGGTCTTACATTTTCCTCCTGTGAAATTTTATTCGCGAACTAGGGTGTACGCCATAAAGGTTCGTCCCATTTTGGATCTTGAATGATCGTTTCTTGCGAAATTTTCGCACATTTTCATTCTGCTTTTGATATTTGCAATTTGGCATCTTCTTTTTCATAAAATTTTTGTATTCATTCATTTCATTTTAATCATTAAGGAAAATATATTTTTTGAAATTTTCGCAACAAACCAATTATACATCTTTTTTCTTTTCCTCAATATTTCTTTCACTTCATAGTTTAAATTGTTTACCTTTGTTAATCGGTCTGGTTTTAGCATATAACTGTTACTGTTAAGCCCTACTTAGAGTCTTCAAAAATCAAATTTGGGTTCCCTTAACGCAGCCGTGTACACTTATTGTGTCCACTCCACAGGTAACCTATTGTATTGATTTCTTTGTTTCTTGTCCACCAAATTAAGCACCACTACTAATTCGAAGAAATAGTAAACAAAACACGTCTCTGACTTCTCACTTTTTCACTACTACTAAATCTTTATTTTGTCTACTACCACCACACAACCTTTCGACTTCTTCTTATTCCCTCCTTTTACCTATATTTCTCTTCAAGTTCTTTCTAGATATACTCATATTTCTCCTAAACTTTAGCTCTCTCTCTCTCTTAAATTTTATATCAATTAGCTTTTACAGAAAAATGGATTATAATAACAATACTATTGGAGGTTAAGATGAAAATATCAGGTAATAACTTTTCAACACTAACTACTAGTATATAACTGTTGTTTTTCAAATGCTGCTATGGGTTTCATCTGATTTATGATATCATTTTCTTAATTAGTTTAACATTGATGATCTTTGATCTTTCTTTGTTTTTTTTCTTCTTCTTGTATATGACAAAACCTAGCTAGTATCTATGAATATTTTCTTAATTATATCTTTCTCAATGCCTTTGGCCAGTTATTCATTGGGGCCGAGATCGAGAATCGCCAATAACACTTTTGAGAAATGAGGAACATCTAACAAATTAGGGTACTATTTTTTTTTTAAACAAAATTGTGACTAGTTGCATATGTGCATGCATATTGTGCAACTTTGTGCATGCATCATTTTGTTGCCATTACTATTTAACTGAATGTGATCTTGATCATTTTGTTGAATATTAAAAGACGAGGGTACCCAGATACACCACAATATTTAATTTACCCACCTATAAGTACTCTTACAGAAAGTGATTGTCTATGGACAAAGTCAAGACAACACTACGAATCGGTATTCACACTTTGTGCGATCATCTATGGGTACAAGATCGAGACAATACAATAATCAAAGTATGATTACTTGATAATAGGTTCAGACTTAACCAAACTCTATAGTATCACTATCAAGTAATACAAAGTTAAAATTTGTGTAATTTACTTTAAATTATAATAACAACAATTATATTTGCGGAAAGGAAAAGTAAATAACACAACAAGATTTTGTTAACGTGGAAACCGCAAATGCATAAAAACCTCGAGACCTAGTCCAGAATTTAATACTCTCAGAATTAATCGGATATACAAAATCTAAACCAACTTCCTATAGTTGAGACCAAGCAACTAAACCTATAGTTCACTTAGTTTCTTCAGTATCCCCGCGCTTCCGACATTCAATAAGTGCACGCATTGGAACAATTCCTTTGGATCGTATTCCAAACAGTAAAGGAACAACAAATATGTTTGGTAACAACTCTCTTGATTCTTTCAGATGAAGATATCTCAAGTCATAAGCAAAGGATATTCCGTTTAACAAATAAACTCATTTGCATGGTCAGATCAATCTATCCAACAACTACCGAAGTAGCAGAGTTTAGATTTTTGATCAATCAATATAGAATCAAACAAGAAACTATAAGGTGAAGCCGATCTTACACAACTAATTAATCGAATAAATCCGATTCTAGTTGGATCCCATCCAATCAAGGTTTGTGCACACCCACAGATATAGAAACCAAATAAGAAATCTTCTTTGTCTCCAAATCTTCTTTAATCTTCAATAAACACCTGCACAACACCACTTGAATCTCTTATGATCAATCACACACGGAACGGAGTCTGTTAACAATGGGTTATCACAAGATGTCTTTAGATCTACAAATAGTTCTAAATATCCCGTCGACACTTCGATCTAGTTTGAGTGAATTTTATATCAGAAGAGAAGATTTTCAAGAATAAACAAACTAGGTGCAATCAAAGTTCAACAACCGTTAGTCAATCAAATCAATAGAAAACTAAAATAAACTATAATTATCTAGTTTCCCACCAATGGTACTTGTAGAGATTCTTGATCCCACAGAAGTTTTTAAACGAGCGGTCGTAAGAGATTTCGCCTAATTAGGTTACTTTACTCTCCGGATAGACGGCTCCACCAGAGAAAATAAAAAGATGAAGTTTTCCTGGCTCTAAGGATAGTTTTCTATAAATGCAAACTTGGTTTTTTATAGACCAAGGATGTTTGGACACCAAAGAATTTCCAAAACCGAATATTCTCAAGATATGCAATAAATGCCCAAAATCGGTTTTCATGATTCCTGGAAATGCTTTGTCCAATATTTCTGAAATCTCACTAGAAAATCTTCAATTAGTAAATGCAAATTACCAATTTTTTATTTTCCAGAGATATATATTTAATTGTTGGTAATTAAAAGCATATACAACTAATAACCTTAATTAAAAGATTCTTAATTTATTTTGGTCATGGATCTCCTTGGGTTATTAAGGAATATCTTTGAATAATAAAAGATAAGAGTTACTGATTATGTTCAAAGTATGTTGACATCTTTTCTTTGTAAATCATTTTTCATATTTACAATCTTGGAATCGATTATACCACACTTCTAAACAAGTTTAGAATTGGTTCATCTGTATTCCAAGACAACTATGTGATTGATCAAATATCAAATCACTAATCATGGGTTTGCAGTTCTACCAAACACAAGGATCATTTCTACCTTAATATGGTTACTGGGACTGGTTACATCAGTTACCAAGATCGGTTACATCAATTACCATGACCACTTACCATATACTCATGGTATTACTTGTGATCGATTACACAAGTCACTAGGATCGGTTACACCAATTACTAGGACCGGTTATGCCAATTACAAGGATCGATTACATAACTCTTTTGTGATCGGTCACACCAATTACTAGGATCGGTCACACCAATTACAAATATCGATCATACCATCTTAGGTGATTACTTAGGATCGGTTACACTAATAAAAATCATACCAATTCATAAGTTAGGCACTGTGATTAGTTATACCAAGATACATAACAAGTTATGATCGGTTCTACTAACTCACTCATATTGGTTATCCAAAGATATGCAATGAATAACAATACCAATAAGCCTAGAGATTTCCCTTTCGATTCATATATAAAACAAGTTCATGAATGTACTTCCTTTAAACAAATGTAAACATTGTTTCCTAGGATGAAATCTTCACCTTTACCCATACACATAATCACAATAGCATTCATATGATTATGTCGATGTCATAAATATACGAAGTTCAAAAGACAAGCTTTATACTTCGTATCCTAATTCCTTAACACTATGATCATGTGATCATGTCTTACTACTAGAGTATAATCATTCACAGCTTCATAGTTATGTTTTCAATATAGCACGACTTGAAAGATACGTTAGGAATAAAATAGTTCAAGTCAAATATTACTAACCTCAAGAGGAAGGATGATGTCGTCGTTGTAGCTTGTTACTTCTTCACATTCTTCAAGTCTTCGAGTAGTACTTGTATGTCTGATCGCTGTCGTAGGCGTCAAAAATAAATTACACTTTCTTACTTCTCAAAATATATAATGAAGCAAGGGCAAGAAAGGATCGTTCCCACAGAGAGGACTAGGTTGTCAAGATGTTTTGGTTTCCTATAAGTAACACAGGGGATTTTCTGATTTTTAATAAAGTAAAAGTAAAATAAAAGCAAACAAAGAAAAGTAAAACAAATCAAGCAAGGAAAAATATTGGTTAAGGATTCATCTTCATTCACTAACATATTCTTGTAATAATAATTAGAATTGATATTTTAATCTCAACTTTTATCAAAAGCCCTAGGATACCTTGATCGCAAGTATATCTCGCTAATTCCCTCTTGTCATCAACAAACACATTAAAAGATGCGAGTATGAGTTCTATCTAAGAGAACAACCTAACGTTTAAAAGCACTAATCAAGTTTATTTCCCTAGATGCATTAAGTTCTATAAAATCAGGACAAATAAAGCAATCGAACGTGTAAAAGCACTAATCCGATTTAACAAAGGTTTATGGTTCACATATGATTATAAGGATGCATCACTACAAGCTATAACCATATTTATGCTACTTGTAATCAGGAATCTATCACTTTTGCGTATAATAAATCCTAATCTAGCAATAGAGATGAAAACAAACTCAATCGATTCTAGACTCGACCAAACAAGCATTCAAATCATATAACAATATTAATGGTGAAACATAAACGATAATATTGAGACAAAACTAATATATTAAACAGGGAATCATATTATGTGAAATCCAACTAATCCATAACCAAAAGAAAATTAAGTACTCATGTTAAAGGAGTTCATAACAAGAAGGAAGAGAAAACCTATCATGTTTCTAAACCCTAGAACAAAAATATAAGATTAGATATTGAGATTAGAGGAAAGTTTTCTCTTTTATATGTTTCTCAATTTCCATAAAGGATACTCCTTCCAATATTAGGTCTTCTCAAACACCATCTCCAAGTGGTCTACCAAGCCCATGTGTGAGAAAACCCGTGTAAAATTATGTCCAAAAAACGCTCGCCGGAAAACTGGGTTTTTCGCCGGAATCCGGTACGGAAAATAGCTCAGGTGACCGGTAAAGTCCACCCGGTCACCGGTCAAACATAACGGTCAGCCTTGACGGTCACTAACGGCGTTATGAGTCATAACCGAGTCAGCTGGCTAACTCGGCTGACTGGTTTTGGCCAAAGATGTTGCAATCATTGCGCTTCATCCATGATGGCCTGCTGCCTGCACCTGTAGCTTCTTTGTCCTGCAACTCAGCTGACACCAACTTTGTGCAATTGTACCTTCAATTCCTTGGCCTGATCTTTTTTCATTTCCCCTGTAACTCATTTCCTAACATACATTCATTCATTCAGCTTCTTCTCCTCTCTGCTAGGCTACCAAAATATAACAGCTGCAATTTCAAAAGCAACAACATCACTATGAGACTCCATCCATGTCATAACCACCATCTGCAGAGCAACCATTTATGTCCCTTACTCTTGACAACAACTACAGCTTCAATACCATAGTTTCAGCTGTACTATTTCACAACTGAGTCCACCTGCAATATCAACTCATTAGCTTCACCAACTGCAGTTCAGCTTCACACTCCCTTCTCAGCACAGCCAATCCAACAACTCCATCTGCACTTCACAGTCCACCTGCAAACCCAGTTCTCAGCATCTCCATGAGTTCAGTACCACAATAGCTACAATCAAATCCATCTCATGAGCAGTTGCACCCCCATTCTATCCACCATAGCCCATTAACTCAAACCTGATGCAACTAATTCAAAACCCAACAGTACACAGCTCCAGTTCCATCTGAATCTCACAGTAGCACCATCATTTCACCAATAACTCTATCACACCCACTTAGCTGAACTTCACCTCAAATAATTCCAGTCCCATTACCTCCTTGTTCACATCTCAACCATTTCTCAAATCACCTAAGCATACATTTATCTTTACTTAGCTCAACAACATCACCAACAATTGCATCTCAGCTTCAGAAATTCACCCAAACACAACCGCAAATGCTAGATAGCTGCACCATCAGTTACCAACACCACTTCATGTTCTTCATTTGATTCTATCAACAGCTAATCCTGTAATACCCATTCTTCCATCGTCTCTGCCAGCATCAATCCCACAAGCTCAACCAATTTTCTATCACTGCTATAATATCATCCATTACACACCTTAATCAATCTCAGTCTCTTGCCTATATCGTACACTCTCTCATCTCAGTCCCTGCAAGTTCTATTCAATCAGTCACCACCAGTGCCTCCCTGCTGCTTAAGAATGCAACTGTGTAATCTCAGCTGCAACTGACCAATAACTCATATTAGTACCTAGCTCTTAGCACCACCTACTGCATATAGCAATAGATGCACCAACTGCAGTTGCTTCGATTCTTCATTTAGCAACAATGCACACCACCACATTCAACACCAGTAGTTACCATCACCACTAAACAACAGAAAATAGCATCTTGGAAGCTCCGCCTTCTTCCCAGAAACCACCAGTACTGCTTCATACCCATATTTCAGAAACAACGTAGCAACTTGTTCATGGGTTCTAACAACAACAACACCATTCTTCGTGCCCACAACTTACTCGATCTCCATCTATCCATGCAAATCCAGTTTCTCCATGATCTTCTCATCTTCTTTCTTGCCTCCATTTATAACCTCAATCACTGTAAACTTGAACTGGGTAAAAACCCATCAATCTCCTGAGATCGATCATCTTCTTTTCCCAGTTTTCTCAGCTGGACACAAACTCAAAACCTCATCTGATTTCCTTTGTCTTCTTATCACTGTCAATATCAAACCCTAACTTTAATTTTGTCTTCCATCAATAACTCGAACTCAGAAACCATCTTCAATTCGAGCATCAATTTCCACTGATTCTCCATAAAACCCTAAAAACCAGCAGCAACAACAACATCTCCCCAATGATTCTTTCAACAATTCAAACTCAACCCTTGAATCTCCTCAATCTCATATTCAAAACTACTCAGACCTGTGCCTCCCTTTCCTCTCTCTCAGATGAACAAATGATGATAAGAGTGAATTTTAGGTTGTGTGGGAATGAATGTGGTTATAACCACCCTGGTAGAGTGGATAAGGGCCAACCAACCCATACAATGCTTGTCGGTTTCAGCTAACCGACAACTCAATTCTTTGACTCAACTTTCATTTATGCGAAACTGACAGTTCATTCTTCACCTCCATCTCGCACACCTTAACCCACTCCGAGTATATCTCGCCTGTGAATTGACCGCTTTGCCCTTTATGCTACAAATGGGTTTTTTCTTCTTCTTTTTCTCCGTGCAACTCCAGAGTACCTAATAACTCAAAAATACGCATAAAATACATAATTTACAAGAAAAACAACAAAGAAAGCATAAACACTATAGATAGTAAATACGGTGTATTCTACACCTATCAAATTCCCCCACACTTAGACTTTGCTAGTCCTCGAGCAAATCAAACAAAACAACTTTTAAAAAATACATACAACTCCGTCTTGTCGAGATTACGGTTACTTTTAGCATAAATAACAAGCCTTTAAACCCCTAGGTGTCCCTTGTGGACGAGTTATAGTCTCGTGAGGGCTTACTAGAAATATACCCACAAAACCTGCTCCAACTTCAAAGCGTTCCACCGTCCCAAGCATCCAAAGAGCTATGAGGACATAGAGTTTCTGCATGCTAGTAATAAGAAGTTAGAAATACCAAAGAACATATTCATTCTTAAATCTTGAGTGAGAAATAACCATACCATAATGAGAGAATGCATGTTTGAGAGCGATCAATAAGCATTTCGCTTCAACTTCTGCCTCACCAAAAAAGGGTTTTATGAAATTGCACTCAAAAATATGGATTTTTTATGGGTCTCACATGTGCGCAGGTAGGAATGAAGAGAGAATTCCTGCAACACGTTGAATGGTGGGAAGGACAACTTCCGAAATATTTTAAAAACCCACATCTTTTAACATTTTGAAAAATCATTTTTCTGACGATCTCTAAGAAAGGAAATCAACCACTATTATCGAGGATGAGATTACTTACTCACCATCACATCCGATTGCCAATTATGATAGCACCACTCTCACAGCATCCAATAGAAACGTCTTCCACTCCTCATCTTTATCTTCTTGGTCTTCGGCTTCGGCTTCAACTATTAATGAAAAATTCTTGAACTTCGTAAATCCTTGACAATTTGTAACCTTTTTTCTTAAAATTCTTGTCGCTTGAAACTTCCTTATAGATTTTCCTTCCCCACGACTTATTAAACAAAAAACAAACACAATAATAGATATTTCTCTTGTCTCAAATTTTTTTTTTCTTCTCTTTTTTTTAAGGAGAGACTTTATTAATCATCATCAATAGAAAGGAGTTTACAAGCATTGGATGGAAGCCTGACAACAAGCTGGGCTCCAATCCCTTTTTTTAAATTTTTTTTTTTTAAACCATAGACAAGAGAAACAAAATACAAAACAAAGTGAAAGATAAAATAAACCATGGACGTGGAAAACTACTTTACCGCTTGATTTTTCACAACTTGTATCGCCTTGAAATCATAAACTTCAATAATTCTCACCATTTGTTTTTCTTCTATCTTGTAAATAAGTCTTCATACTTGGATATATAATTACCTCATTGTATTGTAAGTCTTCAACATATATGTAAAATTTTTCTCATTGTATGTTGCTTTACTTGAATATGAAATTCGCTCATTTCTTGTCCCATTGTTGCTTGTAAACTTTGAACATCTTCAACTTTCCTTGTAGATTTTGATGTCGCTATTTGTTGATAATTGTGGTGTTTCTATGGACCCGTTGTTGTTGAGAGAGAGAATGGTGCTAACTGCAAATCGAACTACAAGAAGGAGGCTTTCATCTATAGACGTCACCCTCATGATTGACAAAAAATAGCACTCAAGAGATCAAAAATAGTGCTGAAATTGGTGTGAAATTGGGTAGCTCACCATTCTACCCGGAATTGACGTACGGTGACACACACTCAAAAGAAGCTCTTTAGTCATGGAAGAATTTCTGGTCGGTGCCTTAGTTGATATGAAAATGGGTAGTCTCCACTAATGATTGATCAGCAGCTCTAATAATGCATTTCTTCCTGCTCCTAATTTGCATTACCGGCATGATTAAATCCATTATTTAACACTCCAATTCGTAAGAAATCCGAATGTAGTTCCCTAATACTTCCAAGTTCAGTTATGTCAGTCAGAATTCTCTATGTAAACATACCTAGAAGGATGCTAATGACTCTAAAATCTCTACAAGTTGAAGGTTTTATGCAAAAAAAATTTGAAAAATTGACTCAAAAAGTCTAAAAACTCTATATGCAAAACATCCAAACACTCCCCCACACTTAAACCTTACATTGTCCTCAATGTAATTGAATCCTCCTAGTAAACTCAAGGTGGGAAATATTAACATGATATGGAACAAGAAAAATAAATAAACGAAACACAAAGAAAAAAGAAAAAAAACAAAAGGATAAGAAATACAAAACCGGTGGGTTGCCTCCCAATTAGCGCTTGTTTTAAAGTCGACGGCCCGACTTAGCTTCTTGTAAGATTCACTCCCAATATATTAACAATCTGAAAATTTGGGGATCCACCCATAGCACCTGTTTTGCAAACAATAGCTCCATATAAATATTAGTAATATAAAACAGAAACGAAGCTATTAACCGATAAAAGCTTCCCCCACACTTATTCGTGTCCACACTTGAAAGTGGGTAAAGAATATAAAAGTCGGTACTTCCACGGTTTATTGATCCAAAACCTGCATAGTATGAGAATCAAGTTTCTCTAATGGAGGATATCGAGAAACAAAGTCATTCAACAATGTTCTCAAAGCACATACATTCAAACCAATAAGAGGTAAAGGAGAAGAAATAATATGCAAAGGGTTAGACAAACCTATCACAATCTCTTGTATCACGAAATCCTCTTTATCCTTGAAAAACTCAAGTGAATTATTCACCTCTTGTATATCATGGTCCTCTATCAAACCTTGCAACCATTCTTCGTCCGTTTCTGCCTTAACCAAAGTCTCGACATCAACATCTTCACTACAATCATATGCAAGCTCAATTGGGTCTTCCACAATATTGGTTAAAACCGGTCACATTCTCAAAATTCTCCTCTTCATTATAAGGCACATACTCTACTGTGGATTCAAGTCTCACTATAAGGAACTTTTTTAGAACACTGATTGCATCATCCTCAAGCTCGACCTTTTGAATAAGTTCTTGATCGTTATACATATCAATGCTTGAGTAAGTTACACTTGTGTCATCATATTCCTTTTCAACTTCACCTTGATCATAAAAAGACTCCATTGTACACTCCTCGGGGATGTCACCATAAATTGGTTCAAGTGATGTATTTTCATAGTCATCGTCACTATCATAGTTAACATAAGATTGGATACCACTTCCCAAAGATTGGTCTTTCGTAGAATTTTGCATGTCCTCTTTGTATTCTTCAATGCCTTGTCTTAAATTGGAAACACCTTTTTGAAGATCTTGGAGTGATCCATCCAAATTTTGAAAATAGCGTTCCATTTGTTGGTAAAGCTCGTTCGACAATGAAAAAGTAGAATTACTTACTTCAGTATTGCTAGGCCAATTATCTTCCCTTTGAATGGGTGAATGATCATAACTACGATCAGAAATTGGGCCAAACATACTATGAGCAGATTTGGTCGATGAAATTGGTTCCACGCTTGGTTGTCTACAAACTGACTCCATGCCCACCATAAATTATTGCATCTCATCTACCAAACTCGAAGAAATATGAATAGGAGTACAACTATTCTCCCCTCCTTGTGGTTGCTCACTTACATACCTACCATAAGAAGGTTGATATGTATGAGAATAACTCAAAGGGTACGTGGAATATTGACCATAACCAAAGGATTGGTTTTGATTGTATTCCCCGCAAGGGTGATAGTTGTCATAGTGTTGTTGAGGTTGATAACCGTATTGATTGCTCCAATATGCTCCGTCCATGAGAAACAAGTACCTGGAATAAGATTCTCAAACCAAGGTTAAAAACCAGAAAATAAATAAAAACTAAAATAAGAAACAAAAATAAAAACAAAAAAATAAGAAACCAAAAACCAAAAACAAGTGACAACCGCTGCCTCCCCGGCAACGACGCCAAAATTTGATCGATGTCGTAGGCGTCAAAATTTAATTACACTTTCTTACTACTCAAAATATATAATGAAACAAGGGCAAGAAAGGATCGTTCCCACAGAGAGGACTAGGTTGTCAAGATGTTTTGGTTTCCTATAAGTAACATGGGGGATTTTCTAATTTTTAATAAAGTAAAAGTAAAATAAAAGCAAACAAAGAAAAGTAAACAAATCAAGCAAGGAAAAATATTGGTTAAGGATTCATCTTCATTCACTAACATATTCTTGTCATAATAATTAGAATTGATATTTTAATCTCAACTTTTATCAAAAGCCCTAGGATACCTTGATCGCAAGTATATCCCGCTAATTACCTCTTGTCATCAACAAACACATTAAAAGATGTGAGTATGAGTTCTATCTAAGAGAACAACCTAACGTGTAAAAGAACTAATCAAGTTTAATTACCTATATGCACTAAGTTCTATGAAATCAGGACAAACAAAGCAATTGAACGTGTAAAAGTGCTAATCCGATTTAACAAATGTTATGGTTCACATATGATTATAAGGATGCATCACTACAAGCTATAACCATATTTATGCTACTTGTAATCAGGAATCTATCACTTTTGCGTATAATAAATCTTAATCTAGCAATAGAGATGAAAACAAACTCAATCGATTCTAGACTCGACCAAACAAGCATTCAAATCATATAACAATATTAATGGTGAAACATAAACGATAATATTGAGACAAAACTAATATATTAAATAGGGAATCATATTATGTGAAATCCAACTAATCCGTAACCAAAAGAAAATTAAGTACTCATGTTAAAGGAGTTCATAGCAAGAAGGAAGAGAAAGCCTATCATGTTTCTAAACCCTAGAACAAAAGTAGAAGATGAGATATTAAGATTAGAGGAAAGTTTTCTCTTTCATATGTTTCCCAATTTCCATAAAGGATACTCCTTCCAATATTAGGTCTTCTCAAAACCCATCTCCAAGTGGTCCACCAAGCCCATGTGTGAGAAAACCCGTGTAAAATTATGTCAAAAAACGCTCGCTGGAAAACTGGGTTTTTCGCCGGAAGTTGGTCGGAATCCGGCACGGAAAATAGCTCAGGTGACCGGAAAAGTCCACCCGGTCCCCGGTCAAACATAACAGTCAACCGTTAAGCATAACGGTCAGCCTTGACGGTCACTAACGGCGTTATGAGTCAGAACCGAGTCAGCTGGCTAACTCGGCTGACTGGTTTTGGCCAAACCTGTTGCAATCATTGCGCTTCATCCATGATGGCATGCTGCCTGCACCTGTAGCTTCTTTGTCCTGCAACTCAGCTGACACCAACTCTGTGCAATTGCTCCTTCAATTCCTTGTCCTGATCTTTTTGCATTTCCCCTGTAACTCATTTCCTAACATATATTCATTCATTCAGCTTCTTCTCCTCTCTGCCATGCTACCAAAATATAATAGCTGCAATTTCAAAAGCAACAACATTACTATGAGACTCCATCCATGTCATAACCACCATATGCAGAGCAACCATTCAAGTCCCTTACTTTTGACAACAACTACAGCTTCAATACCATAGTTTTAGCTGCACTATTTCACAACTGAGTCCACCTGCAATATCAACTCAGTAGCTTCACCAACTGCAGTTCAGCTTCACACTCCCTTCTCAGCACATCCAAGCCAACAATTCCAGTTGCACTTCACAGTCCACCTGCAAACCCAGTTCTCAGCATCTCCATGAGTTCAGTACCACAATAGCTACAATCAAATCCATCTCCTGAGCCGTTGCACCCCCATTCTATCCACCATAGCCCATTAACTCAAACCTGATGCAACTAATTCATAACCCAGCAGTACACAGCTCCAGTTCCATCTGAATCTCACAGTAGCACCATCATTTCACCAATAACTCCATCACACCCACTTAGCTGAACTGCACCTCAAATAATTCTAGTCTCATTACCTCCTTGTTCACATATCAACCATTTCTCAAATCACCTAAGCATACATTTATCTTTACTTAGCTCAACAGCATCACCAACAATTGCATCCCAGCTTCAGAAATTCACCCAAACACAACCGCAAATGCTAGATAGCTGCACCATCAGTTACCAACACCACTTCATGTTCTTCATTTGATTCTATCAACAGCTAAGCCTGCAATACCCATTATTCCATCATCTCTGCCAGCATCAATCCCACAAGCTCAACCAATTTTTTATCACCGCTGCAATAGCATCCATTACACACCTTAATCAATTTCAGTCTCTTGCCTATTTGTACACTCTCCCATCTCAGTTCCTGCAAGTTCTGTTCAATCAGTCACCACCAGTGCCTCCCTGCTGCTTAAGAATGCAACTGTGTAATCTCAGCTGCAACTGACCAATAACTCATATCAGTACCCAGCTCTCAGCACCACCTACTTCATATAGCAACAACTGTACCAACTGCAGTTGCTTCGATTCTTCATTTAGCAAAAATACACACCACCACATTCAATACCAGTAGTTACATCACCACTTAACCGCAGAAAATAGCATCTTGGCAGCTCCGCCTTCTTCCCAGAAACCACCAGCACTGCTTCATACCCATATTTTAGAAATAATGTAGCAACTTTTTCATGGGTTCTACCAACAACACCACCATTCTTCGTGCCCACAACTTACTCGATCTCCATCTATCCCTACAAATCCATTTTCTCCATGATAATCTCATCTGCTTTCTTGCCTCCATCTGTAACCTCAATCATTGTAAACTTGAACTAGGTAAAAACCCATCAATCTCCTGAGATCGATCGTCTTCTTCTCCCTGTTTTCTCAGCTGGACACAAACTCAAAACCCCATGTGATTTCCTTTGTCTTCTTATCACTGTTAATATCAAACCCTAACTTTAATTTTGTCTGCCATCAATAACTCGAACTCATAAACCATCTTCTATTTGAGCATCAATTTCCACTGATTCTCCATAAACCCCTAAAAACCAGCAGCAACAGCAACATCTCCCCAATGATTCTTTCAACAATTCAAATTCAACCCTTGAATCTCCTCAATCTCATATTGAAAACTACTCAGACATGTGCCTCCCTTTACTCTCTCTCAGATTCATTTCAGATGAACAAATGATGATAAGAGTGCATGTTAGGTCGTGTAGGAATGAAGGTGGTTATAACCACCCTGGTAGAGTGGATAAGGGCCAACTAACCCATACAATGCTTGTCGGTTTCAGCTAACCGAAAATTCAATTCTTCGACTCAACTGTCATTTATGAGAAACTGACAGTTCATTCTACACCTCTGTCTCGCACACCTTAACCCGCACCAAGTATAGCTCGCATGTGAATTGACCGCTTTGACCTTTATGCTCCAAATGGGTGCTTTCTTCTTCTTTTTCTCCGTGCAACTCCAGAGTACCTAATAACTCAAAAACACGCGTAAAATACATAATTTACAAGAAAAATAGCAAAGAAAACATAAACTCTATAGATATTAAATACGGTGTATTTTACACCTATCAATGTCTCATAATCCTAGACTTTCTAGTCTAACCTATACGAAGTTGTCTTTAGTTACATAATCAAGCAAATCTTAGAAGAGTTTTGATTCACTAAAATATGACAACCAAACTTCACATACCAACGCTTGGTGGGTTCAACTGAGCTATGCTCTAACAGAAAATAATACGAGCTTATGGTTGTGGTTTTTGCACTTTGTAATCCTCTGTTTTGAATCGTATCATCCCAAAGTTACACCCTGCCGGTTTAGTGTTATATGCGTGATCAAGAATCAAGAGATTGAAAATGAAATATATTTCACTTTCACATGAAATAGAAGTAAATCGGTAGATTATGGTTGCATGTGATGTAGCCTTAATCAGAATTCCTGGGATTATAAACATTTACGGACCAGAGTTATGATTTTTGGAACTCAAATTTTGGATGACTGTGTGGACAAAAAACTTAGAATTCATAAATTTATTTAACATCATTCTTACTGTGATCAATTGAAGAATGAGCCATTACATTCTTATGACTTGAGAAGCATCTCCTCACATAAATGTTGATTTTGTTCATAAAAGAAGTTGAAACTATCTCCTTGGGCATATTTGGCAACACGTTGGTTCTTTAATTTCATGGTCTCAAAAAACTTGTTTTGTTAGGATAGGAGTTTATTGAAGAAATTGTTGTCATTGTTTCTCTAGTACATTCGCTAGTAAGTGTCACTTATGACAAATTTAATAACTATCATTCAGTTTTTTACTTGTAGACCCTTTAACCGGGACAGACCAGTTCAGCTACTCCCAATGAACACAATACTAAGTAGAGTTATGAAAAGCAAGGTTAATGGAAGTTAGTGATCCAAACAGCATTGAGCAATATAATATTAGAAACAAATGAGTTTTTAATAAATATTTTTTGGTCTTAGTGTGGTTTAACCTTATGACCTAAGGGTTTTACGGATGCTCACTCATTTCCTTTGAGTGAATGAAACTCTTTTGTCTCACATTGGGTATACTAAAGAATGATAGCCTCCATATGTAATATATTGTATGTTTAAGCGGGTAGACAATACATGGCAACCTAGCCATATGTGCGTATACCATGCACCAAGTCCGGTGTTTACTCCAAAAATATATCTTTTAGTGTTTTATTTATGGGGAAATTCCTTTTTAGTTTACGAATTATTTTACAAGAAACAAAAACTAGTTTTACAAGAAATCTGAAACCGTAGAGATTTCTATTCTTTTATAAATAAAAACGCTTTTCACAGTTGAAACTTGCGTCCAAACTGGCTATTTGTATGGGATGTCGTAGGATCAACAAATTAATAAATATATTTCCCACTAATTAACTGGTAATATAGCGGTAGTAAGAGATCATTCCCACAGAGAGCTGTGTAATTGATAGGTTATTTGATCAGCAAAATAATGTAAATAACAAAAGGGGGTTTTGGTTTATAAGATTAATAGAAAGACAATAATAAAGAAAAGAGATGATTAAGGAATCCTTCGCCATTACCAAGCGTTAATAGGATTCGAATACTTATCAATTGTTCGTAAGAACCATTCATCACCAACCGTAGAATAACAACTAGATCAGTGTTATCCCGAAAACTCCTTCAATCACTAGATACAGAAGTTCTCGCCTACCAGATTTTATCCAACGAACCACCAAGTAATAGATCACTCGAGGTGTAATCCAATCGAACGCCTTAGGATTTATGAATTTAGGTTGATCCCAGTAGTTAAACTCTTAGATCAAGGTTTACTTGATGGTGTTGTCTTCACACATGATTTCTCCACAGAATCCCTCTGCAAGGTCTCGCATTTTCTACTTGTGTAGAGAGTTAATCGACGATTACTTATCTCATAACTTCTATTAGCAATAGAACAATTAATAGACTAATCTAGTATGCATCCCAAATAAATCAAAGAATCACTCATAAACCCAAGATATGGTAAAGACAAACGATGATGATAAAAACTCTCAATAGATTTGTATTAATAATAAATCTTCACGCTTAGAACATTGAATTCATCCTTAATCAACAAAGGATTTAGCTACTCATATTACAAAGAAGAGGAATCATGGTGGTTTCCCCCTAAAGGGGTAAACCCTAGGTTTTGATGTAAAACTTGTGATATGAGACTCGATGATATCATTTTACATAACCTAATACCTTTTTATAGGTTTACATTGCTTGGTCTCCAAGTATTTAGTTAGGTTTAGGAACTCGACCCAAAATAACGAATCCAAACGTTCCCTTAGGTCTTCCAAGGTGTGAATACACGTTTCCCATTTGCTAAGTTCGCGAACCCAGTCTGCAAACTTAAATTTCCAGCAGATATTTTCGGAACTAAGTCTGCGAACCTTGTTCGCGGACTTCAGTGTCTTCGGTATTCAATGGAAATTGTTTTGGCCACAACTTCTTCATCCGAACTCGGAATGACCTCATTCTTTTTATCTTTTAATTCTCTTCAAGATGGTGATGAGATATCCTTAATTTGAATGAGTTAAGATCGATATTTGGCCCTTCTCTTGATTTTGAGCGTTTAGCTCCTTTTCGTCGCACTTTTTCAACTTCTCTTGGACTTTGGCACTCGGATACTTGGAATACTTCTCTTCATAGATCTTTTCAGAACTTTGTAGATCCTTTGTGGATAATTCACCTATTTGAGGCAAATAAGAGAAAACAAGAGTAATAATACCAAAATATGTAAGAATAATAGCTAAACCAAGTATGGAATGGACACTAAAATCATATGAATTATGCACTTATCACTATTATACCATCTTTTTTTCACATCTCTATTCTTTGTTCTGATACAAGTTATATTGGGTAGTCTTATCTTGGACACATCTTCTGTAAAAGGGGTATACCGTTGCTTATTCTTGAGTATACCCGCGAACTAATGTGTTGAACTTGTGATTCTTCCTTGTTGATACCCTAAAATACTCATGGGTGGTCCGAAGCTCAATTATTATAATAAGGTTTGTAATGATGTTTAAGAAGAGATTTGTGCCCAAGTAAGAAGAATCCTAATTTAAAAAGCAGGGGTCTAACAAGCACACCCAATATTTTTCTTAGCAATCTGTATGGACTAACTCCAATATACTTTCAAGAGAATCAACTAGACAGTCAGACTCAATCTCAAGAAAAGTATATCCAAGAGTTATATCTATGTTTCTTAATATAATCAGCAAATCAAATATATAACTATCCGAGAGCCTGATTATTATAAGAAACAACTTGGACGGTATCAAAAACCAAACTTACGCACAACCTGTGATATTTCAATTATATAAACAAATATAATACGGAAAAGAAATAACATAGACACCAGAAATTTTGTTAACGAGGAAACTGCAAATGCAAAAAAAACCCGAGACCTAGTCCATATTTGAACACCACATTGTATTAAGCCGCTACAGACACTAGCCTACTCCAAGTTAACTTCGGACTGGAATGTAGTTGAGAAATAAACAATCTCACACCGATTAAGGTACAATCACGTTCATTACACCTCTGAATCCCAGCAGGACTCTGCGCACTTGATTCCATTAGTGTGTCTCACCCACAACTAAGAGTTTCTACGACCGAAAGTCAAAGACTTGATAAATCAATCTGTCTCATACAGAAAAATCTATTTCATAGATAAATCGGTCTCCCACGAAAATACCTAGAAGTTTTGTTCCGTATTTTGATAAATCAAGATGAACAGGAACCGATTAATATAATACTGGACTTAAATTCCCGAAGATCGCAGCCTAGAAATATCAATCACCTCACAATAATCTTAATCGTATGGTAGCTAAACAAGATATTATGGAATCACAAACGATGAGATGAAGATGTTTGTGACTACTTTTTATCTTGTCCGTCGGAGAATAAATCTCGAGCAAATCTTAGAGAAAATAGTACACAATAAGATAGAGAATAACAAGATCAGAACACGCAACTACAATGAAAATAGTTGGGTCTGGATTCACAATCCCAATGAAGTCTTCAAGTCATTAACCTACAGGGTTTCATGAGAACATTATTTAAACACCCCTCAAAATCCACCCCCTAAAATATACCTTTATTAAATTTTTAAAAATTCCCATACCTTCTGAAAAGTGGAAGAAACTAGCACAAGTTGCTTTCAGAAGTGGACGCAATTGGCACAAGTTGTTTCCAGAATTGAACGTAACTTTATACAAGTTTCTCAACTTATATAAAAGTGGAAGCAACTTTCTTAAGTTGACTCCAAAAAAAAAAAAAATTATCCCTCGGGGTATTTGTGCAAGGTCAACCAAAATGGAGGGTATTTAGATAATCCGAGACTTATCTATAAGTAGACTAGAAATCAAGACTTATAGTTTTGGAAACTAAGCTTGACAACAAGCTTGAGATAGAAACGCTTGCGAGTTCGACCGAGCAGTGGTCAAACAATCTCCCCCTTTGTCAATTTTAGTGACAAAACTATCAATACATATGGATTACAAAATAAATAAACTTTGTAGATTCTCAACCAAATTCTTGATTTCCTTGGTTCTTAAACATTACTCGAAATCTTCGTCACTTCCAAGTACTCTAGTGATTCTGAACGTGTGTAACTCAGCATCATAGTTGTTGAAGATCCGTATCTATAACAATTAGAAAATAGTAGTTGTCAATCATTCTTATACAGTGTCATAGTATCATTACACAACATCAAAGTCCAATTGTACCAAACTTTGACAACAATACTATGGTAATATCCCCCCTCCCCCCCCTCATTAGTCAATACTTCATCTCACATGAAAACCAGTCCTCCTTACATAATGATCCGTAAACCATATGTATTTGTAGTGTAAATAAACTACACATTAATTCTCCCCCTTTTTGTCAATATAAATTGGCAAAGGTACGAAAACTAGTGGGATCATAATGAAATTCTCATAGAGATACTTCATGACTAAAATAAAATATATCAACTTTGTTTAGATGCAATCATATAGTCGAAACTAAATGCATTCATCAAGGAGTTAATAAAGATACAAGGAAACTCCTATAATATTCCATAGCCGCACTCCCCATAAAGATTTTGCAATTAAGCACAAGTACAATTAAGAACTCTCCCTCATATAATTGAAAAAGCTAGGGTCTAACAACCACACCCAATATTTTGCTTAGCAATCTGTATGGACAAACTCCAATATAATTCCAAGAGAATCAACTAGACAGTCAGACTCAATCAATGGAAATATATCCAAGAGTTGTATCTCTGTTTCACAATGTAATCAACAAAAATCTGTGAGCCTGATTATTATGTGAAACAACTTGAACGGTACTAAAGACCAATGTTCAAATGTCAATCCATATAATCAACAACCAAAGGTTGGATTCTCTAATTGATTGAACTTCGCATAACCTGTGATATTTCTATTATATAACAAAATATAATGCGGAAAATAAATAACACAAACACCAAAAATTTTGTTAACGAGGAAACTGCAAATGCAGAAAAACCCCGGGACCTAGCCCAGATTTGAACACCACATTGTATTAAGCCTATACAGACACTAGCCTACTCCAAGTTAACTTCGGACTGGAATGTAGTTGAGCCCTAACCAATCACACACTGATCAAGGTACAGTGACGTTCTATACGCGTCTGAATCCCAGTAGGACTCTGCGCACTTGATTCTCTTAGCTGATCTCACCCACAACTAAGAGTTGCTACGACCCAAAGTCAAAGACTTGATAAACCATTCTGTCTCACATAGAAAGGTCTATTGAATAGATAAATCTGTCTCCCACATAAATACCTAGAACTTTTGTTCCGTCTTTTGATAAATCAAGGTGAACATGAACCAATTGATATACCGGACTTATATTCCCGAAGAACAACCTAAAAATATCAATCACCTCACAATAATCTTAATGTATGGTAGCGAAACAAGATATTGTGGAATCACAAACGATGAGACAAAAATGTTTGTGACTACTTTTTATCTTTCCTATCGGAGAATAAATCTCGAGAAAATCTTAGAGAAGATAGTACTCAATACGATAGAAAATAGCAAGATCAGAACACGCAACTACAGAGAAAATATTTGGGTTTGGCTTTACAATCCCAATGAAGTCTTCAAGTCATTAACCTATAGGGTTTCTTGAGAACATTATTTAAACACCCCTCAAAATCCACCCCTTAAAATATACCTTTATTCAATTTTTAAAAATTCATCTACCTTCTGAAAAGTGAAAGCAACTAGCAAAAGTTTCTTTCAGAAGTGGACGCAACTGGCACAAGTTGTTTCTATAAGTGAACGTAATTTTATACAAGTTGCTCAACTTGTATAAAAGTGGAACCAACTTTCTCAAGTTGACTCAAAACAATATTATTTTTTACCCCTCGGGGGTATTTGGTCAACCAAAATGGAGGGTATTTATAACATTCCCACAAAAATCTAAGTTTAAATGAGAATGGACTCTGGTCGCAACTAGTATCACACATGAGGTGTGGGGATTAGGTTTCCAAGTTGCTAGAGTTGTCCTTTATATAGTCTTCAAATCAGGATTTGCAATCAATGTAACCTTAGTAACAAAGAATTCAATATTCATCGTTAGATGAAACCTGATTAGACTCAAGATAATATCTTTCAACTATTAGATATGAGTAACCGTACCTAAATGTGTACACCTTGTTGGCTCAACCTTATTCATCTTAACCATAACTAGTTCAAATGACTCAAATGAAACTAGTTCTAGAGTTGTTCAATTTTTTATATTCTCATAGAAGTATACAAGACAAAATTGAAGCAAAATTAATTTTTATTCACTCGAATCAAGTCATGAACATTATATCCACGGTTCGCAAAATATTTCATTCCTTATTATATAAATGTATTAGTTCATGAACAAACCGATTTTAGAACATTATCCACTTAGGTATGCGTACCTAAGTAGCCAGACCAAGTTTGGGTTTCGCCAGTACGCCAACTGGTACGCATACCATACAAACTCAGCAGAAATTCTCGGACCTGAACCTTACGCCAGTACACGTACTGGTTTGCATACCAGGTTCCCGGACTTTCTCAAACCAACAAGTAAGCATATGTGTACGCATACCATGGTTCCCGGACATGGATTACATATATGCAAGTACGTATACTATGCTTAAATCCAATTGTTCTAAACTCTATTTCAATCATTGAAACATTCTTAGAGGATGACAATAGTTGTTTTCCCAAACTATTAGCATCAAAGCCATTTTCAAGTGATTGACATAATCAATACGAAACATTCCGAGTCTACATCAATTGAGATGTTACAAGGTGATTTTTATATGACCATATTTTGACTTTCGTCAAGAATATAAGCTGAACTTTGTTAAAGCGAAAGCTTACAAACACATATTTCGAGAAATATGTAAGCGAGTTAAACTCAGCTCGAAATATCAAATGTGTATAATAGAAGTCTATATAGATATACGACTTTTGTCTCAAATAGGAGATAGGGTAGATAGACTTTTGAGTGATAAATGAGTTCAAGTCTCCATATACCTTTTGTTTATGAAGTTCCACAAGCTCCCCTTAGTAGTTCTTCGTCTTCAATCGATGAACGCCGTGAAGTCTAATGCTCAACTACACTTTCTATCCTAATCTGAGACTTAGCTATAAGTAGACTAGAAATAAAGACTTATAGTTTTGGCGACTAAACTTGACAATAAGCTTGAGATAGAAACGCTTGAGAGTTCAACCGAGCAGTGCTCTAATAATCTCCCTCTTTGTCAATTTCAGTGACAAAACTATCAATACATATGGAATAAAAAAATAAAAAACACCGTAGCTCTCAATCCAAATGCTTGATTTCCTTGGTTCTTCAATATTACTCGAAATCTTCGTCACTTCCAAGTACTCTAATGATTCTGAACATGTTCAACTCAGCATAATAGTTGTTGAAGATCCATAGCTATAACAATGAGAAAAAAGTTTCTCTCAATCATTATTATACAGTGTCATAGTATTATTACACAACATCAAAGTTCAATTGTATCACAACTTTGACAACAATACTATGGTGATATGTATCATTCCCCCTTAGTCAATACTTCATCTCATATGAAAACCACTTCCCCTTACATAATGATCCATAAACCATATTTATTTGTAGTGTGAACTACACATTAATTCCCCCCTTTTTTGTCAATAAAAATTGGCAAAGGTACGAAAATTAGAGGTATCCTAATGAAATTTCCATATAGATACTTCATGACCAAAAGATAACAACATATCAACTTGTTTAGATGCCATTATATAGCCGAAGCTAAATGCATTCATCAAGGAGTTTATAAAGATACAAGATAACTCCTACAATATTCCACAGCCGCACTCCCCATAAAGATTTGGCAATTAGCACAAGTTCAATTAAGAACTCTCCCCCATAAAATGTCATTCCCGAAAGAATAACAAGAGCGACCTTACTTTCACAAGAAAATAAGGATTTTAAAAGAATACTTTAATACCTAACAAATTTTTTATCTACGAAGAAACAAATAAGAAATTGAAACAATACCAATAGACTGTCTTAAGTGTTTAAATGTAGCAGTATCTAAAGGTTTGGTGAGGATATCAGCCAATTGTTGTTCGGAAGGCACAAATTCCATATTGATGATACCATTTCATAGAGATATCTAATAAAATGATATCTTATATCAATGTGCCTAGTTCTTGAGTACTTAACATGATTCTCAGTGATGCGAATCGCACTCAAGTTATTCCAGTGTCAATTCCATAATCAACAAGCATTTGTTTCATCCATAGAAGTTGAGTACAACGTGAACCTGCAGCAATGTATTATGCTTCGCATTTAGACATGGATTGTGAGTTTTGTTTCTTGTTATACCAAGCCATGAGATTCAACCCAATATAGTAGAATTCTCCCGAAATACTCTTTCTGTCTTCCACACATCATGCCTAATCTGCATCTGAATAGGCAGTAAGATCAGTGTTAGTATCAACAGACCATACCCGATAGTGTGTTGGATATATCGCATGATCCTCATTGCAGCTGTAAGATGAGATTCCTTTGGATTAGCCTGAAATCTCACACAACAACCAACATTAAAACCAATATCAGGTCTAGTAGTTATAAGATATAAGAAGCTTCCGATGATAGATCGATAAAGCTTTTGATCCACATTTACTCCTTTCTCATCTCGATCTAGTTTACCAGTAGTGGGCATATGCGTCAGTTTTGGATTTGACTTATCAAGACCGAACCTTGATACAAAATCCTTATCATATTTTTCTTGATATAAGTAAATTCCATCCCTGTTTTGTTGAATTTGTAATCTTAAAAAGAATTTTAATTCACCATCATTGCTCATTCCAAATTCTTTGCCAAGAGAGACTTGAATATCTTTTGCAAGTTTCCCAGAAGTTAAACCATATATGATATCATCTATATAGACTTGAGCAATGACAATATCTTTCCCACTCCAATTGGTAATCAAGATTTTATCAGCTCAACCTTTTGAAAAACCTTTCCCAAGAAGAGAAATAGTAAGTTTTTCGAACCAGCCACGAGGTGCTTGTTTTAACCCATATAATGCCTTTTTGAGATTAAGGACATGATCTGGGAAATCAGGATTTTCAAAACCCTTAGGTTGATCAGCATAGACCTTTTCCTTTGAAGTTTCGTTTAGCAACGGGGATTTTATGTTCATTTGAAACAGCTTAACCTTGAGAAAACGAGCATGAGCTAATAACAACCAAATAGACTCAAGGCGTTCCACAGGAGCAAAGGTTTCGTCAAAGTCGATTCCTTCAATCTGTGAATATCCCTGAGTGACAAGTCTAGCTTTATTTCTGACAATGGTTCCAATTTCATCATACTTTTCTTGAATATCCATTTGGTACCAAGAATATCGATATTGGAGGGACAAGGTACGAGCTCCCATACATCTTTTTTTTGAAATTGATTTAACTCTTCATGCATTGCATTCACCCAAAATGGATCACTAAGAGCTTCATCAATATTTTTCGGTTCTACTTGTGAAAGATAACAACCAAAATATCAAATATTTTGAAGTTGTCCTCTTGTCTTAGCTGTAGAATCTCTTCCTCCAATAATAATGTTAGTATCATGATCCTTTGAACCCAGAGGTGTCGTGGAGGAACATGTTCTTATTCAATAGGAGTAGCCTTGTCAGAGCTCTTCTCCTCGTCACTGGGAATATCAGGATCATTAACAGTTGGAACAACTTCAAATGACTCTGGGATTTCCTTAACTTTCCCAATTTTTTCAGTTAGAGGTAATTCAGCAGGAGGATTATCATGGTGAAAATTGCTTAGATCGCCAATGATGACATTAGCAGATTCCATCATAACTTGGGTTATGAGATTAAAGACTCTAAAACCACGACTATCAGAAGCATAGCCAAGAAAGATACCTTCATCGCTTTTAGTATCACATTTCCCTCTCTGTTCTCGATCTTTCAGAATATAGCACTTACTTACGAACACTCTGAGATAATGTAAGTTAGGTTTCCTACCGTACCACAATTCATAAAGAGTGTTTAGGGTTTTAGACCATAGGTAGACACAGTTGATCAAATAGCACGCTGTTAGGGCTGGCAATGAATAGCCGAAGTCCGGTATCCGTTTCCGAAAATATGTCACCCTATAGGATTTAATCCAACATATTGGATATCAGATATTATATCGGATTTTACCTCTTAACGCTATCAGAACCGGATTTGGATGATTTCGTTATCCGACATCCCTAGGTACTATTATCTATCGAGAATGACCATTCAATCAAACTACCAAAGTTTGTTTACTTTTTTTTTCATTCTCTAACACAAAAACTCAAAAATAAATCTGTTTATTCGTGATTTGATCGAGAGAGAAGGACTGAGTAATCGATTTGATCGTGATTTGAATGATCGATTTGATCAGAAACTCTGAAAGAAATATGTTCTCAGTCTCGTTCCCCCCTCTCCAATGATGTTAGTCAATAATTAATCACTCAATCAGGTATTGATTCAATCCTCTATGTTGTTAATAATTTTTCTTTTAATTTGTTCAATTTCTGTGTTCGATTCTTATGAAATTAGGGTTATTGTGTTGCTATAAAAAAAATTAGGGTTTTTGTATGGATGAAATTTGTTTCTCAGTGAAAGATTTGAGATGGGTCAAAACTGAATTAGAATATGAGGTTGAAGAATAACTTAATATTGATAGTTAGGGTTTGATTCTTCACAAGGATTTTGAACTTCATGTTTTGTATTTCAAGGATTTTGAACTTCATGTGGATTACTAATTACTTAATTTGAAATGGTTGGCCATTACAGCTCCAACCTCTTGTGAACATAATAAACAATATGGTTCAATCTGTCACATGTATGCCCAGTGGTTATTGTTGTTGAGAAATCAACAACCATATATCTTTTTTTAGCATTCTTATTATTTTTCTAAGTAAGAACCTTGTATAACATCTTCAATCTATCTAATTGGTTTCTCCCATGCACCACTGTAGACCGCGTGATTACTGGTGATTGTTAGTAATTCTTAAAATTCTTAACCTTCATACAAATATAATAAGTAAGCATAGTCTGCATCACCATTTGTTTTTCTTTCTAATTGATTATTTGTGAATGCAGATATGGAAGTCCTCGACTGAAGTTGATGCAATGATGCAACATGCGACCAGGCAGCCAAGGAAGATCATCACTAGCATGTTGTTGATATTATTGTTAAGTCTGTGTTACTGTGTACAAGAAGACATGGTTTTTTCTTTTTTGTTGTTGTGTACTTTAGTTTGTAGACTGTTTGGGTGTTTGTAGTTTATTTTTTCATGTGTGATGTGCCTGAGACACTGGGAGTAGTGTCTGTCTGTCTTTCAGTTGCACTAAACATTTGAACAAAAACTTAAAACTCAGTTAAATTTTAACATTAACTTATGTTCCCAGAAACCGGATTTCATCGGATAAAATTCCGATAGCTTAACCTTAACCTTATCGAATTGGAATTTTTGATATCCGTCGGATATTATCGAATACTGGATATCCGATAATCCTTAACCTTAACCTTATCGGTACTACCAATATTCGCCGGATATTTATCCGTTGCCAGCCCTACACGCTGTGAAAACAGCTTCACCCAAAAACCTTAAAGGTAAGTTTTTGTTATGGAGCATTACCTTGGCCATTTCCTGAATGTTCCTATTCTTCCTTTCTGCAACTCCATTAGCTTGAGGAGTGATGGGTGGTGAGTATTGTTGAATAATCCCCATTTTGTCAAAAAATTCAAACATCTTAGTGTCCTTGAATTCAGTTCCTCGTTCGCTTATAATTTTCTTTAGTTTGCGGCCTTGTTCATTCTGGGTTCTATTAACAATAATCTTGAATTCATCAAGGTTTCATTCTTATGAGCTAAAAATGCCACCCAAGTGAATCTGGTGTAATTATCTACCATAACTAAAGCATACTTATTACCAGCAATCGTAGGTTGTTGAATAGGTCCGAAGAGATCCATATGAATTAAATCAAGTGGAGCTTTAGTGAGAATATCTCGAGATGATTTATGGCGAACTTTTATTTGTTTACCCTTTTGACAGGCACCATAGACACCATCAATCTTTGCTTTGATTTTGGGAACGCCTCTAACAAGTTCTTTTTTAATGATCTTAGTTAGAAGGCGATAATTGATGTGACCAAAACGCTCATTCCAAAGATGTGTAGATTTCACCTTAGTCAAATTGTAACAATTACTAAACTGAGTATTAAGAAGATAACAATTATTTTTACCACGAGTTCCCTGAAAAATTACTTTTCCAGTTTTGTCTACAATGTCACATCCATTGGCACTGAAGAAAACTCTATGGCCTTTGTCACAAATTTGACTAATAGAAAGAAGCTTTGCAGTCATACCTTTAACGTATACTACATCATGGATTTCAAGAACGACTGGAAGTTTGATCGTCCCCTTCTTGCTTATGTAGCAATGACTCCCATCTCCGAATGTTATAGGACCTCCGTCAAAGTCTCTTGAATTCACAAACCACGAGAGATCACCAGTCATATATCGGCTACATCCACTGTCAAGAAACCATTGAAAGGGAGATGTTGATTTTAGAGCAAAATCTCTCATACTAACACTACTATCCCGTTTAGAATTTCTTGTTAGCTTTGTACACCTTTTTAGAGAAGTAAACAGTTGTTCAGCTTTCTTATGAAGATTACTCGCAACCTTTCAACTTTTCTTGAAAAATGTACATGTATGTTGAAAGTGATTGTGAGAGTCACAGAACATACATAGACCTCCAACATATTTAATATTATTTGAGTAGTTCTGAGTCCTATCAGGTTTCACAAAGCCTAAACCTCGTTTATCACCTGACTTGCGACCATTCTTCAAAGAAGAATTTAGGGAGTTATTCAAATCCCATTGAAGAAACTATGACAGACTTCAAACCTTTATACTTTGCAATTTTTGCAACAAGATCAGAATTGATCCGGATTTGTTCATCCAACTTTTTCTGGAGAATAACTATCTCTTCAGAACTTTCTCTAAGATTAAAGTTAATTCTTAGTGAAGCGTTTATCGTGACTTTACTATCCATAGAGTCAGATCGCTACAAACACAGACTTATAAGGTCTCAAACGTGTTTGCTTGCTCTGATAACTGTAGCGCCCCTTAAGCTAGTAGCTGACTAATCCAATTAATTAACTAAATAAAGAGGCACTAAAATTCCAAAACATTTAATTAAACAATCAATTAAGAAATATGCTACAAAAACTTAACCCAAAACTAACCCGCTCAGAAATATATATACAAGAAATCCTCTCCAATGATACATATAAAATATTCATTTGGTTTACAAATAAAATATACAACATAATAAATATAACCGAAGTTAACCAGCTAACGAAGTCAACCCGTGAGGCTTTTGATGTGCAACACTGATCTGTCACAGAAACTGAAGTGGGAATAATTAACATTTAACCTTCTAAGTAATCATATGCAAGATTTGGAAAACAATAATGTTTTTCCGAAACATTAAACAGTGACTAAGTCACTGAAATAATCATACATGTATATGGACAAACTCCTCCGTCAAACAATGTATAATATGGTGTAAATCCCTACCCGGCAATTCACACCTATTTAAATATGGATGTCACCAAGCCCATGATGACTAATACTCTAAACAATAAAAGCTGAATTAAAGTAGGTATAAATGTGAAGGAGCGTATCATATGTACCACAAGTGGAAATTCTCATTTCCTATACAATTCATGTTGACGAAGAAACAATACAAGTCCTTTCCACATCGTGGAAAGATTCACAGAAATAATAGGATTATCAAAATGCATTTTAAACAAAGCATGGAATGCAGAAATAGACAATGCATGAGTTTGTTAAGCATAAACTTTTATAAAAGAAATGACAATGATTATCAAAGAGTCAAATGCATTCCCACACCTTTTGATGACAAGCCACGCCTATCTCGAGATCCACGATCCACGGGTTCGTCCTTTGAATCGGTCGTTGTTAATAACGAACTGTTAATCACACAAGCAGTCTAAGAAACTAGCAAGAATGGCTCATACAAGAATCATATAATTCTATCTAATGGTTCTAGGCCCATTTATGGTTCTACCCATTTTTGTTCTTGAACTTTAGCATAGCTAAGAGTTTACTAATCCTTGATTATATGGTCCATAGCTAAGTCTTATGAATATCTACAACTTTGTAGAAGAAGTCAAAGTCTAATTCGGACCACAAGAGGTCCAAAACATCTAACTAAGATATCTAGTATAAAGCCCAGGCCCACTTAAACAAACCCATTAATAAGGCCTGGCCCAACTGGTTCAATCTAACAGTCACTAACGGTCAAAGGGTCAACTAACAGTCTACGTCCAGTCAAGGTCAAGTCCATGGTAATCAAATCGGTCAACTGAGTCAGATCGGGTCAATGGTCCAACTCAGATCAAGTCAGGGAATTCGGTGAGTCAACTTAGTCACAAGACTGATTCAGGTTAAACGAACTAAGGCCCTTGCAGAGGCCATAAGCTGAACTTCCCTGTAATGGTGTATCACCCTAACTCTAAAATTCTATTACAAGCATTCTTTCAATTATACTTCATTAACATTTCAAATATCCAACTAAAATCACACATTCATTCTTAAACAACTTTGAACTTCATTTACAATTATAAACTAGGATTACCTACAACTTCAGATGCAAGCCTTCACTGAAGCTTCCATCTACAAGGTTACCATTATCTACATCTTTACTATCTCATTCTTCTTACACTAGATAACTCACTATACAACTCACTTTTCATATCATGAAACATTTCCAATTCCATTCCCATGTTCTGCAATGCTACCACCCATATCTCCTTCATTCAACCAAATCAATTCATAACACCTTTATAACTGCAACTGCAGTTCTAGAACTACCAATTACAGCCATCAAACTGAACCACCACCATTTCAGCAGCAACATTGCCAACCTCATGAAATAGAACATCATCATCAAAACCAATTCAACTTAGATAAATCATTGAAATAAACTGCAGCTCCTACACTTCTAATGTACCAACTTATAACACCTGCAACTTCAGTTGAGATCATAATCAATCCATCATCCACAGTTACTCAAACCCATAATCGTAAACATTCATTCATCCACACCACCACTAGGATTACAACTCCATACAACAGTTCAATGACAACACTATCACTACTTCCACCAAACTCAGTACAACCCAATTCAAATCTCAATCTTGACAAACCATCAGTTCTACTAACTAGCTTGTAAATTCAACAATCACTACATTATAAACTTTAGTTTCATCATATATTCATCATCATCCGCAAGCTTATAAACTTATTAATTGAAATTAATAGCTTTAGTTAGTAATTGAGAAGACAATTACCTCAAAGCCTCTCTGAACTTGAGCTAATCTTCAAAACCAACACCACCAGTTCTCAGTTAAACCCTAACTCAAAATCTTCAAATCCAATTCAAACAACCCCTTCCCTACATTCCATAACATCACAGTTCAATTCCATTACTTCCAAGTTCAGTTCAAGTTCATCACTGGTTAAACAACTCCATTGCAAGTCTTAATTCAATTATTCAAACACACAAATTCGTTCAATAAAAATTGAATAACTAAACTAAACATTTCAAAGAATAGTTACCTCAAATGGTTCCATTGATTCCATGGAGACCAATTCTTCTTTACTTTGATTCAACAACAAACTATCAATTTCATCTCCTTCATATAAACATTAAACCCATGAACCCTAAATCTCTGTTTTACCAAGAAACCTAATTCTAAATTCATTGATTTCTCGAATTAAACTCTTCTTTTGAAATCAAATTCTCTAAATCGGCATGACCATCTTCACCTTCAGATTATAATCTTCAAACCCATCTTTAATTTCCTCTTATCCATTACTAATCGAATTTCTAACAAATATCTGAGAAAACCTAATTCTTCGATTCTTCCCTGAATCAATCTTCAAAACTTCAATCAAACTGCAACCCTATTATTCTTCACCTAACGGCAACCCAATTCACCTCTCAATTCATCACAAACCCTAACTTCAATTCTCTACAATCCGTAATTCTTCTTCATCCAATGATAATTCATATTCAACACAATCACTAACACCACCACCTTATTTGATTCATATAATCAACTAGATTTTCATGCATCAGAAAAAAATAACTCAACTCCTCAATTTCATCTCTCGACAGTAACAGAGAAGAAGAGAAAAAGAAACGAGAAGAAGAGAAGAAACAGGAGAGAAAAGAAGAAAGAAGAAGAATGAATTCTTCGATCGGTTTTGGTAGATAAGACCAAGGGGAACACTAAACACACACTAGAAATGATAAGGGGAGTCCGGATCGGTTAAATGGAAAAAAGACTAATTTGCCCCTTTATGATATCTGATGATTTCTTATTCGTCCATTATCCGAACGACACTTTCGAGTAGTCCATTTCGCATAACTTTTCGATATCTTTTCAACGGTACTAGTTTCGTATCTAGATCGTTGTTAGATTAGTTCCTATTAATTAACGTTCGTTTTAAGCTAATCGAGTTATTATCGTCTAATTCGTTTCTTGACTGGTCTAATATCGTTGACGAGCTTGAGGATCGTTACAATACCAATTGAAAAAGCGGGGGTCAAACAACCACACCCAATATTTCGGATAGCAATCTGTATGGACTAACTCCAATATAATTCCAAGAAAATCAACTAGACAGTTAGAATCAATCAATGGAAATATATCCAAGAGTTATATCTCTGTTTCACAATGTAATCATCAAATCAAACAGATAGAAATCCGTGATCTTGATTATTATGTGAAACAACTTGAATGGTACCAAAGACCAATATTCAAGTGTCAATCAATATAATCAACAACCAAAGGTTGGATTCTCTAATTGATTGAACTACGCACAACCTGTGATATTTCTATTATATAACAAAATATAATGCGGAAAATAAATAACACATACACCAGGAATTTTGTTAACGAGGAAACCGCAAATGAAGAAAAACCCCAGGACCTAGTCCATATTTGAACACCACACTGTATTAAACCGCTACAGACACTAGCCTACTCCAAGTTTACTTCGGACTGGAATATAGGTGAGCGCTAACCAATCTCATACTAATCAATGTACAGTGGTGTTCCTTACGCGGATAAATATCTGTAGGATTCTGCGCAATTGATTCCCTTTGTTGAACTCACCCATAACTAAAGGTTCCTACGACCCAAAGTCAAAGACTTGATAAACCGATCTGTCTCAGACAGAAAAGTCTACTGAATAGATAAATCTATCTCCCACAGAAATACCTAGAAATTTTGTTCTGTCTTTTGATAAATCAAGGTGAATAGGAACCAATTGATATACCAGACTTATATTCCCGAAGAACAGCCTAGAAATATCAATCACCTTACAATAATCTTAATCGCACGGTAGCGAAACAAGATATTATGGAATCACAAACAATGAGACGAAGATGTTTGTGACTACTTTTTATCTTGCCTCTCGGAGATTAAATCTCGAGCAAATCTTATAGAAGATAGTACTCAATAGGATATAGAACAACAAGATCAGAAAACGCAACTACAGTGGAAATAGTTGGGTCTGGATTCACAATCCCAATGAAGTCTTCAAGTCGTTAACCTACAGGGTTTCGTGAAAACATTATTTAAACACCCCTAAAAATCCACCCCTTAAAATATACCTTTATTCAATTTTAAAAAATTCCCATACCTTCTGAAAAGTGGAAGAAACTAGCACAAGTTGCTTTTCAAAAGTGGACACAACTGGCACAAGTTGTTTCCAGAAGTGAACGTAACTTTATACAAGTTTCTCAACTTGTATAAAAGTGGAACCAACTTTCTCAAGTTGACTCCAAAAAAATATTTTTTATCCCTCGGGGTATTTTTGCAAGGTCAACCAAAATGAAGCGTATCTATAACATTCTCACAAAAACCTAAGGTGAAAGGAGAATCGACTCTAGTCGCAAATTGTATCACACAAGAGGTGTAGGGATTAGGTTTCCTAGTTGCTAGAGTTCTCCTTTATATAGTCTTCAAATCTGGGTTTGCAATCAATGTTACCTTGGTAACAAAGCCTTCAATATTTACTATTAGATGAAAACCTGATTAGACTCAACCTAATATCTTTCAACCGTTAGATTGAACTTAGCTTATTACATAGAAATAAAAAGTGACTTCATGTAGATATGGGTAACCGTACCTAAACATGTACACCTTGTTGGCTCAACAATAGTTAACCGAAGTTAGCCATATGACACTTTCATATCAACCATATTCATCTAAACCATAACTAGTTCAAATGACTCAAATGAAACTAGTTCTATAGTTGTTCAATTGTTTATATTCTCATAGAAGTATACAAGACACAATTGAAGAAAAATCGATTTTGATTCACTCGAATCAATTCATGAACATTATACCCACGGTTTGCAAAAGATTGCATTCCTTATTATATAAATGTATTAGTTCATGAACAAACCGATTTTAGAACATAACCTACTCAAGTATGCAAATGGGTAAGCATACCTAAGTGGCCGGACCAAGTTTGGGTTCGCCAGTATGCGAACGGGTGCGCATACCTTCTAGAACTCAGTTGAATTTCCGGAACTAGAAAATCACGCCAGTATGCACACCGGTATGCATACTTAGTTCCCGGACTTTCAATAACCAATAAGTACGCATACGGGTATGCATACCATGGTTCCCGGACTTGGAGTATCTTTTTTAGAGCATTGCTCTGTCGAACTCACATGCGTTTCTATCTCAAGCATGTTTTTCAATGTTAGTGATCAAAACTATAAGTCTTGATTTCTAGTCTACTATAGCTAAGGTCTCGGACTAGGATGGAAAGTGTAGTTGAGCTCAAGAACTCCATGGAAATCATCATACAAGATGAAGGACTACTCAAGGAACCGGCGGATCTTCATCGACTAAAAGGTATGTGTAAGAATTGAACTTATCTATCACTCAAAAGTCTATTTATCTCCTATCTTGAGACAAAAGTCATTTTGCTATATAGACTTAGATTATACACATTTGGTATTTCAAGCTGAGTTTATCTCGCATATCTATTTTTAGAAATATGTGTTGGTAAAGCTTTCACTTTAGCCAAGTTCATCTTTTCCTAGTGACGAAAGTCATGACAAGTTTAAATCACTTTGGAAATTGCTTACTTTGATGAAAAATAGTTTGTGAATAACAACTATATTATAAAGTCCTCTAAGAATGTTCCAAATGAGAGATTAAATTATATAACCATTGAAGGATATAAGCATTGTTATGGAAACACATATATGTATAAGTCCTTATTCCTTGAACCGAAGTTTGTGAAATTTGTTAATCAAGAGAACCAGAGTAGTGCGTGAACTAAGTCCGCGAACTGGCGGAAGTTCTCGACCCAAGAATTTCTGCTATATTTTGTGAACTCCATCCGGGAACTTAAGTCCGCGAATCTAGTACGCGAACTTGAGTAGGTTATATCTAAAAATGATGTTTGTGAACTTATTCTTATATAAACTAAGGAATGAAATTGCAAACCGTGGCTATATAGTTCATGAACTGATTTGAGTGAATCACATTGTTTTTGCTTCAATTGTGTCTTGTGTAGTACATAAGATTTTCTTGCAATTGAACAACTCTCTAACTAGTTCATTTGAGTCATATGAACTAGTTATGGTGAAGAAGAATATGGTTGATATGAAAGTGATCATATGGCTAACCATTTGGTTAACTATTTTTGAACCAACTAATGTACAAGTTTGGGTAGGTTACACAAGCCTAGAAACGTGCATTTCATTTGTGTATAACAAGCTATGTTTTTGATTTAACGGTTGAGAAATATTATCTTGAATCTAATCAGGTTTTCATCTAACGGGGAATATTGAATGCTTTGTTACCATGCTAACATTGATTGCAAACCCTGACTTGAAAGACTATATAAGGGAGAACTCTAGCAACTGGGAAACCTAATACCCACACATTCTGCGTGATACTAGTTGTGCTAAGCTAGAGTCGATTCTCCTTTAACCATTGGTTTTTTCTTCTAAACCATGTTAACGACTTAAAGACTTTATTGGGATTGTGAAGCCAGATCAATACTACTTTCTTGTAGCTGTGTGATCTGATATTGCTGTTTCTATCATACGAGTACAATCGTAAGGATTGGCTTGAGATTGATATCTCCGATAGGCAAGATATAAAAGTAATCACAAACACTTCTTCTCATCGTTTGTGATTCCACAATATCTTCTTTCGTCATGTCGATTAAGATTATTGTGAGGTGATTGATAATACTAGGTTATTCTCTGGGAATATAAGTTCGGTTTATCAATTGGTTCCTGTTCACCTTGATTTCTATCAAAAGACGGAACAAAACTTTTAGGTATATTTGTGGGAGACGGATTTATCTATTATCGTAGACTTTTCTGTGTGATACATATTTGTTTATTAAAGTTTCCGACTTTTGGTCATAACAACTCTTAGTTGTGGGTGAGATCATCTAAGGGAATCAAGTACTTAGTATCCTGCTGGGATCAGAGACGTAGGAGCATAATTGTACCTTGGATTAGTGTGAGATTGGTTGGGGTTCAACTACAGTCCAGACCGAAGTTAATTTGTAGTAGACTAGTGTCTGTAGAGGCTTAATACATCGTGTGTTCAATCTGGACTAGGTCCCGGGGTTTTTCTGCATTTGCGGTTTCCTCGTTAACAAAATTATGGTGTCTGTGTTATTTCTATTCTGCATTATATTTTGTTATATAATTGAAATATCACAGGTTGTGTATTGTTCAATCAATTAGAATATCCGATATTTTGGTTGTTGATTTAAATTGATTGACACTTGGATATTGGTCTTTGGTACCATCCAAGTTATCTCTCCAGAATTTGATAAAGACTCGCATATTTCTATTTGCTTGAGTATATATCAAATCGAGAGATTGAGATATAAACTCTTTGATATACTTTTTATCTAGATTGAGTCTAACTGTCTAGTTGATTCTGTAGAAAGTGTATTGGAGTTTGTCCATACAGATTACTAATTGAAATATTGGGTGTGGTTGTTAGACCCCCGCTTTTTCAATCTTGCACAAATTAGCATACAAGTACGCATACTGTGTTATATCCAATCATGGTTATTTGTTCTAAACTCTTATTTCAATCATTGAAACATTCTCGGAAGATGACAATAGCTGTCTCACATAAACTATTAGCTTCAAAGAAATTTTCAAGTGATCGAATGATCAATACGAAACATTCAGAGTCTACATCAAATGAATGTCTCACACAAATCATGTAAGATGTTACAAGGAGATTTTCACATGATCATCTTATGATTTCGTCAAGAATATAAGATGAACTTGGTTAAAGAGAAAGCTTACCAACACACATTTCGAGAAATATGTAAGCGATTTAAACTCAAATAGAAATATCAAATGTATATAATCAAATTCTATATAGATGTACGACTTTTGTCTCAAATAGGAGATAGAGTAGATAGACTTTTGAGTGATAAATGAGTTCAAGTCTTCAAATACCTTTTGTTGATGAAGTTCCAAAAGCTCCCCTTAGTAGTTCTTTGTCTTTAATCGATGAATGTCATGAAGTCTAATGCTCAACTACACTTTTTATCCTAATCCGAGACTTAGCTATAAGTAGACTAGAAAGCAAGACTTATAGTTTTAGCAACTAAACTTGACAACAAGCTTGAGATAGCAACGCTTGCGATTTCGACCGAGCAGTGCTCTAATACTAATGAACCATTAAGAGGAAGTCAAGGCCCTAAGTCCAAGGGGAAAGACTAAGGAGTCAAACTTAGAAAGGAAGGAAGGGTATGCTTGTAAATACTTGGAAAATGATGGGCTTTTGAGGAGTACCAAAGAAAGAGATAACTATAAAGGGTAGAGGTTATGTTAGTGATGGTTAAGCGTAATTCTCTCCATTTTAGCATATCTTGTATAATCCAAGTATACCCAATGTGGGACCAAGGAAAGAGATAACTATAAAAGGCGACGTCATACACAATATTAACTATTGGTTCATATGTTAATTATGCATGTGTCTCCATGTATTGATGCACCTGACAAAAGGATGTTCATGGATTGAGAAAACTTAGAAAATCCCTGTGACTATTACTGTGAAAATTTGGATCTACATGCTACCAGTCTAAATATTAAATTTTTAAGAATGTCTACTTTGCTCTATACAATAGAGATTTTTTTTTGCGATCCAGGTTTCCATCAATCTTATCTAGGTTTTAGCAATTTTCTGAGTTGTTCAGACTTTTACAGACAAGAAACAACTAACATAACTGTCTTGCCCTCTCGACGATTCCAGCTTTGCACAATCCATTCATAATGACTTTTTATATACCGTATACAACTTTTGCACCATCATACAATGTGATTACACCTGAATTAAACCAAATGCATTAAAAGATGACAAAAGATTCATTGAAATCATATCATTAATTTTATAATGACAAATTACTACGTTTTTGAAATGGGATTTTCTCAGACATGATGTTAAGGAATGAATATGAAGTATGGATAAGTGATGATGAAGGGTTGCGAGGCAGGTTTAATGTTACAAGACTGATTTTGCACTTATTGAACAAATTTTGCCTCCAAGTTGTGGAACTTGAATAATGTTGAGTTATTTTCTAGAAAATATATTAGATTTAGAGAAATTGTGGTAGTATTTAACTATTTTTGTTGCTTCCTCCAAAAGTGCTATACTTCTCCAAGAGATCTCAGAGTTCTTTCCTTTCGAAAAGTTGAACAAGCTAAATTTCGTAGTCTCCTTCAACTTTTCTCTACTTCTCCAACAGATCTCAGAGTTCTTGCCTTTCGGAAAGTTGAACAAGCTAAATTTCGTAGTCTCCTTCAATTTCAATCAATACTGAAATTCCTGATACCTTTCTCCTTAGCCCAAACTGCTCCCAAACTGATGCCTGGTACACTCTTATTGCTTTTGCTGTTTACGGGTCTGATGTGATTGACGCGCCTTGGTTATTGTGGCAAAACTGATTCATTTTTATAATGCATTCTAATTCAGGTTTGAACAATGTGGGACTAATATTTGTTACTCTCACTTCCCTTTTAAAAAATCGGAAAGACAACACTGATTGGACTGGAAGTTGTTAATACGAGTTTGCTTGTTATGTTTAGGAGAAATTTTTCGACGGGGGAAAATTTCGAAGGGGTCATGGGGGACCAACCGACATTTGTCCTTCATTTTTGACAGTTAAAAAATTTAATTTAAGATCTTATACTCCCAAATTATCCTTCATTTAAATGAAAACAAATCTAATAAATCTTGTTAGTTATCCTAAAAATAATAACCAGCCAAACTTAATATCAATGAATTATTTAAAAAATAATTACCGACCCAAATCGACGTGAATTAATTTATCTAAAAATAATAACTTACCTAATTTAAGGTTTACTACTTTTTATTATACTACTTATTATTTTACTACTTTTTGAGGTTTTCACTGGTCTTAAGTTAAATTTAGAAAAGAGTACTATTACGAGCATAGGAGCGGATGATGTGGTTCATGAGTTGGCTAGGGAATTGGGTTGTAAAATATATGCTTTACCGGTAACTTATCTAGGTATGCCAATTGGTGCTACAAAGCGAAATGTGAGTATCTGGGACATGGTTATCCAGCGAATGCAAAAGAAACTAGATCCTTGGAAGCGAAAATTTCTTAATAAGGTGGGTAGAGTAACCTTGATCAAAATCTCTTTGGAGAGTATTGTTGTTTACTACTTGTCTCTTTACTACTTGCCGGTTTCGGTGGAAAAGAGACTAAACACGATCTTGAGAAAGTTTTTGTGGGGAGAGGATAAAAATAATAGGAAAATGAGTTGGATCTCTTGGAAGATGGTGTGTAGACCGAAGTGCAAAGGCGGCTTGGGAATTCGAAATATCAGGTTGATAAACTGATCTTTGTTAGCTAAATGGCATGATAGGTTTTGTAAGGAGAAGACGGCTTTATGGAGAAACATTGTTTGCGAAAAAACGAAAGCTTATGTGGAGTGTTTACTTCCACTACAGGTGAATTTTCCAATGGGCATGAGTATGTGGTACGAAATTTTAAAGTACCAAAATGATTTCCATGACATGATTAAAGTGAACATAAACAATGGGAGAAGTGTACGGCTCTAGCTTGATAGGTGGTTGGGAAATTATTCTCTCAAGGAGAAATATCCTAGAATTTATAGGATCTCAATACAAAAGAAGTCAGTGATTGCGGAGGTGCTTGAGATAAATTGGAATTTCGCGTTTAATAGGGAACTTGATCCGGCGGAAAGAATAGACCTTTTGAACTTAAGTACGAAATACGGAATACGGTGTTAGCACGAAATGGTGACGAGGATCAAATCCAAGGTGAAGCGAATTCAAAAGCAATTTTCAAAAAGCATTCGTTGGTGGGTTAGGATTGGGGAGGTTACTCAATTCTACGGAATAGCTACGCTCCTCCTAAGGTCGTTTTCATTTTATGGGCGGCTTTACATGACTCCATTCTGACTAGATCTTTGTTGCAGCATCGGGGAATGATTATTCCTTCGATCAGTTGTTTATTTTGTGATGATGTGGAGTCGTTGGAACACTTCTTTATGGAGTGTAAGTGTTCTAATCATCTATGGAATTATTTCTTATCTTCAATGAAAGTTCAATGGGTGATGCCGGCTTCATTTCGCTCCTTTCTATTGAGTTGGAGACTTCAGCGAACTTCGACAAGAATAAAAGTGGTTTGGGAAATTCTTCCGTTTGCGGTTTGTTGGGAATTATGGTTGGAGTGTAATAGAAGAGTTCATGGGGGAAGAGGAAGGTCGAAACATGAGTTGATTAATGCAGTGAAATTGCACATTTGCCTATGGAGTTTGGATACGGACATCTTTAAAGGGTATTCAACAAATCAAATTATACATAACTGGGAAGACTTAATTATTACGTAATTAGATTCATTTTCTTCAGGTGGTCGGCTAAACTAATGTAATTATTTTTCTTTTCAATATATATCCTTTTCTTCTCAAAAAAAAACTTACCTAATTTAACGTGAACACAAGCCTGTTTTAAAGGGGAAGAAAAAAGATTACTTCGTGCTTTATCATCGGTCATCGGAATCCTCCAATCATGTTTATATATAACAAAGGTATTGATACGGTTACTGAATGGTTGAACTAGTTTAATGTTATTGATGCGAACGTTTCTAGTGCTTCATGATATGATCAGGATTTAAGGTCAAAGCTAGGTTGGAACCATATAGCAAATTAGTTGGTTTATTTTAAGGCAATGTCATAACCATTAATCAAATATTATATTGAGTAACTGGTCCTGAACAAAACTTCTAAAATCGTAGGGAATTCAACATTTCAACTCACAGTAATTTGTGGATTAGTTTATAACTACTAGTATAACACGCACGCGCGATGCGCTTGCCATTCTATTCCAACTAAAATTGAACTTTTTATTCAATTATTTTCAATCATAAATATCCACTTACACAAAATAGTTGGTTTAACATTTTCACATTTCTTTTTTATTCAAATTCTCTTATTGTGGTAACCATTATATTAAGTGGGAATATTATAAATACCTTCCATTTTGGTTGACCTTGCACAAATACCCCCGAGGGGTAAAAATTAAGTTTTTTAGAGTCAACTTGAGAAATTTACTTCCACTTTTTGGAACCAACTTGTATAAAGTTGAGTCCGCTTATGGAAGCAACTTGTGCTAGTTCTGTCCAATCTGAAAGCAACTTGTTCTAGTTGCTTCCACTTTTCAGAATGTAGGGATATTTTTAAAAATTGAATAAGGGTATATTTCAAGAGGTAAATTTTGAAGGGTATTCTTAAGAACTTCAGAAACATTTTGCAGCACATAAATAAAAATATGTGAAACATGAATAATATGATACTTTATCAAGTAACCCACCGTCAGTTGCTGAGCATTAAAAAACAAAATAAGAAAATAAAAATGAAAAATCTTGTTATCTGGGTTAAAGAATATATGAAGTAACTTAACATGCTAGAGCTATAACTTGCAAATAGGAAAAGGTTTATCCCTGCCAACAAAGACTGGGGAGCATTAACAGTACAGTCAATAGATGGTTGGCCCTCTTACTAAATCACTCTGTCAGCAAGATAAGTCGCCATTATAAGATCATGCCCAATTTCAAAAGCAGTCTTCTTTGTAGGGAGGATAAATCTATAATGACTTTTGAGGAAGCAATACGCTTCTATGAATCAAGATAAGCACTTGGCTCATCTATTTGATATATATTCGCATGCTGCATTGGTCATAATTTTTTATCAAAGTATAATGAATCGTTCATGCTCAAACCGCAATCAAAATAACTTTTGGTTATATTATCATCACTATGAGAAGGTTTGGTTAAGCCGGATAATGGTTTTTTCTGCATACGTTCTCCATTTGAATCTGTCAAAATAAGTGAGGGCTTGTAATCTTAATTTGCATGTTCAAGTTTAACCTGCACTATTTCCTCCTCTTTTTTTGTTCCTTAGGTAATTGTCCATGGGTAATCTGCCATAATCTAATAAATGTTTTCAAAATATTGCAATCACTTAGCAAGATGGGTTAGCCTATGTCTCCATTAATAACCAAAACTGCGAAGATATGCACCAAATCGCGGGAACATTTAAAGTACTTAACAGTCTAATGAAGAATTTGAAGACTCCATAATAACAGACAAATAAAGCAAAGATGTCAAAACGGGGATAAATAGTAGTTCCCATAAGAATGGAATACAATGATACACATTGTATATGAATGAAGAAATTCAATGTTGTTATCTAAGAACTTGAAAAAAAAATCAGATGGCGATTCATTAAATTCTACAGATTAGAGAAGGCATGGGACATATCATATATGACTCTTAATGTTATATCTGTACTAAAGCTAACTTCCACATACTACGGATAATTAAAATTTAAGACATTTGATAAAAGACTAACCTATAATACTGGCTTCAATCTTTTCTCTTTTGCAAGAGCTTCCAGCTTCTTATTATCCAACTGTAATAGATTACACATAATCAATTTATCGTCTGAATACACAAAGTCATATCAAGGTTAACTAAGTTACCATCTAAACCATAATTATTGTTATATACCAATACTTCCTAGCTAGGTGGTAGTCATCCCAACTCAAGTCACACAACAATAACATGAAAAAAATAAAACGTGTTCAAAGACCAATAAACTGACGATATGATATTGTCTATATTCACTTTATAAGACTCATCAAGATAGTAGCTAAATTAGCTATTGGATACACCTTCTAATACCCACATTTAGATATTAATCAATATCATCAAGTTATAGAATCAAGATATTATTGATTCTAAAAGGTAACCAAATTATTACAACCCATATGCATATATACATGTAAACCTAATCTGAAGTTTGACAAATCATTCATGTCTAGACAAATGCCTACAAACTGATAGTTACATTGTGTGCATATTCTAAACAATTGTACATGAAGCAAAATCAATTGCTAATACTAACTCATGCTTCCAAGTAGAAAACATAATCTACAAATATGAAATTTGGAACCTGTGTTGTGACCTGATATCGAACTTAATAGTCAGGCTAAGTTACTAAATTAGATACCCAAATGAAATTATTCATTGGCGTATTTTGTCAAACAGATGAAGTTCATGCAAAAGAAGTTTTATTTTACAGATTTACTGAAAAATAACTTCAAGTAATGCACGAAAACAAGAATCAAAATCAAAAATCCTGATTCGGAATGTAAACGAACTTACTATAGTCCCGATTCAGTTTGATTTTAAAAATCAAACATCAACTTCTGAATCAACAAATGACCTTGTACCCATTGATTAATATTGACTTAAAATATTACCCATTAATCTTTCATAAACATCAACTTCAAAGATTATCAAACCATCTGATAATATCAACTTAAGGTGGTAATTTCAAAATTTTCGAGTTAGGGCAGATTAAAAACGAAGAAGGTGAAAATTCCAAATTACGGAACTTCGTATTGAATCAAAATGAAGAAGAAGAAGATGAAAGTCATCAATGAATAAACACTAAAGAGAATAAGCAGAGAGAGATTGTAGGGAGAGCTCGATAGAGTAGAAGTTTTCTTATTCGAGTTCGATAGATATTTAGAAAGAAGAAACATGAACTACGTAATTGCCCCCTCTATCGTTTAATATCTACGAAAAAGTGGCGAAAATAAAAACAGAGAAGAAAAAGAGCAAGGGCTACTTAGTATTTTCACTGAAAACCGGAGAAAACAACTCTTTTCTTTATATTAGTTATTATTATAGGCTAACTAACCCCTATGGGATAGATATCTAGCTGTTAGATTGGTCATCCACGTCAGCTAGGGAAACCTCTTAAGTCATATGGCATGGCGAATCTAGCAGCGAAACACTGAATAGTTTAGCGTTTGACGCTGAACAGTACATCATCCAAGTGAAAGCTGAACCAAACAGCGCTTGACTTATATATTTTTGTGTTGGGAAGCGCTGAATAGTTTAGCGTCCTGGGAAGCGTTGAATAGTTCAGCGTTGATGCCCTGGAATATTCCCAAAATGTTGAATCGTTCAGCGTTTGGACCACTTTTTGAGCGCTGAATCATTCAGCGTTTCAATCTCGCTGCTAGTTGAACTGCGAGAAAATTCTAGGAGACAAAAGTACTGTTAACTTTTTTCTTGATTTGCAACACTTGGCCAATCTAGCAGCTCAATCTAGCCCATAGGGGCTAGCCTTAGATATATATATATGTTAAAAACTGGAGGACACATGTCGGATTATTATTAGTTTCCCATGCCCACTTCGAAATTTGCCCCCATCAAAAATTTACGGCCGAGTCCTCTTTGTTGAAAAAGACTCTATTTACAACATCAACAGGTAAAGCATATGCTGGATCTATCGGTTTTATTCTAGGATACTCAAGAAGTGAAAGAGATGCATTGCCAAGGTACAAGAAAAAATTAGAAACAAATTCGATAATGTTGTAAAATATAATAAAGAAAATGAATTAAAGGTATTTCGTGGTTAGGAATGGACCGTATTTCAGCAGAAGAATAAAAAAATATATCCCCCGGATTTACACACTGAGTCAAGGGATATGGTATTCTCCAAATTTTACTTTGTGCTCCTTGCGCTAGTGGGTAATGATAAAAGGGATAATAACAACAAATGGAGAGGTCAAATCTACCTGCGACACCAAAATATGTATGGTAGACATCAACAACATCATCTGGCCTATCGGATATTACTCCATTCTCTTTATCCTACAAATTTGAACATATATTGAAACACTGCTTAGAACATTTCCAAGTGAAAACATCATACATAAATCGAGATAACTTGAAGCCCGACAAGAAACTGAGGTAGGCACCTGACAATCTAGAATGAATTTAGCAAGCTTGTCTTTGTATATCCAATGCACTCTATCAAAACTTGCACAACACTAAGCATGTAGAGCATGTGGGGATCATGCCCAATATTACCTGCAAAGCCACCTGCATAAGAGAAATGGAGGATAAAACATACTTTTTGACATACTGTTATCTTACTGGATTTTCCAATTGAGGGCAAGTAAGGCACTGTAAATTAGGCTATTGTCTAAACAGATAAATACAAGATAATCTTTGGATGACCATAGAATAACTTAGGTTCACACTTGGCGTTTGGGACAAATACAGCCAATTGAAGGGTTCCCTTGAATTTAGGGAGAATAGATTGCTAAAAGCAATAAACAAACTAACCAGATTCATACTGGCACTGCATAACCCACGAAATAATCTCATCATAATGCACAGATACAAGCTTTCCAAGAAGATCAAGAGTGATCAAACCCAAATATGCACGGCTCATTCTCAGGTGCTCCATCACTACAGCTTCAAAACTATCCTTTTTCTAAAACACAATTAAAAGTAAAATATCAAAGCTGATTACAACACCAAATTCTAAATCAGCAAACACATGTTCATTCAGAATCTACGAACCTTTATCTCGTGTTTCTCCCGCTGCCAGTTCCTCCATATCTATCAAATCATATAATTTCAACCCATCATATAATCATTTCACAAGATTCTCACTCTTAAACTATAACAACAGTAAATTACTATTCAGGTACCCTTTCCATAAAGAAATTTTCCTGAAAAGATCGAGTAAATCAAGCGAGACTTTATCCAAGACATCAATTAGTTGTATATTTACTTAAAGTGAAATTGAAAAATATCAACAAAGCTCCTAAAGATCAACATGAGGTTGTACTATCATCAGAACAAGATGTTTTTTTTTTAAATCAACTATGTATGAGAATTTTGGGGATCTTGGTATGAATATCAAGATAATGGTAGATGATTTTCAGCAAACAACGAAGAGTAACCAGAACTTTCAAACAATAGAAGACATGGACAAATTTGTTGACAACAACCCCGAGTACAGAAAGAATCATAGAAATGTCTCAAAGTATGTATTAATGGTAACAAAAATGAGAAAAATTTATGAGGATCGAAAGCTCATGTTAGTGTCACAGACAGAGCAAGATTTAGCTTGCAATGGGGGAAAAATCGCAGCCTTTGAGGCTGTCATGAATCTTTTAAGAAATGATTGCATCTTTGACGTTGACCACTTGCATCTAGTAATGTTGTATGCTTTGCGCATTGAGAAAGAGAGTCCAGTTCAATTGATGCATCTGTGCAACAAACTGGCATCACGATCTGCAAAGTATAAATCTGGTCTGGTCCAGTTCCTCGTAAAAGCAAGGGGTGTTGATAAAAGAACTGGAGATATCTGTATAGAAATCAAGATCTCCTAAATATTACTAGCAATATGGCATGTGGAATTAAGGGGGTGGAGAATGTGTATACCCAGCACCAGCCTCTTTTTTTTCCAAACCATGGAAAGCATCATGAAGGGACGGCTTAGAGACGTGGAATACTCATTTATTGGAAATCACTGTAAGGTTTAGCTTTATTTCTAAGCAAGTAAAACTCATATACGTGTGGTCAACACTAAACACGGTATCTTCTAAAACTCTGGATTATGTCGCACAAGATATTCATACCATAAAGAATAAAGAAAACTAGTTGGATCAAACTCTTAGTTCCGAGCTTGTCGAAGAATCCAATATCTGATTGTTGTTTATCTCTGATTTCTCGTAATGGGTAAGGATTAGAGATTACTATAAAAGAGGTGAGTCCCTCTTGTCATTTAACTTGTCACAAGTATCCCATATACGACATAATTAAGAGAGAAGAGAAGACTCAATTCTCAAACCTAACTATTCTTTCTATTTTGTTGATTCCTACAGTTGCTGCTTGGATTTTAGCTGCTACAAGTATGTGTTGAAACTCAAACCCTTATGTTTAATCATGATTCTAATCTAGACAAGATCTGTATAAAACTGGTTATTTATAAGCTATGCGTGTAAATAAAATTTTCCTACATTGGTATCAGGATCTAGGTTGTGTCTTGGTTAAGGATCTGATTTTATTGTTAGACATACTGTTGATTGGGTTTGAACCAATTTTGTTAATAACTTTAGGCTTAATTTCTAACAAGGTTTCTATACCTAATGATTGCAACTGTTTATATGCATGGAAAGTGTTTGTTAAATTTTCTAAAATAGATTTGAAATAAATATGGATATTAACATGTGTTTGGGTTTGGTATAAAAGCTTAACTGTTACTCGTTGATCGTTCATAACTATATTGACATCAATACATATTGATTTGTATGTTGTGTAAGATGTTAAGCCATTAAATTGAAATCAAGTAAGTGTTATAATAGTGATTCTAAACCTAACACAATAGGGTCTATCCTATATTGGGTTATGGAGGACCAATAAAGTGATCATCCAGAAAGCATAAGTTATACAAGTTTAGTCTGCCCAAAGGTGACCGTTTTGCATTTTTGTGTTTGTTCAGTTGGTTTTGTTTTTGACCGGTTAGATCACAAGTGTGTACCCACAAACAGTTAACTACTAGGACTACCCAAAGGTGTCTAGTGGCTTAGGTGTGAACTGGGTAGGACATAATGATTTATAAGGCTTAATTAGAAGTGAATAACCCTTACCCAAAGGCAAGGAAGTGTTTTTATCGAACCTAATCCCAATAAATTAGTTATGTAGGCGATTTTCATCGCATATAGGGAGGTGATATATGTTATGTACTGCCCAAAGGTGTATATTAAATATGTTTCGTTGTCCTATAGAGTGGAAAGTTAGTTGCAAAATTGTTAATACACTCTAAGTATTTCATCTATACCCTAAGACTGATTTACAAGTTGTTATATACAATGAAATTTTATTTTGTCGATGAATATATTTCTTAACCCATTGTTGTAATGGTGAATTATTTTCAGTTATGGATGAGAGTATTGTTCAACGATATTTAACTGGAATTGAACCACTAAGTGGTTCAAATTTCAAGAAATGGAAGTCGCAGCTTGAAATTGTTTTAGGATGTATGGAGTATGATATTTCTCTCAGTGAATACATGCCGGAAGTCCCTGAACTAAATGCTACTAAAGCTGCTAAGATTGAGTATCTTAGATGGATGAAAGCTGACAAGATGGCGAAAATGATCATTAAGTCCTCAATAGGAGATGATATTCGAGGAGGAATTTCGACTAAGGATATTGCGAAAGAGCTAATGAAAGATATAGAAGACCAGTTTATAGGGTATAAGAAGGCTCTTTAGTTTATTTATTTAACCCATCTTATATCACTAAAGTATGATGGACATGGAAATATTCGTGAGCACATCCTCAAGTTGTCAAAGATCATCATTTCACTTAAGGAGTTAGAAATGAACCTAGGTACTGATTTTCTCGTTCACTTAGCAGTTGCATCTCTTCCTCGTTCCTTTAAACCCTTCAAAGTGAATTACAATGCGCAAGAAAATAAGTGGACTATAAATGAGTTGATTGCTTATTGTGTGATGGAAGAAGAGCGCCAAAAGCAGGGTAAGGCGGAATCTGCGAACTTAGCTTACCATGGACCAAATAAGAAAAACTTTAAGAAGAAAGGTTTTAAAAGAAACTTTAATAAGAAGAGTGGATCTAATCAAGTGGATAATGATAAGAAGGGATCTGACCAGGCCTTAACTTCTGTTGCGAAAGCACATGAAAATAATTCAAAAGTAGCTGGAGATAAGGAGTGTTTTTTCTGCCGTAAGAATGGACATTTTAAGAAAAATTGCTACAAGTATAAGGAATGGTTGAAGAAAAAAGAAGGTAGTAATCTAGCTTTTGTTTGTTTTGAAACAAATTTATTAGATATTCCTAGTAATACTTGGTGGGTTGACTCTGGTTCCTCTGTGCATATTTTGAATTCTTTGTAGGGGTTCATAAGTCAGCGGAAACCAAGGGCTGATGAGAAAGTTTTTCTTATGAATAAGGATCCAGGTAAAGTTGAAGGAGTTGGAAATTTTAGGCTAGTTTTAGATGGAGGTTTTGTTTTGGATTTGGAAGATACCTTATATGTTCCTAGTATTAGCCGCAATTTGATTTCTGTTTCTAGATTGTATGATATTGGCTATGGTTTTATGCTTGAAGGTGGTAAACTCTGTCTTAGATTTAATATGTTGAATGTTGGATTTGGTGTTTTAATTGATGGGTTATATAAATTATCTTTGGATATTTGTTATGCTTCATCATTATCATGCACGTCAGTTGATTTTTTTGGCTACTTCTTCTTATAGAATTAAAAGGTCTATTCTTAAAGAAAATTCGTCGATGTTGTGGCATAAAAGGATAGGACATATACCTAAAGAACGCTTAAAGAAGCTAGTCACAGATGGAATACTAGAATCATTAGATTTCAGTGATTTTAATACTTGCATAGACTGTATTAAAGTAAAATTGACGAAAACTAGAAAATTAGGCGTCATTCGTAGTTCTAATCTTCTGGAAATAATCCACACATACATATGTGGACCTATTCCCACTCCTTCTCGCGACGGTCAACGTATTTCATTTCCTTCGTTGATGATTATTCAAGGTATGCATATGTGTACCTTATTCATCACAAGTCTGAGGCCTTAGAGATGTTTAAGATTTATCATTTGGAAGTTGAAAAACAACTGAATAAGAAGATTAAGATTGTCTGTTCTAATCGAGAATATTATGGCAGAGCATATCAATACGGTGTAAATCATGGGAATGTTTTTAAATATATTCAAGAACATGGCATAGTTCCGCAATATACAACTCCGGGGTACTCTTGAGAAGAACGGTGTAGCCGAAAGACGTAATCAGAACTATCAGAATATGGTTCGTTGTATGATATGTCATTCCGATTTGCCTGAAAATTTGTGGGGATAGGCTCTAAACTCAATCGAACACCTAGTAAAGTTGTACCAAAAACCCCATTTGAGCTTTGGACAGGGAGAAAACCAAGTTTGGATCATATACATATGTGGGGTTGTCAAGCAGAATCTAGAATTTATAATCTTGACATTAAGAAGCTAGATGCTAGAACCATAACTTGTCGTTTTATAAGATATCCAGAAAGATCTAAAGGCTTTCGTTTTTACTGCCCGATGATATCTGCCCAAATTATAGAGACAAATAATGCTAGGTTTCTGGAATTTGATGGTGAGAGTCTAGATCATCAAGAAGTGGTGTTTGAAGAAGTAATAGATGATCTACCACCATTTGTGATTCCAAATGTCTTCACTGGGTTTCCAGCTTTAGAAGTTTTGTTACCTATAGACACTACAATAGCTGAACCAAACACTGAAGTTGTTGCACATGTAGGTCCTCAAGTAGTTGAGCCTTTTGTAACCATTAAAGAAGACATTTATCCTACTGAACCTGCAGAGTTAAGAAGATCAAGTAGGACACGGAAACCAGCAATTCCCGACATCTATCTGTTTGTGGGAGAAAACTACTTCTGCCGATTTAGGTAATTTTGGGTGTGTGTGGATGAGAAGTGAGTTTAAACCTTCAACAAATGTGCTGCACGATGAGCACTTTGATTCGAGAGATAATCTATACAATTCTGGCCTAAACCGAAGACACAGCCGTTCCAGATTTGTTTCGGTCAGAGGTGAAGGATGTGAGGTTGATCTTAGGGTGGGAAGCGAAGAAAGTGTTGAGAGTGTGAAGATGAAGGATATTTGATGACTTTTTAACAGAAGGTTGAGCAGGCTAGCAAATGTTGCAGGCATGCTCTGGATGTTGAATACGATGGTATTAACACTTGGTTTTCTGTGTTGTTCGGACTTCTCTTTTTGGAAATAGGGAGGAGAACCTATTTATACAAGTCGATAAGCCTTCATTACGTCTCTCGTGGGAAAGTGGAGGAAGTGGAGTTGTGTGTTAGTGCCACACGGTTGCTTGCCCACTTCTCCTATCATCGCTAACCTCCCATGTTTCCCTGACACGATCTTGTGATGGCGTGTTGTACGCTGCACGATGTAAACCGCCAGACCAATACCCCAGTTTGTATCCCCCAGTTGTGACGTGATTAATGTCTCGAGTGTGTGGATCGCGGGACCAACAGAAAATAGTGCAGGGTGAACCGTGAACTTGGTATAACATCGCATGCAGCCATCTTCCGGTGACCGTTTGGAGGCTGTATAGACAGGCCATGCCTTGGTCGGTTACCCTGTGAAGAAGAGTGACGGATGGTGGTCATGGTGATACCTTGTTTGTTGGTTGATTCGCACCCTAAGTCATTCGTCCAATCTTGCAAATTTGGACGGACGAGATGGCTCGTAGCCTTGCTTGCGATCGTTGGATGGGAGGCGTGCATGCTGCCTCTTTCGGCCCAAACGTTTGCATTCTTAGAGAGTTCCAATGGAGGAAATGATCAGCCCTGCGTAGAGGCGGTACAATGGTGCTCACGCCCATGCCTGCTTGACTCGCAAAGATTCGATCTAAGCCACTCGACTCAGGTGGCAAAGACGAGTGGTCGAGATTAGAACTTATGGAAGGGCCGTGACATGTTGCCTTTGGGGGCGCGTACCGAGGTGTTCGTCTATCACTGACCTTGGACGACCGGATAGGCATGAAGCCGGGCCCACGGTGGTCATGCTATCATGCTCGGTTCGCTCTAAGTCTCCATCTTGGCCTTCCATCCAAGCCTGCGAAGATGGACGCTCGATATGTTTCTACACCGCAAACCCTAATTAGGATTTTGGACCGGCCACTTTGGGCGATCGGTTTTGGGTTGCGTGCGCCTCCTTTGGGGAGACCGACCATGTATGCAACATCTTGGGTCGACAGTGAGCATGTACATGCTTGATCTATGACCCTGGGCGCAATCTAAGCCATCCAACTATGCATGCGAAGTCGGATGGTCGTGATCGTTTTGGATCTTCTCAACATGCATAAGGCGTTAATCTAGCCTCGTTTGGGCAATCGTTTCTTGCACCATGGCATGCCTATGAGGGAGTCGGTCATGTAGGTAGAAAGTGGTCCCGCCAATGGTGTACCATCACTTCACTACTTATTTTAGGGTATAATCTAAGCCGTCCAACTATGCCTGCGAAGTTGGACGTTCACGATTAAAAGGAACCCTAGCCGTGCGTCATGCTCACTTTGAGCGCACGTTTCGGAAGGACCAACTGTAGTTGGTCTTGACCGTTCGGTCATGTATGAATGTGGGTCCTAGGTGATCATGGTAGCATGCTCAGGACCCCCTGAATCTATATCTACACCCTCCATCTATGCTTGCGAAGTTGGACGGATGAGATATATTTTTGGGTTTGTTTTCAGCAAGTGAGACTAACACGGGTAGTCTTGCATGCGTTCAACGGGGCTAGTATAACCTGCCGTCAGGTAGCCTACGGGTGTTTGCACGTCAAACACAAGGATATAATTAAAACATTAATAGTAATGTTGTATACCTACAGAAAACCGGGATGGTTGCTACATGCTCCACCGGGATGGTTGCTACATGCTCCGTTCTGGGTATGTTTTAATTCTCAGGGATGGTTGCACATGCTCCAATGAATTAATATGGCAAGAAGTATTCATCGCCTGAAGGCTTTATCCTTTGCAGGACGTCAGCTTACAAAAATTGGCTTTTACAATTTTACCCCTGAACAGAATTCCACCATCAACATTAAGTCCCCTGCCTAGCATGCAATGGTTACACTATTGTAGGGTAGGCATGAGATGATGACAATTTGCATACAAAAATAATTAAAGCCGGAGTAAAATACATGTTTACCGTGTGGGAGAAGGTACGTCACTTGTGTTAAATGCCTTGGAGCCGGTTGATTTGATCCTTCCAACGGTAAAGCTCGGCTGGGGAAGTACAGCTTGATGGGTCGATCCACCTTGGCCTTCCTCTTTTTGTGTGCCTTCTCATATGCCTAGCAAGCATCGTGCATTCGATAAGCATTGTTGATCACAATCCCGACTCAACAGCCTCAGAAAGCGGCAAGGCGGATTTCTTTTCTCCTGGGGATCTTGTTGGATCGTGAAGCATATAAAGAAGTTTTCTGTATTCTTCTCATTAGGCGATCTTCTTCAACATCTCAAGTATTGCTTCACACGTTGATTTCTTAATCGATCGGCGATAGTTGTGATTAGAATATTTTTTATGTGCCGCCGCAACTCATTTTCCTCCCTTTTTTGCAGTACATCATGAAAGGAGTTGGTGATGATCACTCTGCAGCTTCTTCGGAATTTTTTTTTGAAGTTGATAAACCAGAAGCTAACGCACATGAAGAGGTGATGGCTAAAATTGATTTGCCACTTCGTGAAATCGGCCATGCCGTACAAGGAATGTCTATCTTGCATTTAACCATTGTCAGGGGGCGGCTCCGTGCTCTTTCAGTTGCAATCGATATAGAGGAGAAACAAAGACATGAAGAAGCGTTGCGGGTGAAGTGGAAATGCGAGGCATCACAAGCACCGGTAATTTCGAGAGCTGAAGGGTTGGCAGCTTGGTTGAAGAGACGGAGGGTTGAACACGAAGGTCATGCGGGTGATGGGAAGTGTGATTTCCCAATACGTGGTGGTGTGATAATCCTTGACCGACGATCGACGATGAGACCGAACGTCCGAAAGTGATTGGCGCGATTTCCGCGGTTGCAATGGATTCTGTAGAAGGTGCAGAGGGTACGCATGCTGAAGATGTTGAGGCGGTAGCTGCTGTGCCCGAAGAAGTTGAGGCGTCTCTGGAGAAAGCGGCACAAGATGTGGATCCCAACAGTGATGAAGACGCAACCAGCAATTGAGTTTCCCTGTTATTCTTCTTTGTATTTTTTTTATACTCGGTGGCGATCGAGTTTGAAGTTTTCTCCTTTGCTCACTTGTCTTGAACAAAGTTTTATTCAATGCGCTTTCAAACATGCATATTTTTTCTGCTTGTGCCCCTTGACGTGAGTCTGGCTCTGTTGAAGTAGATCATGTAGGATACCTTTCTCCTCCCCTTTTACATGTCTTATTCCTCTCATATCACCAGGCTGGTATGAAGATTCGGTATGAGGGTTTAGGGTTTTCTTTCTTGGTAATGGTGGTTTGAAGGTGACTCATAACTTTGTGTGATTTTATGAGAAATTATAAAAGGAATGAAATCTTGATTACTTGAAGAAATATTGAAACCCTAATAAGTATGAAGGCAAGCAGCGCCATCATTTTGAAGGAATTACAAATATTATGAAAAGGAAAATTATTGGAGGAATCCCCCGGGGAATTAGAGAGGTGATGTCGTGTCTTCAGGTAAGGTAGGGCTTGAGCCATCGTGAGTGAACAACCACACCTTCGAGTTCGTCTGCATTGATGATCTTGCAGTAACCGCCAAAGATAACATCTGCCACTAAGAATATTTCCTCTTCCTTTGCAGGCATATCGATCTGGGCAGTTATTCTTACTGCCGTGTTTCCAACTTGGAACGTGGTTACCTTTGCTACCATATCTCCGATTTGAAACGGATTTGGACTTGGTATAACAGCTTGCTTCTGACACATGTCATTCTTGAATGCTTCCAAACTTTTAGTGAAGCGCTTAAAGGGGCCAGCACTCCATTCACATCTCTTGGTGGTGGCCCGCCTGTCAGGTGAAACAGTCCCCGATGGTCTAGCAGGACAATCATCCACTACTTGCAAAGATGGTCGTTCAATGAGACTTACTTGGGATCAGAATCTCTTGACACAGGACGAAGGGATTTCACCAGGGAGTTGCGTTATGCCTGTGAGTTGTTGGTATGGAAGCAACAAGCAGTCTTCGAGTCTCCAAGGTTTGTTGGAAATCATCGGAGCTTACTTGTTGGAGATTCTTCCAAGTACTGAGATTGGTAAGGAATGCGCCTTGTGTACCCACGGGCGCCCCAGAATCTTGTCGTAATCCGGATGTTCCTTAATTATATGGAATCTAGCTTGTGTTGGAGTGTTACCAATCTTGACATCAAAGTCGATGTATCCGTAGACATCCACAAATTCTCCTGCTGGGCTCTTGATCACAGTCGGACCACTGTTAGCCTCCTGCTTTGATATTTTCGCAGCTTGCAGGGTCTTGATAGTAACGATGTTGAATTCAGAAGATGCATCGATTAATGTGCTATCGAACTTGACATCTTTCAGATGGGCGACGGTCAAAAGTCCCCAGTTTCCTTTGTTGGTGCTATTTTCCAAGGAGGCTTGAGATGCTGGAACGACTTCCTTTTATGGATACAAGCGCCTTCCTGACACAATACGGTTGAGGGCCATGAATATATCTTGACGTTGTACCTTGGAAAGGTACAAGATTTCACACAGGTGTTCCATCATGGATTGTACAGTCTTGCGCACAGAGCTTCCAGAGATCATGCAACTTCAGACAGGAAGGGGGTCTCTGTGAACTCCTTCATTTCCCAATTGAATCTCTCATGCTGCTATCTTTTCCCTGAAGATTTCTTTCAGCTTATTGAAATCCTTAGTTGGGTGGTGGACAAACCTATGATAACGGCAATACTTAGGGTTTGCCATGTCTTTCTTAGTTGGTGGACATATGATAGGAGGTAGTCTGATAGCATCATCCTGAATCCATTCCTCCAAGAATTCTATTACTTCATTTATCGGAAACGGGAAGCCTGTATCTTCGGTGCTCTGCGCAGGATCTTTGCATGTTCCCTTTCGAGGCGAAGCTTTATGCGTTTGAGACGCACGCTTGGGTAGTTGTTCTGCCACCGCTGGAGCTTTTATATTTCCGCCTTCGCTTACTACACTGACATAAGTGCCAGTATTATATTGCTTGTTGATGAGGCACCTGTTTCCCCGATTATCTCGTGAATCGTCGCTCCGAACGATCCTGGTTCTTTCCAATAATGCTGGGGCGGTAGTGGCCGAACGTTTGGCTGCTTCATGGAGCTCTGAGAATGTATGGAATCCCAAGTTTTCCAGCAGGGCGAGATATATGGGTATCATTCCATTGATGCATAATTCCACCAGCTGTCGTTCTGTGACATTTGGTTCATGGCAGTCCAACGCTTGTGTTATGAACCTTTTGACAAAATTATTTGGATGTCCGTTGTTCCGTTGGGAGATTCTCCCCAGGTCTGAGAAAGTAACTTGCTCAGATACAAAGAAGTACTTCTTGTAAAACGCGCTGACCATCTCACTCCAATTGGATATGCTGTCGGGTGTGATGTTGTTGCACCACGTATAGGCTCTCCCCGTAAGTGATTTGGAGAATTCCTTCAAGCGGAGAACGTGATTGTATTCATGTTCCCCTAAGGATTCTAAGAATCGAGAGACGTGTTCACGAGCATTACCGATACCATCGTAAAGGATGAATTGAGGGGAGGTGTATCCCCTGGGAATAGGAATCCGCTGCACGTCTTGTGGATATGGAGGCTGGTGTCGATGCGCGTCCATCGGATTTTCTTTTCCACGATTTTGGAGGAGTCTCTCCAGATCTTCACGTGTAATAAAGTTGGACGATTGGATCTTTTCCCTGAGACGCTCGTCCCTTTCTCTTGCGTGGTCAGCAGCATAAGAATCTTCGTTCAGGTAGGCTTGCATAACTGAGTCACCCGCTCCAGGTGTGCTAAACGTATTTCTTGTTGGCCCTTGAGGCTGTCTCGACTCTTGTGGTAATCGATCGGTTAATGTTTTAAGGAAGGTGAGTACCTCCTTCTGAGTGGTTGCCATGTCTGCCTGAGCTTTAGCGAGGGTTTCTTGTCTCTCCATCAAGTCCACCATGGTGATAGGAGGTTGTCCTCCTCTGGTTCCTCCAGATCCTCGTCCTGAAGGGGGAGTAACTGTCGTTCTGGTGACGGACGGAAGTGTCATGCTTGAGGAAATGCATGGATTTGCAGCCTCTCTGGCTCTTGTAATGGGAGTTGTCACGCCTGCTGGAATGTCTGCTCCTGCTCCACTGGTACTGATGATAAAAGGCGCGATTCCACGAGACACATTGGTTGCACTGGCGGGTTGCACTGTAACACCAGTAATTGGGATATCAGCGCCACCAGAAGTGTTGTCGGTGCTAACTCCATCGTTGGTTGATAATCCATACCTAAGATCCACCATTCTTGAAATCAGAGAAATTGAATTGGTATTGAAGAAATCGACTTCACAACCGAGAGATTAACCTCCCACTGTGTGTAGTTGCAGAATAACCTACAACTACACCCTCAGTAGAATTAGTAAAACTTGAGAAGTTCTTGATGTTGAATGACAACTTTTTTTATTAATTCTCTCAATTGATTACAAAGAAGTATATAAATGGAACTAGAATAGTTACAACTTTCTCTATTCTCTTTCCTAAGATAATTTCTAATACTCACTCAAAGAACCTCCCGAATTTTACATTTGAACTCCTATTTATAGTGAAATTTGTACAGCTGTATATGAATTGCGAAGTATCGCAATTCATTTTCGCAAGATTATTCTATCTTCGCAAATCTTCATACTTCCCCGTGCTTCTTCTATCTTCGTATTGTTTTGTAACTCTTTCCTCTTATATTTGTCACGATGTTCATAAGTTAATGCCTTGTGATATTCAGTACCTACACTGTGGTCGCCAATTGTTTGTGGGAGAAACTACTTCTGCCGATTTAGGTAATTTTAGGTGTGTGTGGATGAAAAGTGAGTTTAAACCTTCAACAAATGTTCTGCACGATGTGTACTTTGATTCGAGAGATAATCTATACAATTATGGCCTAAACCGAAGACACGGCCGTTCCAGATTTGTTTCGGTCACAGGTGAAGGATGTGAGGTTGATCTTAGGGAGGGAAGCGAAGAAAGTGTTGAGAGTGTGAAGATGAAGGCTATTTGATGACTTGTTAACAGAAGGTTGAGAAGGCTAGAAAATGTTGCAGGCAGGCTCTGGATGTTGAATACGATGGTATTAACACTTGGTTTTCTGTGTTGTTCGGACTTCTCTTTTTGGAAATAGGGAGGAGAACCTATTTATACAAGTCGATAATCCTTTATTAAGTCTCTCGTGGGAAAGTGGAGGAAGTGGAGTGATGGAGGAAGTGGAGTTGTGTGTTAGTGCCACACGGTTGCTTGCCCACTTCTCCTATCATCGCTAACCGCCCATGTTTCCCTGACACGATCTTGTGATGGCGTGTTGTACGCTGCACACTGTAAACCGCCAGACCAATACCCCAGTTTGTATCCCCCAGTTGTGATGTGATTAATGTCTCGAGTTTGTGGATCGCGGGACCCACAGAAAATAGTGCAGGGTGAACTGTGAACTTGGTATAACATCGCATGCAGCCATCTTCAGGTGACCGTTTGGAGGCTGTATAGACAGGCCATTCCTTGGTCGGTTACCCTGTGAAGAAGAGTGACGGATGGTGTTCATGGTGATACCTTGTTTGCTGGTTGATTCGCACCCTAAGTTATTCGTCCAAGCTTGCAAAGTTGGATGGACGAGATGGCTCGTAGCCTTGCTTGCGATCGTTGGATGGGAGGCGTGCATGCTGCCTCTTTCGGACCAAACGTTTGCATGCTTAGAGAGTTCCAATGGAGGAACCGATCAGCCCTGCGTAAAGGCGGTACAATGGTGCTCACGCCCATGCCTGATTGACTCGCAAAGATTCGATCTAAGCCACTCGACTCAGGTGGCAAAGACGAGTGGTCGAGATTAGAAATTATGGAAGGGCCGTGACATGTTGCCTTGGACGACCGTCTAGGCATGAAGCCGGGCCCACGGTGGTCATGCTATCATGCTCGGTTCGCTCTAAGTATCGATCTTGGCCTTCCATCCAAGCCTGCGAAGATGGACGCTCGAGATGTTTCTACACCGCAAACCCTAATTAGGATTTTGGACCGGCCACTTTGGGCGATCGGTTTTGGGTTGCGTGCGCCTCCTTTGGGGAGACCGACCATGTATGCAACATCTTGGGTCGACAGTGAGCATGTACATGCTTGCTCTATGACCCTGGGCGCAATCTAAGCCATCCAACTATGCCTGCGAAGTCGGATGGTCGTGATCGTTTTGGATCTTCTCAACCTGCATAAGGCGTTAATCTAGCCTCGTTTGGGCAATCGTTTCTTGCACCACGGCTTTCCTATGAGGGAGTCGGTCATGTAGGTAGAAAGTGGGCCCGCCAATGGTGTACCATCACTTCACTACTTGTTTTAGGGTATAATCTAAGCCGTCCAACTATGCCTGCGAAGTTGGACGTTCACGATTAAAAGGAACCCTAGCCGTGCGTCATGCTCACTTTGAGCGCATGTTTCGGAAGGACCAACTGTAGTTGGTCTTGACCGTTCGGTCATGCATGAAGGTGGGTCCGAGGTGATCATGGTAGCATGCTCAGGACCCCCTGAATCTATATCTACACCCTCCATTTATGCTTGCGAAGTTGGACAGATGAGATATATTTTTGGGTTTGTTTTCAGCAAGTGAGACTAACACGGGTAGTCTTGCATGCGTTCAACGGGGCTAGTATAACCTGTCGTCAGGTAGCCTACGGGTGTTTGCACGTCAAACACAAGGATTTAATTAAAGCATTAATAGTAATGCTGTATACCTGCAAAAAACTGGGATGGTTGCTACATGCTCCGTCGGGATGGTTGCTACATGCTCCGTTCTGGGTATGTTTTAATTCTCAGGGATGGTTGCACATGCTCCAATGAATTAATATGGCGAGAAGTATTCATTGCCTGAAGGCTTTATCCTTTGCAGGACGTCAGCTTACAAAAATTGGCTTTTACAATTTTACCCCTGAACAGAATTCCACCATCAACACTATCAAACTTATTTGACTGAAGGTGATGTGCAAGAAACTAATGACCCATCGAGCTATGCAGAAGCAGTAAGTAGTGAGTTATCAAAACAGTGGATAGAGGTTGCGAAACAGGAAATTGAATCGGTGGATAAAAATGGAGTTTGGGAGCATGTTCCACTACCAAAAAGGGTGAACGTCATTGGATGTAAATGGGTATTCAAGACAAAGAGAGATTCCGAAGGGAAAGTGGAAAGACGTAAGGCACGGCTAGTCGCAAAGGTATATAATCAGAAATCAAGGATTGATTATACAAACACTTTTTCTCCCGTTTCAAAGAAAGATTCTCTTAGAATTGTGCTAGCATTGGTAGCACATTTTGACATGGAACTGCATCAAATGGATGTCAAAACGGCATTCTTAAATGGGGACCTTTAAGAAGATATCTACATGGAGCAACCTGATAGTTTTAAGATAAAGGGAAAAGAACAACTAGTTTGTAAGTTGAAGAAGTCCATTTATGGACCGAAACAAGCTTCACGACAATGGTACTTGAAGTTTGATCAGGCCATTGTTAGTTTTGGTTTTAAGGAAACCCTTATGGACAAATGTATATACTAAAAGATCAATATGAGTCGCTTCATCATTTTGGTATTATACGTAGATGATATATTATTATCTAGAAATGATATTCATCTTTTACTTGATACTACGCGTTTTCTGTCTGAGACTTTTAATATAAAGGATATGGGAAATGCATCATATGTATTGGGAATTAAAATTCAAAGAGACGGGAAGGCTGGAATTCTTGGTTTATCTCAGAAGTCTTACATTGATAAGGTTCTTAAGAGGTTTAACATGCAGGATTATGCACCTGGAGATACACCATCAGTAAAAGGAGATGTATTTAGCAAGAATCAATGCCCGAAAAATGAAATTGAGAAAAGGAAGGTAAATGCTCTTGAGTATGCATCAGCCGTAGGGTGTTTGATGTATTTGATGATATGTTCTAGACCTGATATTAGTTATATAGTTGGAATTCTCGGTAGATACCAACATAATCCAGGTATTTCTCACTGGAGAGCCGTGAAAAAGGTTTTCATATACCTACAGAGAACAAAAGACTATATGCTTATGTATAGAAGGTCAGATTTTTTGGAGATAGGTGGATTTTCAGATGCAGGTTTTGCTAGATGTCGAGATAGTTACAAATTCACTTCAGGATACATTTTTAATCTTGCTGGTGGTGTTGTTTCTTGGAGGAGTTCTAAATAATCACTGCAAACATGCTCAAATATGGAAGAAGAATATGTAGCTTGTTTCGAGGCTACCCAACATGCTGTTTGGTTAAATAATTTCATTACCGAGTTATTGGTTGTGGATTTTATAAACCAACCAATTAATATTTTTTTACGACCATGAAGGTGTAGTCAATTATGTGGAAAATGATAGTACAACTACCAGCACCAAATATATTATGGTGAAGTATCTATCAGTGAGAGAGAAGTATAAAATGGTAATTATTGTAGTTTCCCATCTTTCGACTCATTACATGCTTGTTGACCCTTTAACTAAGGGACTTCCACCCCGTATTTTCAAGGAGCATGTATCCCGTATAGGAATTCAAGAAGCTTTTGATGTTGTTAATTAGTGGGAGTTAGATTCCTAGATTTTGTTTTCAGTGAACTAGTCGATTAGTTTTGTTATTTTCAGTGGGAGTTATCATTCAGTTTGTTTCAGTAGAAAACTAATTAAGTGTTTTTTGTTTGGTTCAGTGAATTTGATTAAGTTTTTGGTTATTTTGCAGTCAATCATTACAATATAATAACCCTTGTTTGAATATGTTTGTTTTCTCACTGATGCATCATATAATGTAGCCTAGAAAGCTTCGCATAGGCTTAAAGTGCTTGAGCTTAACATGGGTAGGCACCATTGTTGATGAGCTTTTATCCTGAATAGTTGGTAACGGTTTGTTACATGTGGAAGCAGTGAAATATTGGGATAGCATGTACATTTTTGATACATGAAGCATGGACTAATGGGAATGGCACATAAAAGATTGCAGTAAATATTATGCTAAATATTCACAACACCTCTCTTGTGAATATAAAGAAGACCTAAAATTTCAGTAATGCTAGACCTGAGATCATGTACCGCCGACCTTGCATCTCATAGAATGCATTGTCTTCGTGATCCATCTTAGTGGTGCTGCCATGTTTAGGTAAAGGTTACTACAAAATCATCTTTGTGTGTTATTATGCGACTGATTTTCAAACAAAGGGTGGCCACCCATTTTCAAAAACTTGACCCAGTGTTGTCTTCGTAAAATTGAGTGTTTGTATTGACCAAGTGGGAGAATGTAAGGTTTAATTTTATTTCTAAGCAAGTAAAACTCCCATACGTGTGGTCAACACTAAACACAATATCTTTTAAAACTCTGGATTGTGTCGCACATGATATTCATACCATAAAGAATAAAGAAAACTAGTTAGATCAAATTCTTAGTTCCGAGCTTGTCGAAGAATCCAATCTGATTGTTGTTTATCTCTGATTTCTCGTAATGGGTAAGGATTAGAGATTACTACATTTGCTGCTTGGATTTTAGCTGCTACAGGTATGTGTTGAAACTCAAACCCTTATGCTTAATCATGATTCCAATCTAGACAAGATCTGTATAAAACTGGTTATTTATAAGCTGTATATAAATAGAATTTTCCTACAATCACTTTCAGCAATACCTCAGAATGTAGTGGTCTTCGTTGTGGGTGGCACAACATACGAGGAGGCACGTTCTGTGGCTTTACATAATGTTTCTAATTATGGAACCTGCTTTATACTTGGTAATTCGGGAGTTCTCAATTCAAAGAGGTTTCTAAAGGATTTGGAAGAAACTCAGAGAATAACCAAGTCAAACATTAGTGCAGTTTGAACCTGTTTCAAGCCAAATGCTGGGTGATTGCAGCAGCTTCATTTTGGTTTCAGACTCAGTGTAGTATACCTTTAAACGACTAGATTACCAGGATGCCAAATGTATAAATATCTTTGTGATTCGTTTCAACTCGTATTTGAAAAAAGTCATAAATTGTTGAATATATGCTATCAGTAGTACTGGTAGGCAGTAAAATGTTGTTGCAAATAGTGGGTTAAGATTTAAGATAGAAGAATAAATATATTTTTTGTGTTTTATTTTTTCAATTAAAAAATTTCACCAACACGGTGTCACCACACTCAATAAATAGTTGTTTTTGGAACGAATACAAATGGATTGATGCTCACCAAATCCGTACATGCATAATGGCTTGTGATTCGATTGAAGTTAATAAAAAACTGTATAATCATAATCACTACCACCCAGGGACGGACCCAAAAATCTTCATAGGGTAGGGCTAGAATATTAATAGTTATCAATGCGGCGAAGGCCGCAATTTTTTTTTTTGATACAGGTTACATTTTACTGAAATTTTCCTATTAAATACGAGATATATGGACAAGTATAAGATTAAAATCCGCCAATTTTACTTACGAAAAGTGATTGGAGAAAGGAATTTACGGTTTATAGAAGAAAAATGGGAAAATAAATGAATGTGATAAAGAAAATTTTATGTTTTAAACAATATCTTGGGTTAAAAATTAATTGTACTACAACTACAAAGATTAATCATAAACAAATGAGGGCTAATTACTAATATGGGAGGGCTATTTTCTATCTAATTATGAAAAAGACACTTATACAATTTTTTTATCAAGCTAAAAATAGGGACGCTCTATAGCCCATTGCTAGGCCCAACCCTGCTACCACCAACATGATGCCAACATTTATAACCAGTATAGTAGTTAATCCATACCAATCAATCGTGAAACACCTAGATTTAAACTCTTTTCTTAGCAAATATTAATCCAAATAATTTCAAAATTTTTATAGAAAATTAAAAATCAAATGAAGTTGGATTACAAAATCGTACCTGAAAGAAGAAACTGTTGAAGAGATTTTAAATGTGGTGTTAGGCTAAGTCCTATGGGAGAGTTTGGAGTGCTAGATTGACCAAAAAGTATTGCAAATCATGAAATAAGTGTGAGAAAAAGTTAACACTCAATCTGGCTACTTCTCTCTCCTAGCATTTGCTCGCAGTTGCACTATCGGCGAGATTGAAACGCTGAATGGTTCGGCGCTCAAAAAGTGACCAACACGCTAAATGGTTCGGCGCTCACAAAAATCACAAACATCTAACGGTTCGGCTCTCAAAAAGTAACAAAAAATGCCGAACGGTTCGACGTTCAAAAAGTAATCAAAAATGCCGAACGGTTCGGCGCTCACAGATGACGTGGACTGCTAATTAGCTGCTAGATTGGCCATCCATAGGGCTTAGGAGGTTGCTCAATCTGACGTGGAGGGCCAATCTAGCAGCTAAATATCTCTCCCATAAGACTAAGCCTTATGTGGAATTACTACTCCTCGTTCCTAGTCCAGATGATGCTGAAAAGGCGGAGTTGCCACGGCAGGGGAAACTGGCCAGGTAGGCCAAACACAAGAATACGGAGCTTTCTCTATCTTGCTCAATATAAACTCTTGGTGCCATTCTCGTCGTTACAAATATTTAGTCCCATATCACTGAAGATTCAATAGAGGTGCGAGTGAGAGAGCTATAAAGAGGCATAGATGAACACTTCAACACTTATCTTTGCGCTTGGGGCAATGACGCAGCTAATGAGGTAATAACTGAGGCGCGTCAATTGCTGGTTGAAAACTATTTCCAAACCCCCTCTTCGGCCTTAGGTCTCCTAGGGCCGTTGAGAATTTCTGGAAGGGCTCCCTTTAATCCAGGGTAAAGCCCTACAAAACAAATTCAAAAATTATTTACCTCTATTGCAATGCTCTTGTGCGGCTAAAGCACCTAACTAATGGCGAAGATGCTTGCAACCATTCTCCTTGCATGGATAGATATATGCCGTGCGGCTAAACTTTTTTCAAGAAGCTTCAGCATAAATCATGGTGTAGTCTATGTAATTGGCTTCGGTAGGAAGTAGTAAACATTACAATGGTTATTCAAGTCGACAAGAGAACACGCATTGAGTTTACAAATAAGCAAGAGCTTGAAATGTGTTATGTTCTTGACAGAATCACAACAAGAGATTTGGTAGTAGATTTTGTTTATAAGGAAAACAAACCCTGTTTAGGAAACAACCCGTTTAGAACAACACAATATATCAACAGATCTATTTATAAGCAAAACATATAACTACTTCCTAGGAACAAGGAACTGCAATTGAAATACATAACTGAACACTTAACTTCCTAAACACTTATCCAAATAGAATACGACACTTTCACACGTGATTAATCAAATGGTGACATAACAAAATGTTATATTGTGTTGAGTTTACAAGGAAGCAAGCGCTTGAAATGTTTCCAGGAAACAATTTCAAGGTAGGTATTCAGAGGATGTACTAGCCTTGATTTCTTTTTCCCGTGTGAATAGCTCCTTCTGTATGGTATCTCCTGTTACTTGCGCATTTGTTTGAATGAAGCAAAGAAGTTGAGTGTTTTTTGTTTGCTAGGAATGAATCCCCAGTGATGGTTAATTTGGTTTAGCTGTAAATTCATACAATTGATGAGCTCTATCTGTTTAAATCATTTTGCTATGCTAGTGATTTGTTTTTTTTTTTTTCATACTATCTTAAGTTTCTTGTTTGAAAGTTCCATTCTAAAGTAACTAAGCAAACCTTTTGTAAATCTACAAACCCTGAATGGACAAAGACAGCATGGTACAGCAGATCAATTTATGATGGGAAGAACATTCACACACTAACACTCCCAAACTCATTATCATCACTAGATAATTGAAACATTGTTGCTTCGGTAGATCCATTTAATGTATGAATATATTTTTTTTGCATTGACAATGTAAATGTTATGTGTTTGGGTGTGACTATAAATAGACAGATTATTGGCTCTTTGTATCTAATAATCTGCCTGTTTGCCAAGTTGCCGCAAACAATGGAAGATAGTTGCTAGATAGCTAGGGTATTGAATGGGGAGATATTAGACTTCAATGCACAGGGTTTGTTGGAATATTCCAAAATCTCAGAGAATGTCAGATGAGTTAAGAGTTATTTGTTGGACATGGCCATGGTATATTCGGGCAGTAATTTTTCTTGCATTCAAGATATATTTTAGATGCGAGATTTTACTATCCGAGGTACGGGTTCTCTAAACGTAGTCAGTTTAATTCTATGCTTGAAAAGAATGAATTCTCATGAAATTCTTAAATACCGAGCTTCCCAAAAGCCAGCAATCTTCATATTGCTTTATATTTATTGATAAATACCTGCTAAAAATGTGATCACGAACTGGCAGTTGTGACTAAGCTATGAACTCGCTGCATGCTGCTAGAGAATTTGCGCAAGATTAACAGCTTTGAATTTTCGCAAACAAATTCATACTAACGTGATAGTGCCAATTTACTGAATTCCTTCCAAACACTACCAGATGACTTTTCATTGTCGGGCATCCTGCCATCTCAGGTTACAGAAATATGGTAGATTGATCTATGAGAGAAAACTTTTCAATTATAGTGGAATTCTGTAAGTACAATATGGAAATCAGGATACGCTGTCCATACTAGGAGTTGAAGCGCTAATTTTTTTTGGTAGATTGCATATGCGGATGCTGAAAGGAATGTCTCAACTTTTCAGTTGTACAGTATCATCAGCTTTTAAGTATACAAACATCTTGTAATGTGAATCATAATGATTTCTATTGTGATATCCCACGTAATGAACATCTTTCGCGAGAGAAAGGGAATCTGCAGTATGTTCTACGGTGTGATGAATGCAATCTGCATTTTACCCAATAACCATATGGGTATAAATTCTTGTTTTCCCATTCTTCAGCCGTATCATTCCACCAAAATCTTCAAAATATTGCACAGGAAGAGCTTCTGTAAAAGTCTTTTGGGGAATTCTTCAATCCCCAAAATTAAGCTTTAATCCAACTCTAAAATACTTGTACCAAGCCTAAAACATTATCCCAGGTAGGGAACTTGGATTAAGTCCCACACCGTTTAAAGTTTTACGAGTGGAAGGAACTGAGGTATATAAAAAGCGAAGTCGTAGAGCAGAACAAGTATACCTTTCTCGGCCTTTTGGCTAAGATCAAGTGTAGTATCTGTTCTTATCAGTTTAATATCTGATATGTGAGCCATCGGCTCACACGATATTAAATTAATTTTTTTCATGGGGGAGTTCCCACCACAGTAGCTTGCTGCTGGGGTTCTCACGCGACGCCTTTACGCCTTTGCGTTGCACTACTGCAATGGGCTGGCGCACCCCAACCAATACTAAGATAAACATTACCCCCACCAATAAAACAGTTGGTCAGCTGAATGCTATGTCCAGGAAAACTTCTTTTAGTTCTGGCGCTGAACTGAGAACTCAGTGCCCAAGATCCGGTAGATGTTATGGATATTGTAACCCCAAGAACATTTTGGCTTCAAAGGGATTATTGAATTTTGACCAAGTTATTTGGACAAAGGATGAAGCTTCAAAGAAGTTAGTAGCGATGAGCTGAAGATATGGGACTCTTCTTAAAAGTGGAATAACAAAAATAACAACAGGGAAAAAAATTAAAAAAAAAGGGACCCTGTTCGGTGGTATTCTTAAAAGTGGTTGTCAATTTGACAATACTCTTGAATTGCTGAGGAACATAGAATGGAATTGCGAAGCTGATGTTGTTTCTTAAAGTGTGATCATAGACACACTATGCTAAAGAGGATCAGTTGATGAGGCTCTGAATCTGTTTTCCAAATATAAATGGTGCGGAAGTTGTACCAAATGTCACTGTGTTATGCAAATCTGGAAACATTGAGAAAGAAGACAATTGCTTTTTGAAATCCGAAATCCCAAAGTAAGGATCAAACCAATGTGTTCTAAGGATGAACTGAACAAAAGAATCTCAGCAAGCACGAGTGGTCTAGTGGTAGAATAGTACCCTGCCACGGTATAGACCCGGGTTTGATTCCCGGCTGGTGCATTTTTATTTTTTTACATTATTGTTGTGCTTTAAAAGGAAAATTAAATTTTGCAAAATACAACTCACAAGTGCACATGCAACACACCAAATGATTCCAATACCACTGCTTTAAGCTCTTAAAACTTGGAGACATCATAAAATTTTTCAAAATACAACTGTGAGAATGCTTAGTCATCTTAAAGGAACACATGATAAGCAGCAAGCCATTGTACCCAGAACTAATTGGACTTTGACTAGTTCTAGCTGCTTGCAACACATTTTACCCCTGCCAGGAACTTAAATTTGCCTGAAATTGGGAATGACAGGGTTAAAGCTTGCATTCAGGATATTAGGACTTGTACTATAAACTGCAAGATTACTTATCTGTATGAACTGCATTGATATCCATTGCACCCTCCAATCCATGTTTTCATCATTTTCTATATTAACTTACATCGACAGATTCTACACAAAGTTTCGGGTACAAGCAGTTTTTAAGGTTCTAACTACTCATGCACAATGAAACAGCAAAACATGACTGAACCCAAATAGAACAACATCAATCCTTCAATGCATGACGAACCTACACTTTGACACTAAGAGAATCGCGCATTAATAAAACAGTTTTCCATAATTTAGGCTCAGGATCTTCAAAGTGAAACCTCCATTTGAACGTAAACGCCATGAATCTCAAGAATTAGTTTGCACTAATAAAAGAAAAATAAATCAAAGATTAGGGTTAATTCATCTGAAAAAGATAGTCTATCACAAACAAACAGTTACTTGTTTACCTCCACAAGATTGGATCCAACACATTCAAGTTTTAAAACCTAGCTTCATTAAGTTCAAAAACTATCCGCTAATAAACTGAAAAAACAAGATTTAGGAACTCGAGAACTTAATGACACAACCTGTTGAAGCCCATGGTGACATTCCTAACTGCGTTGTAATTTTCTTGTTAAAAGCTTCAACCTCCTTAGCTTTAAGATTCTTTTTCATCTTTGTTGGATCCATGTCATCATCCTCCACAGTATATGAAGTTTCCATAGTGACAGTTTGAAGAACTCTTGCATGCTTCAGAACAAATTTAACCATCTCCATCTCTTTCGGGTACCCATTGAACTTCTGAAATTCGATTGACTTGAGGCACTCCAAACAACTAGGCACTTTGTTAAATGTCAAAGTGTTCTCGTCGACTTTGCCACTAAATTTGACCTACAATCCATGTTTCAAGTTCAGACAAAGATTGACTAGGGAAAGAAGTAGGTAACGATGTTAACTATGTAACTTCTTTTCATGTATTAGTTAAATAGCAGCAACAATGACACACAGATTTGAGAAGGGTAACATACCTTCTTGATGACGAGTGCTTCCAAATTTGGCGAGTACTCTAAAAAGTTGAGTAATGTTTTCATTTGCAGATAACGAATATCATACACTTCCAAACAGATCAAATTATGAAAAGTAGGGAAACTAGTAGACAAAGCCTTTGGGATCTTGAGAATCTAATCACAAGGCATACAAAAAATAAAAATCAATTATCGTCATATTGAATGTAGGATTCATCCCCGTAACAAAGACTAATTCTTTTAGCCGTGAGTCTGACTTTGTCAGATTCAAGCTAAACACAGGGGGGGTCTGAAAAGAACTTAAGGTACAAAAGAGAAAACAATAGATATAGAAATGAGGAATTAACTATCAGGTTGGCCAAGTTAGAAGCCAAATTCAAGGTCACTCTCTTAAGGAACCAATGTATGAATAATCTAGGCACCTAAGATTCGAAGAAAAAGAAGCAAAAAGGTAAGCAAGCATACCTTAAAGTAAGCACCAGATATTTTCAACACCTTTACATTGCAGAGCTTCCCTATAAACTTAGATATAGGAAGAAATCTGTTGTTATTCCACTTTCTCAGTTGCATACGAAATTTGTAACTTATTTCCAACATGTTCTACGGTGTGATGAATGCAATCTGCATTTTACCCAATAACCATATGGGTATAAATTCTTGTTTTCCCATTCTTCAGCCGTATCATTCCACCAAAATCTTCAAAATATTGCACAGGAAGAGCTTCTGTAAAAGTCTTTTGGGGAATTCTTCAATCCCCAAAATTAAGCTTTAATCCAACTCTAAAATACTTGTACCAAGCCTAAAACATTATCCCAGGTAGGGAACTTGGATTAAGTCCCACACCGTTTAAAGTTTTACGAGTGGAAGGAACTGAGGTATATAAAAAGCGAAGTCGTAGAGCAGAACAAGTATACCTTTCTCGGCCTTTTGGCTAAGATCAAGTGTAGTATCTGTTCTTATCAGTTTAATATCTGATATGTGAGCCATCGGCTCACACGATATTAAATTAATTTTTTTCATGGGGGAGTTCCCACCACAGTAGCTTGCTGCTGGGGTTCTCACGCGTCGCCTTTGCGTTGCACTACTGCAATGGGCTGGCGCACCCCCACCAATACTAAGATAAACATTACCCCCACCAATAAAATAGTTGGTCAGCTGAATGCTATGTCCAAGCAAACTTCTTTTAGTTCTGGCGCTGAACTGAGAACTCAGTGCCCAAGATCCGGTGGTGATCAAAATTTAGATGTTATGGATATTGTAACCCCAAGAACATTTTGGCTTCAAAGGGATTATTGAATTTTGACCAAGTTATTTGGACAAAGGATGAAGCTTCAAAGAAGTTAGTAGCGATGCGCTGAAGATATGGGACTCTTCTTAAAAGTGGAATAACAACAGGGAAAAAAATTTAAAAAAAAAAGGGACCCTGTTCGGTGGTATTCTTAAAAGTGGTTGTCAATTTGACAATACTCTTGAATTGCTGAGGAACATAGAATGGAATTGCGAAGCTGATGTTGTTTCTTAAAGTGTGATCATAGACACACTATGCTAAAGAGGATCAGTTGATGAGGCTCTGAATCTGTTTTCCAAATATAAATGGTGCGGAAGTTGTACCAAATGTCACTGTGTTATGCAAATCTGGAAACATTGAGAAAGAAGACAATTGCTTTTTGAAATCCGAAATCCCAAAGTAAGGATCAAACCAATGTGTTCTAAGGATGAACTGAACAAAAGAATCTTAGCAAGCACCAGTGGTCTAGTGGTAGAATAGTACCCTGCCACGGTACAGACCCGGGTTCGATTCCCGGCTGGTGCATTTTTATTTTTTTACATTATTGTTGTGCTTTAAAAGGAAAATTAAATTTTGCAAAATACAACTCACAAGTGCACATGCAACACACCAAATGATTCCAATACCACTGCTTTAAGCTCTTAAAACTTGGAGACATGATAAAATTTTGCAAAATACAACTGTGAGAATGCTTAGTCATCTTAAAGGAACACATGATAAGCAGCAAGCCATTGTACCCAGAACTAATTGGACTTTGACTAGTTCTAGCTGCTTGCAACACATTTTACCCCTGCCAGGAACTTAAATTTGCCTGAACTTGGGAACGACAGGGTTAAAGCTTGCATTCAGGATATTAGGACTTGTACTATAAACTGCAAGATTACTTATCTGTATGAACTGCATTGATATCCATTGCACCCTCCAATCCATGTTTTCATCATTTTCTATATTAACTTACATCGACAGATTCTACACAAAGTTTCGGGTACAAGCAGTTTTTAAGGTTCTAACTACTCATGCACAATGAAACAGCAAAACATGACTGAACCCAAATAGAACAACATCAATCCTTCAATGCATGACGAACCTACACTTTGACACTAAGAGAATCGCGCATTAATAAAACAGATTTCCATAATTTAGGCTCAGGATCTTCAAAGTGAAACCTCCATTTGAACGTAAACGCCATGAATCTCAAGAATTAGTTTGCAATAATAAAAGAAAAATAAATCAAAGATTAGGGTTAATTCATCTGAAAAAGATAGTCTATCACAAACAAACAGTTACTTGTTTACCTCCACAAGATTAGATCCAACACATTCAAGTTTTAAAACCTAGCTTCATTAAGTTCAAAAACTATCCGCTAATAAACTGAAAAAACAAGATTTAGGAACTCGAGAACTTAATGACACAACCTGTTGAAGCCCATGGTGACATTCCTAACTGCGTTGTAATTTTCTTGTTCAAAGCTTCAACCTCCTTAGCTTTAAGATTCTTTTTCATCTTTAGTGGATCCATGTCATCATCCTCCACAGTATATGAAGTTTCCATAGTGACAGTTTGAAGAACTCTTGCATGCTTCAGAACAAATTTAACCATCTCCATCTCCTTCGGGTACCCATTGAACTTCTGAAATTCGATTGACTTGAGGCACTCCAAACAACTAGGCACTTTGTTAAATGTCAAAGTGTTCTCGTCGACTTTGCCACTAAATTTGACCTACAGTCCATGTTTCAAGTTCAGACAAAGATTGACTAGGGAAAGAAGTAGGTAACGATGTTAACTATGTAACTTCTTTTCATGTATTAGTTAAATAGCAGCAACAATGACACACAGATTTGATAAGGGTAACATACCTTCTTGATGACGAGTGCTTCCAAATTTGGCGAGTACTCTAAAAAGTTGAGTAATGTTTTCATTTGCAGATAACGAATATCATACACTTCCAAACATATCAAATTATGAAAAGTAGGGAAACTAGTAGACAGAGCCTTTGCGAGCTTGAGAATCTAATCACAAGGCATACAAAAAATAAAAATCAATTATCGTCGTATTGAATGTAGGATTCATCCCCGTAACAAAGACTAATTCTTTTAGCCGTGAGTCTGACTTTGTCAGATTCAAGCTAAACACAGGGGGGGTCTGAAAAGAACTTAAGGTACAAAAGAGAAAACAATAGATATAGAAATGAGGAATTAACTATCAGGTTGGCCAAGTTAGAAGCCAAATTCAAGGTCACTCTCTTAAGGAACCAATGTATGAATAATCTAGGCACCTAAGATTTGAAGAAAAAGAAGCAAAAAGGTAAGCAAGCATACCTTAAAGTAAGCACCAGATATTTTCAACACCTTTACATTGCAGAGCTTCCCTATTAACTTCAGTTTGACAACATGTTACACAGCCATTCAATACACTCGAAACACAATCCCCATTAGGTCCATCTGCAAGATCATATTTCCATCTGCCTCGGGACATGAGAGCACTTTCTAAATGGTCAGAGACCAGTAATTCTGTGAATAACAAGAGCAGTCTCGAAATTACTTCAACTTCTGATATTACTTCACTGTCAGCTGTAACTAATCCATTTTGGATTACACAACAATAACATGAAAAAATAAAACGTGTTCAAAGACCAATAAACTAACTATATGTTATTGTCTACATTCACTTTATAAGACTCATCAAGACATTAGCTAAATTAGCTATTGGATACACCTTCTAATACCCACATTTATCTATTAATCAATATCATCAAGTTATAGAATCAAGATATTATTGATTCTAAAAGTTAACCAAATGATTACAACCCATACACATATATACATGTAAACCTAATTTGAAGTTTGACAAATAATTTACGGCTAGACAAATGCCTACAAACTGATAGTTACATTGTGTACATATTCTAAACAATTGTACATGAAGCAAAATCATTTGCCAATACTAACTCATGTTGTGCCAAGTAGGAAACATAATCTACAAATATGAAATTTGGAACCTGTGTTGTGACCTGATGTCGAACTTAATAGTCAGGATAAGTTACTAAATTAGATACCCAAAAGAAATTATTCATGAGCGTATTTTGTCAAACATATGAAGTTCATGCAAAAGAGGTTTTATTTTACAGATTTAATGAAAAATAACTTCAAGTAATGCACGAAAAAAAGAATCAAAATCACAAATCCTGATTCTGAATGTAAACGAACTTAACATAGGCCCGATTCAATTTGATTTTAAAAATAAAACATCAACTTCTGAATCAACAAATGACCTCGTACCCATTGATTAACATTAACTTCAAAGATTACCCATTAATCTTTCATAAACATCAACTTTAAATATTATCAAACCATCTGATAATCTCAACTTAAGGCGATAATTTCAAAATTTTCGAGTTAGGGCAAATTAAAAACGAAGAAGGTGAAATTTCCAAATACGGAACTCCGTATTGAATCAACATAAAGAAGAAGAAGATGAAAGTCATCAATGGATAAACACTAAAGAGAATAAGCATATAGAGATTGTAGTTAGAGCTCGACAGAGTAGAAGTTTTCTTATTCGAGTTCGATGGATATTTAGAAAGAAGAAACATGAAATACGTAATTGCCCCCTCTATCGTTTAATATTTATGACAAAGTGGCGGAAATAAAAACAGAGAAAAAAAAAGGCAAGGGCTACTTAGTCTTTTCACTGGTAACCGGAGAAAACAACTCTTTATTTATGTTAGTTATTATAGGCTAACTAACCCCTATGGGGTAGATATCTAGCTGCTATATTGGTCTGAAAATGCGGGGATCTAACAACCTCACCCAAAATTTCGATTAGCAATCTGTATGGACAACTCCGAGTTGTTTTTTAGAGAATCAAGAAGACTCAATCAATAGAAAATATCTTAAGGAGTTATTATCTCAAACTCTCGATTTGATTTACTCAAGCAAATAAGATTTGCGAGTCTAATCAAAGAGAGATAACTTGGATGGTATCAAAGACAAATATCCAAGTGGAAATCGATTTAAATCAACAACCAATAAGGTCGGATATTCTAATCGATTGAACAACGCACAACCTGTATTATTTCAATTATATATAAAAATATAATGCGGAAAAGAAATAACACAGACACCAGAATTTTGTTAACGAGGAAACCGCAAATGCAGAAAAACCCCGGGACCTAGCCCAGATTAAACATACACTGTATTAAGCCGCTACAGACACTAGCCTACTCCAAATTAACTTCGGGCTGGACTGTAGTTTAACCCCAACCAATCTCACACTGATCCAAGGTACAATTATGCTCCTACGCCTCTGATCCCAGCAGGATACTTCATACTTGATTCCCTTAGCTGATCTCACCCACAACCAAGAGTTGCTACGACCCAAAGTCGAAGAATTTAGCAAACAAGTCTGTCTCACACAAAAAAAAGTCTACAGGTAATAGATAAATTCGTCTCCCACGAATAAACCTATGAGTTTTGTTCCGTCTTTTGATAAATCAAGGTGAACAGGAACCAATCGATAAAACCAGACTTATATTCCCTAAGAACAGCTCAATTTCATCAATCACCTCCCAATAAACTTAATCGACGCAGTGAAGAAGATTATTGAGGAATCACAAACAATGAGACGAAGATGTTTGTGACTACTTTTATCTTGCCTATCGGAGATAGAAATCTCAATCCAATTATTACAATTGTACTCGTACGATATAAATAGCAAGATCAGATCAAACAACTACACGAAAAGTAGTATCGGTCTGGCTTCACAATCCCAATGAAGTCTTTAAGTCGTTAACCCGAATTTAGAGAGAAAACTCAAAGGTTAATGGAGATCGACTCTAGCTTAGAGAAAACTAGTATCACACAAGAAAGGTGTGTATGGATTAGTTTTTCCAATTGATAGAGTTCTCCTTATATAGTCTTTCAAATCAGGGTTTGCAATCAATGTTAGCTTAGTAACAAAGCATTCAATATTAAACGTTAGATGAAAACCTGATTAGATACAATCTAATATCTCTCAACCGTTAGATCAAAAACTTAGCTTGTCATACACACATGTACTAGACGTTTTGGGTTTGTGTAACCGTACCCAAATGTGTACAATGGTTGGTTCAATATTAGTCAACCAAACGGTTAGCCAAATGATAACTTCATATCAACCATATTATTCTTCACCATAACTAGCCCAAATGACTCAAATGAAATAGTTAGAGAGTTGTTCAATTGTTATGAGATCTCAAGTACTACAAGAGACACAATTGAATCAAAAACGATATGATTCACTCGAATCATTTCATGAACTATAAATCCACGGTTTGCAAAAGCATTCCTTAGTAATTTAAGATAAGTTCACGAACAACGTTTTCAGACATAACCTCTTGAGACTCAAGCAAACCGGTTGAAGTTAATAAACTCCAGCAGAATTTCTCGGGATGAGAACTTCCGTCAGTTTGTGGACTGGGTTTGCGGACTGCACCTGAGCTTCAACTTCAGCAGATATTCTCGGGTTCGAGAACTTACACCAGTTCGCAGACTGGGTTCGCGGACTGAGTTGCTGCTCACGTTCCGGTTCCACTTGATCAACAAAGTTCGCAAACTTAGGTTCAAGTGTTAAGGACTTATACATATATGTGTTGCCACAATAATGTTTATATCCCACAATGATTATATAGTTTAAACTCTCATTTCAATCATTGAAACATTCTCAGAGGACGTCATATAGTTTTTATTCACGAACTAGTTTTCATCAGAGCAATTTCCAAAGTGATTGAAACATAACATGACTTTCATCACTAGGCAAAGATGAACTTGGCTAAAGCGAAAGCTTTACCAACACCCATTTCGAGAAATAGATAAGCTAGATATATTCAGCTCGAAATGTCACATGTGTATATTCTTAGTCTATATAGTAAACCGATTTTTGTCTCAAGATAGGAGATAGAGTAGATATACTTTTGAGTGATAGATAAATTCAAGTCTCTAAATACCTTTTAGTCGATGAAGATCCACTGGTTCCTTGAGTAGTCCTTCGTCTTATATGATGATCGCCATGGAGTTCCTGAGCTTAACTACACTCTCTATCCTAGTCCGAGACCTTAGCTATAGTAGACTAGAAATCAAGACTATATAGTTTTGATCACTAAGATTGACAAATATGCTTGAGATAGCAACGCATGCGAGTTTGACCGAGCAGTGCTCTAACAATCTCCCTCTTTGTCAATTTTAGTGACAAAACTATTAATATATATGGAATACAAAAAATATATAAATAAACTTTGTAGCTCCTATTCCACATATCTAATCTTCAACAATACTCGAAATCTTCGTCACTTCCAAGTAGTCCAATGATCCCAAAGGTTGTAAGTTTAGTATCATCGTTGTTGAAAATCCGTAGCTATAACAATGAGAAAAGCATTGGTTCCCAATCATTGTTATACAATGTCATAGTATTATTACACAACGTCAAAGTCCAATTGCATCACAACTTCAACAACAATACTATGGTGATACTTCACTCCCCCTTAGTCAATACTCCATCTCACATGGAAACCACCCCCCCTTACATAATTATCCGAAAACCATATGTATTTGTAGTGTGAACTACAATTAATTCTCCCTCTTTTTGTCAATAAAATTGGCAAAGGTACAAGAATGGGATCCTAATGAAATTTCCGTAAGAGACATTTCATGACCAAAGGTAAATGTTCTATCATCTTGTTTAGATGCAATCATAAAGCCGAGGCTAAATGCATTCATCAAGGATTTTATAAAGATACAAGATAACCCCTAAAAATTCCACAGCCACACTCCCCACAAAGATTTGGAAATTAAGCGCAAGTTCAAAAGAACTCTCCCCCATAAGATGTCATTCCCTAAGGAACAACAAGAGCGACCTTAATTTCAAGAGAAAAGAAGGGTTTCTTTAGACTCAACAAATTGCATACAAGTATGAATTTGGAATCCAAAATATTTAATCATATTAACCAAAGCGAACCAAGATTAATTTGACTAAATATGCTCAATACAAGTAAACTTATAGAGACTTAATTCATCGATTAGATTATTCACAAGAGAACCTATAAATATTCTAACCAGATTACACAATTAAACAAATCACAAGGTAATCAATTCAATTGTCCACACTCGACATAAGAAAAATCTATGGAGTGTTAACTAAATAATCACACTAGATGATTGATTTAGTTCATTTGGGATCAACATAATAGAATATGGAACCCCGACTAAGATTATCATAGAAAATGACCACCTTAACCGTCCATGTACTCAACATGAGAGAACTCACGGAATACAAACTAAATAACCACACAAGTTGATTAATTTAGTTCTTAATGCTCAACATATAACATCTCATGGAACAACCAACCATGCCAATAAGAAATCGACTTAGTTGTATCGTGCTCAACATGAGATACACAATGGAACCTTCACGGTAATACATAATAATATGGAACAATTAAGCTCTATACCGTGGATAACAAACAATGACCTATTCTATTTTTCCATCACAAAGTGACATAATAGACTTTATCCTTGAATCACAAAAGATTTTAACCTATCTTACATCAATAATTGACAATATAGGCTTAACTTTTGTGTTTTGCCAAAAGTCCATTCATTCCTTTATCAATATTTGCATACCAATATGTGAACGACTTTACTTTTGACAAAATATGGGATTATCAAGTTCATGGACGTAAACATACAAATCCAATCAAAATATTGCAATATATAAAACCATAAAGATTAATACTGCAACCATCATCTTCCAAATAACTTTATAATTTAAACAAATAAATCTAAAAACAAGAAGATGAAATTATTGGATATAGCTATGTATAATCACAATCATTGCTATTCCAAAAACACTAGTTATTCTTCTAAATAAAACAGAAAACATAGAAGATTTACTAGACAACAAGACCTTTGAAAAATTCATTATCGTCCCCGAACTCCTTGTTGTCAACAACCATTGGAACATAAGAAAGGAGTTTATATCGATGAACCTTATTGGTTGCTGTTGTCAAACCAGGGCCTTCTGAATATCATGAGTCTTACACACAAAAGCCTTTATTTTTTGAATCTCCTTACGCAACTCCTTCAACATATCAAGAACGTCAGAAAACTTCTGAGTATTTGAAGGAACAGCCCTTGGTTTCGTCATATTCCTTCTTTTTCTTCTCAAGGTTGGAGGAAATTGAGATTTTCCTTTTTCATTCATGATTGATGGTTCAACAATCACATTACCTTATTTTCCATCACATGACATCATTCTTGGAGCGTCCATTAACGAATGGGTTTGTGAGAGGAATTCACAATTGGCTCAACAAGTAGTCTAGAGATAAAAAGAGGTTTTAGAGAAGGAAAAGGAGTGTAGGGTTCGAAACCTAAAATAGGTTCGTAAACGACAAACTCTTATCCCTATCAAGAGTAAAGTTGTCGATAATACCCTTTTTCTTTTGTTTGATAGATAAAAATAACAAAACTTAAGAAAAGAAGAAACAAAACTTTTCCTAAAGCCTTAGAGGTACAAAATTATTGTCTCTTTTGATCAGGCACTTGAGACAAGATTTTAGAAACAACACAATTAAGTTGTGCTGTGGTGAAAAACAATTTTTCCACCAATTTCCTCTTGAGAGGAATCCATAGACCTTTGTCTATCAAAATGATTTGACCATATTTTCTTTTCAAATGGTCTTGATTTTTCCTTGGAAATTAACTTCCTCGACGAAGATAAAATCTTACATACCTCTGCGGTCTTCTGAGAAAGTTTGAGATTTCTTGTTAAATGATTTGCTCTTCGTTGAAGTTTGTTGACATGTCTTTGCTTGTGTTTGAACTTGTAATACCTTGAGAGTTCATGAATTTTTAATGAACAATATGAGCACGTCACACTTGGATAATAATCAGGCTTCTGAATAGTGTAAGCAGCTAGGCACATAGTGGATCCTAAGTTATTATAAACAGTGTTTCCAAGAGAGGAGTCAACTTTTTCTTCCAAAACGGTTGGATTATCTTCTGAAAGAATATTAAAATTGATATGTGTATTGCTACAATTATCAAAATCAATATTTTCACCAACAAGTGCAACACTTGATTTCTCATCTTCATTTGAATCATAGTCGTCAGAAATTTCATCAAGAGTTGCAGCAAGACCTTTGTTCCCAGTGTATTTTCTCCGATTTGGACACTCGTTTGCAAAATGACCACATCCTTTACACTTAAAGCACTGAGGAATATCCTCATCATCAGTTTCATCAATATCCCTGTTTTTAGGAGGAACACGATTATGAGGTTTGACTGATGCCTTAGGCTTATCTCTGGAGAACCGTTTACTTCTCTTTAAAAGAAGATCCCTAAACTGTCTTGTGATCATCGAGACCGATTTTTCAAGATCTTCATCTGATGAATCTATCTTTGAGTGATCATCTTCAGAGATATACATTTTTTTTTACTTTTATCAAGTAATTTAGTGTCCTTTAGTGCTTTGAACGCAACATCCTTAGCCTTGGATGAAAGTTCGTGATCAAAGATCTTAAGCTTACCAACTAGCGTGTTTCTGGAGAGATTATCTAGGTTATTTCCCTCAACGATGGCATGCTTCTTAGCATCGTATTTAGATGGAAGTGATCTGAGAATTTTCATCTTAATGTCCTTTTCAGGTTTAGTCTTACCCAATGCAAAAGATATATTAACAATTTCAGACGCTTTGTGATTAAACTCATCAAATGTTTCTTCATCTACCATACGAAGGTTTTCCCAATCAGAGTTAAGGTTTTGAAGCCTTGCTTCCTTTTCCTTTGAATACGGTTGCTAAGATATCCCAGGATTCTTGCGACTTAGTGCAATTAGACACATGGTGCTGAAGATTTGGGGTAATGGCATGTATGATCGCATTCAAACCATCTGAGTTTTGCTTTGCAGCAAGAACTTCTGCAGGAGTATATTCAGCAATATTTTTTGGAACATTTTCTCCTTCTACAACAACGGGAGGATCATAGCCATTAACAACATATAACCATGATTGAAAATCACGTGCTTGAAGAAAAGATCACATAACAATTTTCCACTATAAGTAATTAGAGCCATCGAAGACTGGTGGTACGTTTATTGAGATATGACCTCTGTCCATAGTCAGATCGCTACAAACACATACTTGTAAGGTCTTTAACGTGTTTGCCTGCTCTGATACCAATTGAAAATACGGGGGTCTAACAACCTCACCCAATATTTCGATTAGCAATCTGTATGGACAACTCCGAGTTGTTTTCTAGAGAATCAACAAGACTCAATCAATAAAAAATATCTCAAGGAGTTATTATCTCAATCTCTCGATTTGATTTACTCAAGCAAATAAGATTCGCGAGTCTAATCAAAGAGAGATAACTTGGATGGTACCAAAGACCAATATCCAAGTGTCAATCGATTTAAATCAACAACCAATAAGGTCGGATATTCTAATCGATTGAACAACGCACAACCTGTATTATTTCAATTATATATAAAAATATAATGCGGAAAAGAAATAACACAGACACCAGAATTTTGCTAACGAGGAAACCGCAAATGCATAAAAACCCCGAGACCTAGTCCAGATTAAACATACACTGTTTTAAGCCGCTACATACACTAGCCTACTCCAAATTTACTTCGGTCTAGACTGTAGTTGAACCCCAACCAATCTCACACTGATCCAAGGTATAGTTATGCTCCTACGCCTCTGATCCTAGCATGATACTGCGCACTTGATTCCCTTAGTTGATCTCACCCACAACTAAGAGTTGCTATGACCCAAAGTCAAAGACTTTAGCAAACAAGTCTGTCTCACACAGAAAACTCTACAGGTAATAGATAAATTCGTCTCCCACGAATAAACCTATGAGTTTTGTTCCGTCTTTTGATAAATCAAGGTGAACAGGAACCAATCGATAAAACTAGACTTATATTCCCGAAGAACAACTTAGTTTCATCAATCACCTCACAATAAACTTAATCAACGCAGGGAAGAAGATTATTGAGGAATCACAAACAATGAGAAGTAGATGTTTGTGACTACTTTTATCTTGCCTATCGGAGATAGAAATCTCAAGTCAATTATTACAATTGTACTCGTACGATAGAAATAGCAAGATCATATCACACAACTACGAGAAAAGTAGTATTGGTCTGGCTTCACAATCCCAATGAAGTCTTTAAGTCGTTAACCCGAATTTAGAGAGAAAACTCAAGGGTTAATGGATATCGAATCTAGCTTAGAGAAAACAAGTATCACACAAGAAAGGTTTGTGGGGATTAGCTTTTCCAATGGCTAGAGTTCTCCTTATATGGTCTTTCAAATCAGGGTTTGCAATCAATGTTAGCTTAGTAACAAAGCATTCAATATTCACCGTTAGATGAAAACCTGATTAGATACAAGCTAATATCTCTCAACCGTTAGATCGAAAACTTAGCTTGTCATACACACATGTACTTGTGTAACCGTACCCAAACATGTACAATGGTTGGTTCAATATTAGTCAACCAAATGGTTAGCCAAATGATAACGTTCATATCAACCATATTCTTCTTCACCTTAAGTAGTCCAAATGACTCAAATGAACTAGTTAGAGAGTTATTCAATTGCTATGAGATCTCAAGTACTACAAGAGACACAATTGAATCAAAAACGATGTGATTAACTCGAATCATTTCATGAACTATAAAGCCACGGTTTGCAAAATCATTCCTTAGTAATTTAAGATAAGTTCACGAACAACGTTTTCAGACATAACATCTTCAGTTCGAGGACTGAGTTCACGGACTCAAGCTAACCGGTTGAATTTAATAAACTCTAGTAGAATTTCTCGGGATGAGAACTTCCGTCAGTTCGCGGACTGGGTTCGCGGACTACACCTGAGCTTCAACTTCAGCAGATATTCTCGGGTTCGCAAACTTTCGCCAGTTCGCGGACTGAGTTGCTGCTCACGTTTCGGTTCCACTTGATCAACAAAGTTTGCAAACTTCGGTTCAAGTGTTAAGGACTTATACATATATGTGTTTCCACAACAATGTTTATATCCCACAATGGTTATATAGTCTAAACTCTCCTTTCAATCATTGAAACATTCTCAGAGGACGTCATATAGTTGTTATTCACGAACTAGTTTTCGTCAGAGAAATTTCCAAAGTGATTGAAACATAACATGAATTTCGTCATTAGGAAAAGATAAACTTGGCTAAAGCGAAAGCTTTACCAACACCCATTTCGAGAAATAGATAAGCGAGATATACTCAGCTCGAAATATCACATGTGCATATTCTTAGTCTATATAGTAAGCCGACTTTTATCTCAAGATAAGAGATAGAGTAGATAGACTTTTGAGTGATAGATAAGTTCAAGTCTCCACATACCTTTTACTCGATGAAGATCCACTGGTTCCTTGAGTAGTCTTTCGTCTTGTATGATGATCGCCATGGAGTTCTTGAGCTCAACTACACTTTCTATCCAAGTCCGAGACCTTAGCTATAGTAGACTAGAAATCAAGACTATATAGTTTTGATCACTAAGATTGACAAACATGCTTGAGATAGAAACGCATGCGAGTTTGACCGAGCAGTTCTCTAACATGGTCATCCATATCAGCTAGGGAAACCTCCTAAGTCCTATGGCATGGAGAATTTAGTAGTGAAACGCTGAATAGTTCAGCGTCAAACGTTTAACAGTACATCATCCAGGTGAAAGCTGAACCGAACAACGCTTGACTTATTTATTTTTGTGCTGGGAAGCGCTGAATAGTTCGGCGTTGATGCCCTGGAATATTCCCAAAAGGCTGAAATGTTCAGCGTTTGGACCACTTTTTGAGCGCTGAATCATTCAGCGTTTCAATCTCGCTGCTAGTTGAACTGCGAGAAAATGATAGGAGAGAGAATTAGACAGAAGTAGTGTTAACTTTTTTTCCCACACCTTTTTCTTGATTTGCAACACTTTTTGGCCAATCTAGCAGCTCAATCTAGCCCACAGTGGTTAGCCTTAGATATATATTTGTTAAAAATTGGAGCACACGTGTCAGATTATTGTTAGTTTCCCATGCCCACTTCGAAATTTGCCCCCATCAAAAGTTTACGGCCGAGTCCGCTTTGTTGAAAAAGATTCTATTTACAACATCAACATGTAAAACATATGTTGGATCTATCGGTTTTATTCCAGGATACTCAAGATGTGAAAGAGCTGTATTGCCAAGGTACAAGAAAAAATTAGAAACAAATTCGATAATGTTGTAAAATATAATAAAGATAAAGAAAATGAATTACAGGTATTTCGTGGTTAGGAATTGACCGTGTTTCCGCAGAAGAAAAAAAAAATCCCCCGGATTTACACACTGAGTCAAGGAAAATGGTATTTTCCAAATTTCACTTTGTGCTCCTTGCGCTAGTGGGTAATGATAAAAGGGATAATAACAACAAATGGAGAGGTCAAATCTACCTGCGACACCAAAATATGTATGGTAGACATCAATAACATCATCTGGCCTATCATATATTCCTCCATTCTCTTTATCCTACAAATTTGAACATATATTAAAACACTGCTTAGAACATTGCCAAGTGAAAACATCATACATAAATCGAGATAACTTGAAGCCCGACAAGAAACTGAGGTAGGTACCTGACAATCTAGAATGAATTTAGCAAGCTTGTCTTTGTCTATCCAATGCAATCTATCAAAACTTGCACAACACTAAGCGTGTAGAGCATGCGGGGATCATGCCCAATATTACCAGCAAAGCCACATGCACAAGAGAAATGGAGGATAAAACATACTTTTTGACATACTTTTATCTTACTGGATTTTCCAATTGAGGGAAAGTAAGGCACTGTAAATTAGGCTCTTGTCTAAACCGATAATATAAGATAATATTTGGATGACCATAGAATAACTTAGGTTCACACTTGGCGTTGGGGAGAAATACAGCTAATTGAAGGGTACCCTTGAATTTATGGAGAATAGATTGCTAAAAGCAATAAATAGACTAACCAGATTCATGATGGCACTGCATAACCCACGAAACAATCTCTTCTTGATGCACAGATACAAGCTTTCCCAGAAGATCAAGAGTGATCAAACCCCAATATGCACCGCTCATTCTCAGGTGCTCCATCACCACAGCTTCAAAACTATCATTTTTTCTAAAACACGATTAAAAGAAAAATATCAAAGCTGATTACAACACCAAATTCTAAATCACCAAATACATATTCATTCAGAATCTACGAACCTCCATCTCGTGTTTCCCTCGCTGCCAGTTCCTCCATATCTATAAAATCATATAATTTCAACCCATCAGGTAATAATTTCATAAGATTCTAACTCTTAAACTATAACAACAGTAAATTACTATTCAGTTACCCTTTCTATAAAGAAATTTTCCTAAAAAAACCGAGTAAATCAAGCGAGAATTTATCCAAGACATCAGTTAGTTGTATCTTTACTTCAAGTGAAATTGAAAAATATCAGCAAAGTTCCTAAAGATCAGCAGGAGGTTGTACTATCATCAGAACAAGATGCCTTTTTTAAATCAACTATATATGGGAATTTTGGGGATTTTGGATGAATATCAAGATAATGGTGGATGATTTTCAGCAGATAACGAAGAGTAACCAGAACTTTCAAACAATAGAAGACATGAACAAATTTGTTGACAACGACCCCCGAGTATAGAAAGAATCATGGAAATGTCTCAAAGCATGTATCAATGGTAACAAAAATGAGCAAAATTTCTGAGGATCGAAAGCTCATGTTAGTGTCACAGAATCTACAAGACTACAATGATTGATTTATAAGTTGAAAAGTTGAAATGGTTAAAGAATTTCAACTATAGGTTATTTTTATACGATGATCTACAAAACCATGTCATCCTTGCAACTGCCGGTTGTAGGATCCTCTGACAATCTGTTAAACTTCATATAAAATCTAGTATGAGACTATAAATTAGGCACCCAAGGCTTTGCTTCTAGTCTCTGTTGCGCGGGTGAAGCTGATCTTGAACTGAAACTTTTAGTCAGAATCTGGATCTGAAGGTAACAGGTTGTAAGCATCCTTAGGTACATCGTCAGCGACGGAAGTGGGTTTATCTTTGTTTGATACTGCTCTTCTGCGAGTCCTCTTTTCGCGAATGGGCTTTTTCTGAAAAAATGTAACCACGGAATGATTTTTTTTTGATTTAAAAGGTTAAAATTTTATTGAAAAAGAAAAGGAGAAATACAAGAAGAGAGGCGCCTAAGCGCAACAAGAGAAGGCAAAAGCCGATCCCAACAAGCTGCAAAGAAAACAGACACGAAGACAACTGCTCAAAACAGCACAAAAAGCCTAAACACACACCAGTTCCTATAACTTCTTCTTGGGTTTAGGGGTTCTTTTCCCTCTACCCAAATCCTCGGAGCTAGTACCCAAATCCTTGATTTGTTTCGAGGAATGGAAAGAATCTACAACCCCTCCAAGGATTTTCTTAACCTCGGTTTCTTTACCTCCACGAGGAAGGCAAAGCAATGAACTAAACTTCGTAAGTTTGTCCATATTTTCTTCTTTAGACATTGGTTTCCACCGACTGACCTCTTCAACTGATTTTACCTTTGCGACATCCAAGAACTCATTGTCTGTCTCGTATTCAGATTCTTCATTAGAATCTTCACAAGTATCTACTTCAGGGTTATCTTCCAAAATTTCTGGCAGCTTCTCTACAAAGATTTGAGCTGTATCACAATCCTCTACTACTCTTGAATCATTTTCTGTGCTCTTAGGAAACTCTGAAATAGCAGTTTCGTGATCTGATCCTAAAACATTATAGGGATTCAAGTAACAAATTGGAATTTGATCATGTGAATCCTTCTTTCCTGAGCTTTTATTCCTTCTAGCGTACGTCTTACTGTTAATAAAAGGCTCTTCAATTACATCACCACTCTCTACAGTTTTCTTTGAGACTTTTACAACCCCATTTGAGCTGAGCACCTCTATCGCAAAGATCCACAACTCCTATAGGGACACCGTCAGTTGCATTTCCTACAACTCTGTCCTGCAACACTTGTTGCATGTCTTCCATATTTGGCTGCAAGTTCCTGGCTTCAACAACGACAGCCTCATCACTATCTTTACTACTATTCTCTAATGCAATATCCAATTCCTTGTCCTTTGACCCTGAATTAGAATGCATTTGGTTTTTCTTAGAATTCCAGCGAGCTTTTTTCTTCACACCTGTTACTGAGCAAGAGCTAGCATTGTGACCAAAAGATGCGCATTTAGTGCACTTAGATGGTTTCCATTGGTACTCCACTGGAAGATCCATAATATGAATACCATCGATCCAAAGAGGAATTAGGCCAGGGAATGAGCAATCGAAGTTAATTTCGACACAAACTCTTGCATAAGTGAGTCTTGTTTTCTTCTTAGTATGTTCATCCATCATTAGCGGGTTCCCAATGAAAGTAGCAATAGAACTTAAGCCTAAATTGTTCCAAAGATGCAATGGGACATTGTAAATCAAAATCCATACAGGAATTGTCTTCATCTCTGCAATGGACTGCTCAATCAATGGGGTCCAGGGTCTAATTATGAACAGTTTTCCAGCTATGTAGAAAGCTCCATGTTCAAGAGCGACCCGTCTATCTTCCTCATTAACAAAATTGAAAAAAACGCATTATCACCATGAATAGAGATAGTTACCTCTGATTTGGGTTTCCAAACCTTTTTTATTGCTTCTTGCACCATGGAAAAAGAAGCTTTGCGACCCGCAAAAAACCCTATCACCAGTTTTTCACATTCCTTGCTCTGTTCTTCAAAGTTCTTCGAGGAGAGACCCACCCCCTTTGTAGAATAATGCCTTGAATATACAATTGGCTGCTTTCGGCTGAATTAATTAAGTAAACTGTCGGTTGTAGCTTGAAGTGGAATTGTAGGTAAGCTGTCGGTTGTGGAGGCTGTCATCAAGTGCATATGGTGGACTGTCGGTAGGTGTATAATGTCGACATCCTATATTCTCTTGATCCTATATAAATGGGCATTCTAGTTTCATGTAAGTACATCTTCACAGAGAGAACATTAGTGAGATAAAGAGTAGTGTGAGGAAGCCATTGTAGGCTTGTTCTTAAGAGAGTGTAAGGGAGTGAATCATACTCTTGTAAACTTGTTCCAATCATAGTGCAACGTTATCGTCGTCTTCCAAAGTGGATGTAGATCATCTTGATCGAACCACTATAAATCCTTGTGTTGTGTGTGTGCCTATTTTACATTTTTTTTCATTTCTATTTTAATTCTCTATTGATTGTGCTTAGAAGAGCCATTGGTCATAACAAATTGGTATCAGAGCTCCGGTTAAAAACGATCTACGATGGCGGCAAAGTATGAGATTGAGAAATTTGATGGAAGAAATGATTTCAATTTATGGGGGCTAAAGATGAGGGCTGTTTTGGTGCAACAAGGTTTGGTGAAAACTTTGAAAGGGAAAACGGCTCTAGCAGAAACATTGAAGGAAGAAGAAAAAGAAGAACTCATGGAGAAAGCACATGGATTAATTCTATTGTGTTTGAGCAACGAGGTCTTGAGAAAAGTGGCAACGGAAACGACACCGGACGGGCTATGGAACAAGTTGGAGAAAAGGTATATGACTAAATCCGTAACTAATCGTTTATATCTTAAGAAGAAATTACATACTCTTAAAATGCATGAAGGAACGTCTATTATAAATCATATTGATGATTATAATAAAATTCTCTTGGATTTGGCAAATATTGATGTCAAAATTGAAGATGAAGACCAAGCTTTGGGTTTGCTTTGTTCCTTAACACCATCTTATGAAAATTTTGTTGATACCGTAATGTATGGAAAAAATACAATTTCCATGGAAGACGTTAAAGCGGCCTTGAACTCTAAGGATTTAAAGAAGACGGGTATCGACGGTAAAGATAATTCGGGAGATGGGTTGTTCGTTAGAGGAAGAGGAAACCAAAAAGGCGGATTTGATAGGAGTAGATCAAAGTCAAGGTCTAAATCAAAATCCGGTAAATTCTATTGCTTTCATTGTAAGGAAAAGGGGCATTTCAAGAAGGATTGTCCAAAATTGAAGACTGTCGAGAAGAATACCAACCAAGGCACCGCAGAAATGTTGAAGAAGAAAGTGATGATGGAGCGGTTCTCACGGTTCATACCGAAAGCTCGGAGAACGGGTGGATTCTTGATTCGGGGTGTACCTTTCACATGTGTCCTCATAAAGAGTGGTTTACTACTTATCAAGCTAGAGAAGGTGGTAAAGTTCTTATGGGAAACAATGTCACTTGTAAAGTGGTGGGTGTAGGTACAATTCAAATTAAGATGTATGACGGTATGGTGAGGACTTTAACTAAAGTTAGACATGTTCCTGACCTGAGAAGAAATCTTATTTCTTTGGGTACGCTTGATTCAAATGGCTGCAAGTATCAAGGTGAAGGTGGAGTTATTCGTGTTTCAAGAGGAAGTCTTACAATTATGAAGGGCGAGAGAATTAATGGTCTTTATACGCTGCAAGGTACTACTGTGACGGGTGATGCGGCGGTATGTTCTTCAAGTTCGATGATGATACTACCAAGTTGTGGCATATGCGGCTAGGGCATATGAGCGAGAGGGGTTGGCTGTTTTGAGCAAGCGGGATTGCTTTGTGGTCATAAAACAGGCAAGCTTGATTTCTGTGAACATTGTGTCTTTGGAAAGCGGTGTAGAGTCAAGTTTAGTACAGCTATTCATAACACCAAAGGTATTCGGATTATATTCATTCTGATCTTTGGGGTCCTTCTCAAGATCGATTCACATGGTGGTGGTAGATATATGCTTTACGTTCATTGATGATTTCTCAAGGAAAGTATGGGTATTCATACTTAAACACAAAGATGAAACTTTTGTCAAGTTCAAGCAATGGAAGACTATGGTTGAGAAGCAAACCGGAAGACAAATCAAGTGCTTGAGGACAGACAATGGTTTGGAATTTTGTGGGGGTGAGTTCAACGAGTTACGCAAGGAGCAAGGGATTGTGAGACACCGCACATCAGAAAAACACCACAAAGAAAATGGTGTTGCAGAAAGGATGAACAGAACCATAATGGAGAAGGCACGGTGCATGCTCTCCAATGCCAGGTTACCAAAGCGTTTTGGGCGAAGCGACAAACACATCAGCTTATTTAGTGAACAGATCTCCATCGACTGCCATTGAGTGCAAGACTCCAAATGAAGTTTGGACAGGTTCGCATGCTAACTATGAAGACTTAAAGATATTCGGATGTCCAGCCTATGCTCATGTGAATGAGGGAAGCTAGAGCCTAGAGCAAAGAAGTGTATATTTCTTGGGTATGCAAAGGGCGTGAAAGGCTACGAGTTATGGTGTCCAATGAGAAAGATCAAACAAGTTTCTTATCAGCAGAGATGTGAAATTTGATGAGCAATCGATGTTGAAGCCAAAGAATGAAGAACTAGATGGAGAAGCTGAAGAGGGTGTTAGTGATAAGGTGGAGCTTGGTGACAAGGTGGAACTTGAGGTGCAAGTTCAAGGAAGCAATAAGACCGTTGTTTCGATGATGATGATGATCAAGATATTGTGCAAGAACCTGCCCGGAAGAAGAAGCACAAGGTCATCAGTACAATCTTGCAAGAGACAGAGAGAGGAGGGAAGTTAGAGCACCTCAAAGATACGGCCATGCTGATTTGGTTGCATATGCATTTGCAGTAGGTGAGAGCATAGATAGGGATGATCCAACAACCTATGAAGAAGCAATCGGTGGTGAAGAATCAGCAGAATGGGAGCATCCGCAATTGAAGAAATTGAGTCTCTTGACAAGAATGGGACTTGGGAGATAGTAGCAAGACCAAAAGGTCAGAAGATTGTTGGAAGAAAATGGGTCTTCAAGAAGAAACAAGGCACTTCAGATGGTGAAGGAACAAGGTACAAGGCAAGGCTTGTGGCAAAGGGGTTTACGCAAAGAGAAGGCATTGACTACAATGAGGTATTCTCTCCTGTTGTTAAACATAGTTCTATTAGAACATTACTTGCTATAGTTGCTTTGAAAGATCTAGAATTAGAACAACTAGATGTTAAGACAGCTTTCCTTCACGGTGATTTGGAAGAGCGTATTTATATGCAACAACCAAAGGGTTTTGAAGTTCCTGGCAAAGAAGACCATGTATGTTTGTTGAAGAAATCTTTGTATGGTTTGAAGCAATCTCCAAGGCAGTGGTATAAACGTTTTGACACGTTTATGGTGGCAAATGGCTATGACAGGAGTAAGTATGATAGTTGTGTATATCACGAAACTCCAAGATGGTTCATTTGTGTATTTACTCTTGTATGTTGATGATATGTTGATTGCTTGCAAAGACATGTCGAGATACAGAAGTTTAAACAGCAGTTGAGTAGTGAGTTTGAGATGAAGGATTTGGGTGCAGCAAAGAAGATATTGGGCATGGAGATTCATAGAAACCGAGCTGAAGGCAAGTTTCATTTGTCCCAGAAGGCTTACATCGAGAAGGTGTTGGAGCGGTTTGGTATGAAAGATGCAAAACCAGTAAGTACTCCTTTGGCAGCTCATTTTAAACTTTCTAGAAAGCAATCACCTCAAACTGCAGATGAGGCGAGTATATGTCTCGAGTTCCATATGCAAGCGCGATTGGTAGCATCATGTATGCTATGGTTTGTACAAGGCCGGATATCGCACAAGCTGTGAGTGTGGTAAGTAGATACATGGGAAGTCCCGGAAGGCTCATTGGAAAGTCAAAAGTGGATTCTGAAGTATCTAAGGGGAAGTACAGATGTTGGTTTAGTGTTTGATAAACACTATGGTGATTCGACAAATGTTGTGGGTTATGTTGATTCTGATTATGCAGGTGATCTTGATAGAAGAAGGTCATTGACAGGTTATACTTTTACATTGTGTGGAAGTACTATCAGTTGGAGGTCGGTTTTCCAAAGCACGGTTGCATTGTCTACAACTGAGGCGAGTACATGGCAGCAAGCGAAGCGATGAAGGAAGGTATATGGTTGATGGGTTTGGTTGGTGATTTAGGTTTCAAGCAAGAGAATGCAACTTTGTTCTGTGACAGTCAAAGTGCCATTCACTTGACCAAGAACCAGATGTATCATGAGAGAACGAAGCACATCGATGTCAGGTATCATTTTATCAAGGATGCAGTTGAAGAAGGTAGGATAGCGATGCTAAAGGTTCCTACGGCGGATAACCCTGCGGACATGTTGACGAAGCCAGTTCCAAGTATCAAGTTCAAGCACTGCTTGGACTTGGTTGGTGTCAACAGGTGTTGAGAGCCCTTGAGGGGCTGAGAGAAGACGATGATGATGAGTGATGATGGTATTCAAGTCAAGGTGGAGATTTGTAGAATAATGCCTTGAATATACAATTGGCTGCTTTCGGCTGAATTAATTAAGTAAACTGTCGGTTGTAGCTTGAAGTGGAATTGTAGGTAAGCTGTCGGTGGTGGAGGCTGTCATCAAGTGCATATGGTGGACTGTCGGTAGGTGTATAATGTCGACATCCTATATTCTCTTGATCCTATATAAATGGGCATTCTAGTTTCATGTAAGTACATCTTCACAGAGAGAACATTAGTGAGATAAAGAGTAGTGTGAGGAAGCCATTGTAGGCTTGTTCTTAAGAGAGTGTAAGGGAGTGAATCATACTCTTGTAAACTTGTTCCAATCATAGTGCAACGTTATCGTCGTCTTCCAAAGTGGATGTAGATCATCTTGATCGAACCACTATAAATCCTTGTGTTGTGTGTGTGCCTATTTTACATTTGTTTTCATTTCTATTTTAATTCTCTATTGATTGTGCTTAGAAGAGCCATTGGTCATAACACCCTTGTTTCCTTCCATCAACACTGAAGATTGACGCTCTAAAGAGCAATCTTCTGAAGGAGATTTAATAGAAAAAAGAGAAGACCAGTTTTTTCCAAAACCTATTTGTTGAGATTTGTTTCCAGAATTGGAAACCAATGGGGGAAAACCAGAGCTTGAGATAATCACAGAAGACCCATCTCTGGATTTTCCACCTTCAATTGATAATTGGGACTTCGAAATTATGCTGGAAGGAATAGATTCCTCCCCAGTCATGACTGGAACAGCAGATCTGGGATTTGAAACCCCATTAAAAGTGGATGAAGCCTTTAAGCGAGGTAATGGAGGAAATTCTTCCAAACCAGGGTTAATATTGGCGCTAGCAGATGAAACAGGAACAATTTCTCTCTGGATTGATGGAAGGATCGAATGAATTGATGGAGGATTAGCGCCTCCAGCCATGGAAAAAGTTTGATCTAAAAATCGCCTAAGACCCTTGCCACTTCATTGCAGAGAAGAGAGAGAAATGGAAACGAAAAAGGCATTTTTCACCACGGAATGATTAAGAATATAATAATGTCACATGAATTCAAGAAGAAATACAAGATTGTTATGACCAACGTAGAGTTAGTGCAGAGCCAGAGGCTTTAAATGAACTGGACGAATACCAGAACTTGAGAAGTTTCAGTTCTGTGACGGGAAAAAAAAATTCAAGGCCAAGGAAACATTTATTTTCCTTCAAATGATGTGTATCTTGCACAAATTTTCTCCTACTACGTGATAATTGTTTTCTTATCAATGCCTAACATGGATGCATTTGTATGCAACTAAATAAACACGAAATTTAAGATACTTCCATAGTAGGCTGACTTGACTGGTTAGGCTCAGTTGATTGGCAAGTCCCATCTGACTGATTTGCTTGAATTGATCGACTCCTGCGCAGATAAATGGAACCAGAAGAGAGAACTGCTGCTAAAAGCAAGATTGGACCCAACCTTGGATCTCCATATGATCATGTATATTGGTTATGATTCCCTGAACTCTCTGCTTTAGTCCTTGGCCTGTAGAGACTGCCTCTCGACCAGATTGCATCCAACTCCTCGGGACTAAGATCTGGAGTCTTTGTCCACTGTATGAAGATCAAGAATTAATGGCCGGAACGTATTTGATAAACTTGGTGTCAAGTCTTAGAAACCTTGTAATGAGATTATGAATGGAGTTTACTTACGAAGAAAGGGAGGTTTGTTGAGTCGCCATCCTTGATAATTTTAGAGACCCATTGAATTATCTGGGAGGGAATTTATCCAAAACACCAAAGTCATACGCAGCCACAAGCTGAAATATAAGTATTTGAAATGCACCCATTATGTATTAGATCAACATCCCTACCTCTCGAGTCTCCATTGTCCCATCATACTTGGCCACAAGCTGTGACGCAAGATCCTCATTATCCTCCTCAAATGTATCCCAAATGGTTTTAGGTTGCCTCGTGGCAACCTTAGGTTCATCCTGCTTAGTAGAATTTCTTTTGTAGCGTACGATGATTATTTGGGGTACATCTTTCATATCTATTCTTGGTCCACAAGTTTCAAAACCGGTCTCCGTATGGATGTAGAAGAAACAGTATTTCTGGATTCAAACCAGTATTAGCACATACACAGAACTGTAGATGACTGGAAAATGGTTTTTAGTTTCAAAACAACATGCTTATTTCAGCAATTAAAAATAACAACATTAGTTCCAATGTTCTATTTATAGTTAACTTCCAAAATAAATTAGGCCACAATGAAGACCTTCCAATCCTGGTGCTTAAATAACTCACCTGCTGAGCTTCTCCATCAAGTCAAGTAAATGTCAACCGCTTCTCTTTTAGGGCAGCAGCTGCTTGAGGAGCTAAAGTGCTATTTTCGTCATCAGCACCTGAATCACCCTTATTTGATAATGTATCTTGTACCCTGTCCATGGTCTATGAAATTGTATGATTAGTCCAAGTGGTTATCAATAATTAATATTTTCTAATAGGAAGTCCAAAGTCCAGTGACCACCAATCCAAAGTGATTTTTGAAACATAATTACAAAACATCGCTTCATTATCTAACAAGGTAATGGAAAAGAAAACTTACTTCTCGCATTTTGTTAAGTTCCAGACTGGGCCTTCCTGCAAGAATCACGCAGTACCATGTCATTGCCTCATATCCTGCACGAGAGTAGCCTCGTGCATCACATCCCAAGTCCATGGATGTTATGCTCCTTAGTTGGGGAAGAACTAACCAAAAGAAGACAAAAGGAGACGAAAAGAACAGCATACGTAAGATAATTTACTGTGTCATTTAAAAAACAGACACAGAACTCGAAAACGAAAGGTCAGCACATCCAGAAACGGAGTAACATACCATGAATCACAACAGGCTTTACACCCGGATCCTTCAAGAACAAAAAATCTGGGGCAGACTCCACCTCGAAACTGTTATCCAGCATAAATTAGAAGAGAAATCTAAGAGATTTTAAAAGATAACATTTTTAACAAGGGCAAGATTGGAAAACACTATCAAAAGTGGAAGGAAGAAGGAATATTTTGGAATGAAGTCCTGCAAAGTTGTGTGTCCATTAATTTGTATTAACTAGCATAGACGTATTGAATGTATATCAAGAGCACACTTCAGTCATGAAAAGGTAAACATACTTGTTCCACCAAATGGAAGATTCCTCCTCCCTCCATAGAATAGAAGCAAACGAGGCATATGCCCAATAATCTCTTGCAGCTTGACGCACGAATGGAGCAGCAAGCTCCCCAGTTTTTGAGAAGTAAAGCACTTTTACCTGTAGTCCATACATACATTTGAACATTAAGTATCAGGATACTGAATGAACTGAATACTGCATATATTAACCAATTAAGTGACAGTGCGCAAAGAGAACATTGTTAGGATGTAAAATAAAACTTGAGCTATCAAAAGGAACACACTGGCTGAATATATTCATCCTATACTTGTTCACCATATCCACTTATCCCCAGAGTTAACACGATTAATTTTCTGGAGCAATAGTATATAGACAAAGAAAATGTGCAGCAAGCTATAGCTATGGTAACAAACTTTTACCTTGTGATGTCCACTTTTTGCAATAAAATTCTGACCCTGAAATTGAAATATTAACTCCATATCATTAACATTATTTGGGATAACGAAATGAGTAGTTCACTCGAGATGTAATAACAAAAAAAAAAAAAAAATTTTTTTTTTTTTTTGAAGACTCTGTTAATTACAAGTGGTGTGCAACTATCATGAAAAGAGTGTCTTAACAGATCATCTCTTGCCTAAAAGAATAGAAAACAAATTCTTGGAAACTAGGACATGAAACTTCGAAGGAACCATGAATTACCAGAGTCTCCTTTGAATAGTAATTTATGCGAGGTAAACCAAGTATTCTTGTCGCAAACCAATCAGTAACTGCATCCACTGAGAGATCCCCGTGATACCTACAACCAAGAAAGATACTGTAAGAGGTAATGTTGTCTTTCCTGCAGGGAAATCGTTATTATATAAGTAATCTGTCATACATGCAGTAAAGTGACATTCCTTGTAACTGAAATATTAGTAGGAAAGGTTCCAGAGGCAACGAAACATCGTAAACAGGTATAATCCGTTTAATTCAGTCACTCGGAGACTCACCTCACTAGACAATCTGATATTCTACAACCAGGGGGGAATGCAACAAGCGAAGGGAGACCTGTAAGCATTATCACATAATAAGAAGTTACTGACAAGAATCCGAGTATAAGTGGTGCTTAGAAAAATGTATTGGCATGCGCACAGAGTGAACCTTAATCAGCCACCGCCAAAACACACAATTAGTAACATACAACTGTCACTAATCATTTTACATACAAAAGCAGAGCCACTGCTTCTATTATGACTCAAATGTTATTTACAAGCAAGCAGTGTAGTTAAATTGATAAAGAACTACTACCGTTTCTGAAGAAGGGCTGTCCTGTGGATGTCCTCTCGGCAAGGTAAGTAGCAAGCTCCCTTTCACCAAGTTCTACCATAACAGTATTAACAATCCCGTCCAAGGTAAGTTTATTAATTGTTTTTAGCAATATTAATAAACCAGCTGGTGTTAGCCCAGTTGGCTAGGAGCCTGACTCTCAAACAAGAGGTCAGCGGTTCGAGTCTACGCTCAAACACTAACAAACTAACATTAACATAACATTCTTTACCAATCAAAAAAAAAAAAAAATTAGCTGGAAAAGACATCCATTTACATACATTATTACTGGCAGGCAGGACTACAGAATAGATTGAAAATCAAATGGAATTTAATCAAGCATGCATAATCTTCTATAAGAACTCAAAACTAGAAACAGCAACGGTATAGAGACAGTGCATTAGACCGAAACTGAGATTACGAGCCTATGAAGAGTTATTCAAATAAGTAATCAGTCGTATACAAAAAAGAGTGAAAATGAGCAGAATATAGAACTTTGGCAAAATTTACTTCAATTGGAATAATAAGCACATAGTACATGAGAAACATACTGATTCTTTTCCAGTTATACAAAAACTTGTCAGAACGGCTGCTCCCCGATGAGTAAACCTGAACTAGCAACCCCTTTGAGCTCCCAATTGCATATTTAAAGTCTTCAGTAGTAAGTACATTGAAACCATGGACTGCAAGGTTAATAAAAACAAACATAAAAATAAATTAGTCCTGACTAGTTGCACTTTCCATATAATAATGTCAAATTTATCAACCGAAGGACATCACTTAAGAGAGACAAGTTTGCCCACCAGTGGAAGAAGCATTTAGTAGAGGTAGCACAACTTTCGAGAATGTTTCCTCGGCATATTTTTCTTTCACCTCTTCCAATGTATGCTAAAGTTATTCATACAATACAAACAACATGAGGTCAAACATTCAAAAATAAAGTAAGGCGAATGACGTAAACTAAAACTAAAACAGAACTTAATCTCTTTCATGTGATTTATAAGAACTTACAAGATGCTCATCAACGCCAAATGCATCATAGTCTCTCTTCCACAATGGATCCGTCAGCAGCTCATAAGCATAACGCATCTGCAAAGGATCCAACATCACAAGACAGCATAAGAGTAAAGCTACAAAGTTCAAACACTGCATTCAACAAAACTCGACCAAGTTCAAACTTGTGAATGGATTTAACCTAATGGATTTAACTGATAAGTTCAAAATTGCACTTAACCTAATTTGGAATGTAATCTTCCAAAATGTTGAATTAAGAATCCTACTAACCTTGATGAAATCCCTTACGGCAGGCTCTTCCTCAAAATTTTCAATTATCCAAACTCAGCAAACAAAATTAATCAATCTACCCACCGAAGGCGGTTATAATCTTAAATCAAGTGAAATAAATCACTACCATCTCGCTGCAATTAACAAACAGGAACTCGTTTCGCAATGTAGACACAGAGACATTGTTAAATCAATACACCATAATCAAACAATTCGATAACCAGCCACATTCATGGATCCCCAATTAGAAATAACCTAAATCTTCATTTCATAATTTTCAATTGAGAAAAAAGTTATTATCATTCTACAAAATCAAAATTGAAAATTAATCATTTCATTCCAATACAACAGTAGCACCCAATTCTTTAAGTTTCTCCAAGATCGGATTAGCTTCTTCTTTAGTAAGTCCTTTTTTCAACACAACAGGCGCTTTCTCAACCAAATCTTTAGCTTCTTTCAATCCCAAATCAGTAAAACTTCGCACTTCTTTAATGATCTTAATCTTTGAAGTTGCATCAAACTTTTCAAGTTTCAAATCAAATGCTCCTTTCTCAACAGCTTCTGCTGCTGCTGATCCACTTCCTCCAGCAGTTTCACCTCCTGATGCATTGAGACCTGAGATTTGTGTCCGAACAAAATCCCATAATCATGTTTTTCAAACTTTGTTAAATCGATTAGTTGGTCTGCGATTCTTTCAAGCTTCTGCGTTTGAGTTTCTGTTGTTGTTGAAAATGCCGTACTGAGAGATCGATGGTGGAGAATTCTGGTGCGGGAGGAGGAGGATATGAGATTTGTTATTAGGGTTTTCGATGGAATTTTTGTCATTTTTTTTTTCTGTTTTGTGAGATTTTTAAGAAAATGAAACAGTGAGAGAGTGAATACGAGCAATAAATTACTTCTTTTTTCTCAATTCATATTATGTATCCATTTTTGTAATTGGGGTTCTCCAGTAAACAACCTCAGTTGGCCAAGCATCAGCCTTCTTCAGGGTAGATGCAAGCACTTGAACTTCAGGGTAGAGTAATAATGTTTTTATACCTTAGAATTTCATCCAAACTGTACTTCTTAGAATTCTCCTTATTTACAGATAGAAAGATAAGATATCCTTTAACCTACGAATGATAAAACACAGAACAACACTTCAATAACAATCTACCCAAAATTTAAAAGGAACAATTATGATTTGCATAAAAATAATTAACGAGGAAAAAAACCCACCTCTTAGATTTTGATCTTCGAAGACTACTAATTACTCCTCCTCCACCATTTTGATTTGAATCTCACTTGATAGCTCTTTCACTGTGTAATACCGAGGAGAGAAATGAACCTTCAAACTTCAGAAAGCAAATACTTAAAGTGAAGAGGATGCAGGGTTTCTGAAAGCAGATTTAGGCTTCCAGTATGAGTAACAATCAGATCACGGATAAACTATCCCAGTGGCAGCCGACGCAAACGGACTAGGGTTTCACGTTGTTGCAGCAGCGAAGCAAAAAAAGGGATAAAAGAGGACTAGGGTTTCACGTTGTTGCAGCGAAAAGTGAGGGGGTGAGACTCGAGAGGCGGGGCCTAGTCACCAATTCGTGATACGGGATACGTATGTGTATTATAAGGATTTGTAAAAGTCGAATTCGGTCAAGAAACCGGCCAACGGTTCGTGATACGTCGATAATACGGAACGACATATGTACGTGTATAATTCGTTTTAGAGATATGAGTTCGGTACACAAAAGTCGGCATGTATAGATAGGTTGAAAAAATTAAATATAAGGTGGAAAATATGATTTGTGTATAAGAAATGCTACATATACAAGCTTTGTGTAAAATTAGCACCAATGGTCGTTGGTTCAGTGGAGCAGAGTCGAGTGTGGGAGTAAGATGTCAGTTGTTCGACTCCCTCCACAAGTTCGCGAAAATTGCGAATAAGTCGTGAAGCTGGTAAAATGCGCGTATTGGAGACAGAGATTCAATCGGACGGGAGAATTAGTCAGGAACGACCGATACGCAATAATTCGCGAATGATTCGAATTGCTAACTAGGGGCGGGGGAGAAAGAGAAAGAGATTAGGTTTGAGTAATTTTCTCTCTCTTCTACGCTTAAACTAGTACAACCGTTGCCACGGTGGGAGGGCCGACCGAAGAAGAATCTGAAGATGGCGACTACTTTCATATCCGTTTCCGTTTCAGCAAAAATGATCCTTTCTCCTCGTTTCGGAAAAAGTGACACTTTCACCTCGTCTCAGAAAAAGTGATGCTTTTGCCCCGTTTCAGAAAAAGTGATGCTCTCGCTCCGTTCCAGAAAAAGTGATACTTTTTCTGGAACGGGGCGAGAGCATCACTTTCCCTAAACGGGGCGAAAGTATCATTTTTCCCTAAACGGGGCGAAAGTATCACTTTTCCCAAAACGAGGCGAAAATATCACTTTTTCCCGAAACGGGGATAAAGGATCACTTTTCCTGAAATGGAATGTGTTTTTTCTGAAACGGAAAATTAGTCGATCCATAAACCAAAATATGGTTACATGATGTGTTGTGCATCCTTTGTGGTGGTTTGTATAATGGCTATGCATTTAATTTTCGAGAATTGTGCCTAAAATGAAAGTATCACTTTTCTTGAAACGGAGGGAGTACATCGTTTTATTAGTTGCAACAGAAAATTAATTGATGCATAAACCAAAATATGGTTACATAAAGTATTATGTATCCTTTATGGTGGTTTGTAAAATGAATATACATTTAATTTTCTAAAATTATGCCTAAAATGATAAATACCTCCGAATATTTCGTAAAAACTCAAAATTTGATATTGTTGTTTGTGCTCGTTGGATAGGTTTTTTTATTAGCTTTCCAACGAGATAAAATTTGTAAAATTCCAAAGCACGGATTTTTAGATATGTTATATTAAAATTTTCATTCCAATTATACCCCTAAAAAATAGGATACATAAGTAATTGGACAAAAAGGGAGGGATATTTTTGGTTTTTCGGCCCTAACAATTTCCAATCTTTTTGTTTGAATTTGATGACTTAGGATTTACAAAAAAATGACCATATAAGGTCCTCCCTCGCTTCGCTCGGTCGGCCCAATAAGAAAACCTAATAGTGTCCTCGACTAACTGATAACGAGATAAAGGGACACGATATCTTGTTTGTGTTTTCCCCACATGCACCTGAGCTCGGCTATAGTATGGTAGAGCTAGGCGATCATTACTGGGCTGAAATATGCTAGTATAAAAGCCCAATAACTATTGGGTCAGTGTTTGATGGAAGTAGAATGGGTCGATTTAATACGCCGCTTTCATGTTCGGAATGCGAAAATTGCGAATAAGTAGTGAAGCTGGTAAAATGCGCGTATTGGAGACGGAGATCCAATCAGACGGGCGAATTAGTCGGGAACGGGTGATACACAATAATTTGCGAATGATTTGAATTGCTAACTAGGGGCGGGGGAGAAAGAGAAAGAGATTAGAGATTAGGTTTGAGTAATTTTTTCTCTCTTCTAATCTTAAATAAGAAAACCTAATAGTTTCCTCGACTAACTGATAAACGAGATTACTAGAGATAGACTCGAGGTTCTCATACAGATGATCTGAAGTTGTGCAAAATCATAATTTACAAACTAAATTTGTCAAATTACTAGAGATAGCTAAACCTGAGTTTCTCTTTCGGATGAACTGGAGATGATATATTTCCCTATCAGGTGGCCAGAGGATTAGTTGATTTGTGAGGCTCCAGCAAATTGGATTCTCAACTTTGGGCTGCAATTAATTTCCCATGTTGGAGAAACGGAGTGTTAATAGTGTTGGCAATGGCTGGAGGGGATCTGATCTAGTTACTTAAGTGGCTGGTAGTTTCTTCATTTGGTATATTGATGTTTCAATTAACTAAAGAAACTGATAACATATATACTTACTTCATAAACACTGATACTTGTCACTTCATAGGAAAGATGAACCTTGCTTGAGACTTGACAATGTTATTCATAGTTTAGTGTTGAGAGTATATCATCTAAATTCTTTTGGTTTTATAGGGAGTCTTGCTTCCATGATCTGTTCCGTTGTGAGAGTATTATAAATGTTGAAAATGTAGTTATTTTACCATCTCAACGGTTTCTCTATATCTTTTGGAGTACTTGGCAGGCCACATTGATGCGCCAAATTCTTAGGAGATTCCAACTTAAACAAAAAATACACTTCTGGTGGCTGGTAGTTTCTTCTTTTGGTGTATTGTTTCAATTAACGAAAGAAACTGGAAACATAGATACTTGTCACTTTATAGGAAATATATGAACCTTGCTCGAGACTTGAGAGTGTTATTCATAGTTTAGTGTTTAGAGTGTATCTTTTTAATTCTTTTATTTTTATAGGGAGTATTACTTCCATGATCTGTTGGGATCATTATCAAATTTGCAAAGTGTAGTTGTTTTGCCATCTCAATGGTTTCTTTATATCTTTTAGAGTACCTATCATCTCCATTGTTCGGCAATGACCACATTGATGCGCCAAATTTTTAGGAGGTTCAACTTAGACCAAAAGTTCACTCATAATTTAATTCAAAAAATATATTGGAAGTTAATACACGTAAATAAGCTATTTGGGTATATTGATTTCAAACTGGCCATTGTGATGTTCTCAATCCTTAAAAACTTGTTATCGTGTCATTTTCGAACTTCAAATCACATTTGACCTGTTTTGTTTCAACTAGTTTTGGTATCGTCCATGTATGTATGATTTCTACTTCTAGTTTACAAGTTATGTCTGCTATAAAGGATCAGACAGAATTTCATTTATTTGGAACTTGTCTGGTTACATGATTGTTGAAGATCTGTATCTCGATATTACCTTATAGCCTTACACGTGTTTATATTGGTATAATGGCAGGACATAAACTGTAGTTTTAGTAATATTATATATATACGTAGTATAGTTGAGTACAGTACGGTTTCACATGATGATCATTGAGGTTCGATTTTGATGTACATGATGAAGAAATCATGATCTGAAATATGGATAATATCCATGTGGGCTGAAGGAGATTAAGAAAGTAAGTTAGGAATGACAGCAATTTTACAGGAAAAAAAAGAGAGGCATTGTGCGAATACAGCTTGTATGATCATGGCATCAGTGTAATACTGAAAATGATTTAATAGGAATTTATGCGTTTAGGAATCATCGGGTTGAACTGATCTAGTTGCCTTAAGCAAAAATCATTTTGTACACGAGCATTATGATCTGAAGAAGAATATTGATCCCTTACTTAATGGTTGAGAACTTGAGATGAACTGTATTGGAATGTAATCTGCATAAGATGTGGGTTAGTAGTGTCTCATATCTTCAAAAGAAAATAAAAAGAGGCTGATGTGATCAAAGTACTCTTGTGCTTAAATACTAGTGGTGTAGCTTGTCATGTTTAATCACGGGCAGTGATGATGGACTTCTACCATGGTGAACTGGTGATAAATTACAATGTACGAATGACTGAGGACTTGTGAACCAAGCCTTGGTGTTTTAGTTTGGAAACAGTATTTAAGCTGGTAAGGAGTCAGGACTTGGAATATATTAGTTGTAGAGTTCGATTAGGGTAGTTCAAGATTTCAGAATGCTAAAAAAACCTAATATTGGGACATTCGACCTTTTAAACCCCTACAAATTGATCGGGATTAGAAGTATATCTTGTTTTTTCTTAGTTACCTTTTTATTACTTTTTTTCTTCGCTGAATTAATGTTTTGGTCAATTTAGACGAGTTTAGTGTTTACATTCCTTTACTGCTTTCTTTTTTCAGAGACTGAGCAACTAGACCATGGGTTTGAGCAAATTGTTATGGAGTTTATCCATCAACAGAGGTTGGTGGTCCACCCACTTTGTTAACATTAGTCCATTTAAAAGCATGTATGTTGAGCATAATTAGTTGAAATGGTACACATTGTTAAAAAACGGGGGCCTAACAACCGCACCCAATATTTTGATTAGCAATCTGTATGGACAAACTCCGAGTTACTTTCTAGAGAATCAACTAGACAGTTAGACTAAATCAATAGAAAATATCTCAAGGAGTTATTATCTCAATCTCTCGATTTGATCTTTACTCAAGCAAATAGAATCTGCGAGTCTTTATCAAAGAGAGATAACTTGGATGGTACCAAAGACCAATATCCAAGTGTCAATCAATTTAAATCAACAACCAAAATGGTCGGATATTCTAATTGATTGAACAACGCACAACCTATATTATTTCAATTATATAACAATATATAATGCGGAAAAGAAATAACACAGACACCAGAATTTTGTTAACGAGGAAACCGCAAATGTAGAAAAACCTCGGTACCTAGTCCAGATTAAGCATACATTGTATTAAGCCGCTACAGACACTAGCCTACTCCAAGATAACTTCGGTTTGGACTGTAGTTGAACCCCAATCAATCTCACACTGATCCAGGGTACAATTATGCTCCTACGCCTCTGATATCAGCAGGATACTGCTCACTTTATTCCCTTAGCTGATCTCACCCACAACCAAGAGTTGATACGACCCAAAGTCGAAGACTTTAATAAACAAATTTGTATCACACAGAAAAGTCTACAAGTAATAGATAAATTCGTCTCCCACGAATAAACCTACAAGTTTTGTTTAATATTTTGATAAATCAAGATGAACATGAACCAATTGATAAAAACAGACTTATATTCCCAAAGAACATCTCAGTTTTATCAATCACCTCACAATAGTCTTAATCGACGCAGCGAAAAAAGATATTATGGAATCACAAACGATGAGATGAAGTGTTTGTGACTACTTTTATATCTTGCCTATCGGAGATAGAAATCTCAAGCCAATTATTACAATTGTACTCGTACGATAGAAACAGCAAGATCAGATCACATAACTACAAGAAAATTAGTATCGATCTGGCTTCACAATCCCAATGAAGTCTTTAAGTCGTTAACCTGGTTTTAGAAGAAGAAAACCAAAGGTTAAAGGAGAAATGACTCTAGCTTAGAAAACTAGTATCATACAGAATGTATGGGGATTAGGTTTCCCAATTGCTAGAGTTCTCCCTTATATAGTCTCTCAAATCAGGGTTTGCAATCAATGTTATCTTACTAACAAAGCATTCAATATTCACTGTTAGATGAAAACCTGATTAGATTCAAGCTAATATTTATCAACTGTTAGATCGAAAACATAGCTTGTTACACACACATGTAATGCACGTTTCTAGGCTTGTGTAACTGTACCCAAACTTGTACATTAGTTGGTTCAACAATAGTTAACCAAATAGTTATCCATATGATAACTTTCATATCAACCATATTCTTCTTCACCATAACTAGTTCAAACGACTCAAATGAACTAGTTAGACAGTTGTTCAATTGTAAGGAAATCTCATGTACTACACAAGACACAATCGAAGCAAAAACGATGTGATTCACTCGAATCAATTCATGAACTATAAATCCTCGGTTTGCAATAACATTCCTTAGTTTATTAAGATAAGTTCACAAACATCGTTTTTAGACATAACCTACTTAAGTTCACGGACTGGGTTCGCGGACTTATGTTCGCGGAAGGAGTTCACAAACTCCAGCAGAAATTCTCGGGTTCAAGAACTACGTCAGTTTGTGAACTGGGTTCGCGGACCGAAGTTCACGTACTTCTCTGGTTCCACTTGATCAACAAAGTTCGCAAACTTCGGTTCAAGCAATAAGGACTTATACATATATGTGTTTCCATAACAATGCTTATATCCTCCAATGGTTATATAGTCTAAACTCTCATTTCAATAATTGAAACATTCTCAGAGGGCGTTATATAGTTGTTATTCACAAACTATTTTTCATCAGTGCAATTTCCAAAGTGATTGAAACATAACATGACTTTCGTCACTAGGTAAAGATGAACTCGGCTAAAGCGAAAGCTTTACCAACACATATTTCTAGAAGTAGATAAGTGAGATATACTCATCTCGAAATATCGCATGTGTATAATATTAGTCTATATAGTAAAACGACTTTTGTCTCAAGATAGGAGATAGAGTAGATAGAATTTTGAGTGATAGATAAGTTCAAGTCTCCACATACCTTTTAGTCAATGAAGATCCACTAGTTCCTTGAGTAGTCCTCCGTCTTGTATAATGATCGCCATGGAGTTCTTGAGCTCAACTACACTTTTTATCCTAGTCCGAGACCTTAGCTATAGAACTGTGTATAGTTAGAATGTTGTTCAGATTGTATGTTTGTATTTTGATTATGCATTAGAAGTTTGGTTTAGGCATTTGGCTTATTAGTCATCCTAGTCAGATTGTCTAACTGACTCTGTTCTTAGCTGACTCAGGATATCTGACTGAGTTGAATCAGTTCGACTCAGAAATGGCCTAGTGAGCCAAAACCAGACTTGACCAGTTGACATTTGACTTGACCTGAACCAGTTGAATGTTGACTTAATATTTGACTGGGCTTTGACCTAGACTTAGACATTGACTGTTAGTTGATCTATGACTGTCAGTTTGACCGTTAGTTGACTTGAATGGACTGGACCTTAAGTTAATGGGCATGTTTAATGGACTTGGGCTTAGTGTCATGTTTTTTTGGTTTGATACTTTGGACCTTTATGGTCTGAATTAGCCTTTGGTTCCTTCTACAAAGTTGTTGATGTTCATAAGACTTATCTATTAAATTATGGAACCGATCTAAAGATAGGTAATAAAAAGGTGTAGAACCATAAATGAGCTTAGAACCATCAGATAGTTCACTTAGCATATAACCATAGAATTGTATGAGATTATGTTATGAGCCTTTTGGATAATCTTTAGAGTTCTTGTTTGATTAACAATTAATCTTTATTAATAACGATCGATTCAAAAGGATGAACCAACGTATTTTGGATCTCAAGGTATGCGAGGCTTGTCATCAAAAGAGGTGGGAATCGATAACGAACTATCTTGTATTCATTATTGTTTTACAAATCTATCTTGTGTGAAATGCATGCATATCTTTGTTATTATATGATATGTGTATGCATGTATTACTTGTGTGTAATACAAATTAGTTTTATTTTATATTTTGGGATGAGATTGGATCTTTAGAAACAACTAATATCTGTGTTTTAGGAGTATTTACTTATTTTCAAAAAGTGACTTTTTCCATTGACTGGAAAGTAGTTATATTCTTTACTTATTGTTAGTATGAAAGGAAGAGGGTTTCCTTTTGATTGTTGTATATAATGAGTTCCTTCACTGCTCTTGTGTAGGGGCGTAAAAGCATCCAATATTACATAGGCACGGATGGTTTCCTTAAGTGGTTACTGAGGTATCCAATATTACCATAGGAGGCGTAAAAGAAACCTATGGATTATTTTTCAAAGAGGGAACTATTTTGTATGCATGAATGTTTATTGTTCTTTTAAATTACTTTGGAAAATCTATTACATTATGTTTTGGTGTTTAGAGAGAATGATGTTGAGAATCTTATGTCTGATTGTTGAACTTAAACGATGGAAATGGCTCTCCATGAATAGGTTCTTCCGTCGGATATAACGTTAACACCATTAGATCTCTTTAGATACTTGTTATACAGAGTGCGCGTACATTGAGGTACTCGTAAGGTACCAATCTTATCTAACTAAGGGGACACAAACCTCAACGTGCTTTAATGATCATTAATGAATCCGTAAGAGTCGCGCCTTACTACTCTAAAGGAATACGTCGCCCAACTATTATTTCTGTTGTGAAAGTGTGCCGGATTGGTTGGTAGAACTTTATATTTTCCGTACAACTTATTATCTTAATATGTTTTATATGTTTTCCGTATTTTATCGGTTTTCAACAAAACCTGCATTGTCTTTAAATCATTCTAATGATTACTTGAAAGATAGTTGTTATTTCTACTAGGCACCCTTCGGGATGATGTGCTCACTCAATTCCCACTTTCAGTTTTCATAGACAGATCAATTTATGCACTGTATGCGTGTCATAACCAAAAAAAATTAATTAATACTTTACTACCTAATTAAAGAGTAATATAGGGTAGTCAAGGTCGATCCCACGAGGAGCAAGAGATTATAGTTATCTTATAATGTCACAAAAAGGGGGTATTGGTTCAAGATTTTAAAAACAAAAGAAATAAACAAAGTAATTAAAAGTGTAAGTTGAAATCAATGAGAGAGAATAGATCAAGGAATCCTTCTTCGCTGCAAAAAAATGATTAAAGTTATGTTCTTTTCCACTTGTTATTGGTCATAGATTATCACCAACCGTAGGATAGCAGGTTCGCTTAGCTAACCCCAAAATTCCTTATTTCACTGAGTAATAGGTTAGTTATCATATTCTATTCAAAAGAACCACCTTGAGGTTCTCTTACAAGATGTAATTCCCCGAACGCATTAAGATTGGTGAACTTAGGTTTAGTACTAGTAGTTATACTCGGTTCGCTTGGTCCACTTTCTAGCGTTGTTTTCACACACAATTGCTCCACGGAATCCCTCCGCAAGGTCTTGTGTTTTCTACTTATGTAAAGAGTCAAGAAACTATTACGTATTCCCTAACTTTCACTAGCTTTAGATTAAATTAAAAAATCAATTTAGCGTGCACTCCAAACAACCTATCAATCAATCATAAACATTAATATTAGTAAAAACAATCGATAATCATATGAAAAACTTCAAATTAGAATTGAAACAAAACTCAAACCATATGTTAAGAACTAGGAATTCATCCTCAATCAATAAGAAAATTAGCTACTCATAATTTGGAGTTCACACAATAATAATAATAAAGGAAGAAAGAAAAACTTATTGAAAAGATGATGGTTGCTCCTTCCTCCAATCCTTGTGCACTTTAACTCCTTCTCCAAAGTAGATGTGTATAAAAGTTGTAGAGAACTCCTCTATTTATAGGCTTCAATACTCTCCATATCTTTATAGGAAAAGAATCCTCATTCCAAAAGAACACCACTTTCCCAATTTGAGCCATATTCCAATTTCTAGTCCAATTCTCCAAAACTTCCAAGTTTTCATCCAATTTCCAATTCTAAGTCTTCACACACATGAGAGAAGTCCATACAAAATTCTGTATTTTTGCTCATTGGAAAACTGTGTTTTTGGCCGGAAGTTGGCCGGAATTTGTCGCCGCCGGCCACCTGAAAATTCCCTCTGGTCGACGGAAGATTCCGTCAGTCCACCGTCAGGACTAACGATCAAAGGCCAAACTTCACGGTCAAAGGTCGAATCGGTCAACGAGGTCAACTCGGGTCAAACACCGAGTCTAACTGGTCCAAGCTGAGTTGAATTGGTCCAAGCTGTTGCAATCTCCTTGACTGCAACATGAACCCAGTCACTCAACAAAACCCACAATATTAAGCACCTGAAGCTTCTTGCATCAGTTACTGCCAAAATCACCTTTTCTGGCACACAGTAGCTCCATTTCCTTATTCAATAAATCTGAAATCTGAAACCAACTGCATCTTCTCTACCAACTCAACATCAACAGCACTCCACCCCATTATCTGTAATTCTTGCAATCTTGAACTGAGCACTTTCAATTGCCCCTGCCATGACTCCTTGTTCTGTCTTGCAACTGCAGCTATATCTCAGTTGTGCCCAGAATCTTCAATTCTTGCATTTTCTTGTAGCACCAACTTCATAGTCACTAGAAACTTCATTCCACACTTCTGCCAAACACAATACCACCAGACCCATTTGCACTTTCAACATTTTCATTAGTGTCTTCACTGTAACTGCTGCAATTCATATTCCACCATAACTCAGAATCCATAGACTGCAACCACCAGTGTACAGCTTTGGCTCCTAACATCTATTGCAGTTCCCAGGCATCTCCCTTGTAGCTTCCTTGACTTTCTCAGTTCCATTGCTTGCAACCACATTTTCATTCTCCACCAACAACAGCTTTGATCAACAGCTACCACTTTCAGCTCAATAACTCCTCTTTGTAATCATCCATGGCAACCCATTTCCCTGAGCTTCTTTATCATCATAACACCAACATCTCACCATTTTATTCTCCTTCATCACAAAATCAACTTCAAACCCCATCTTCACTGAATCTCAAGAATACCAACATAACTCAGTTCCTCTATAAAAGATAATCTGCAATCATCTCTAATTCTCAATTTCTGCATCTTTGATTTTACAACACCATCTATAATTTCTGCTCAAACCCCTTCTTGGTTCAAAACCAATTAAGAGTACCATCAACAGTCTTCATCCCTTCATTACAGCAGTAATCCTTTGAATTCAACCCATATGATTCCTTCCAAACAACAGAATCACCATCATCAACATCTCCTCAGAAACCCAGATACGATCCAAACCCTAGCTGATTTCTTTGTATTTTTAGCAGCAAATCTGTCTCGATTCCTTTGGAACCTCATCATCATCAATTTTAGCAACATAACATGATCACACCATCTCCAATTCATCGATCTCCCGTGTAGAATTACTCCAACAAAACCCATTTAAACATTATCCTCAGATCCATTGAACAACAACGACATCTTCCTCATCTTTTTTCTTCTCGATTTCGAATCCATCTTTGATCTGTGCTTCACGATCTCTGCCATCCTAGCAAATCCAGTCTCTGATTCAGCTACAATTTCTACGATCCTTGATTTCACAGCTCTCGATTTCTTGGTTTCGCAAAGTTTCTCAAATTCAACTGAGTAACAGAATGAGAAAAGTGGGAAGAATATCGATTTTAGGGTTAGAAAATTATTGGGGTGGCTATTTGCGCCCCATGATAAGTATACCCACAAATTGTGTGCCTATATAAATTGCCACTTTTGATAAGGGCTAGCCAGATGGCAGCCCCTTAACCTGTGCTGGCTTTTATTTAATACTTCCTTAAAAATGATTTCCCCTTAACCTTAACTTGGCTCCAGATAGTGCTCGCCCCTAAAATGACCTTTTTGCCCTTTTAGCTCAAATTGAACGATTTCTTCTCCTTTTCCTCTGTGCGACTCCAAAGTACCTAATAACTCAAAAACACACGTAAAATTCTTAATTTATAAGAAAATTAGCAAAGAAAGCATAAACTACTAGATAGTAAATTAGGTGTATTCTACACCTATCAAATTCCCCCACACTTAGACTTTGCTAGTCCTCGAGCAAATCAAACTAAAACTTACAACTTCAAAGAGTCCCAATCATCCTAAGAGCTATGAGGACATAGAGTTTCTGCATGCTAGTAATAAGAAGTTAGAAATACTAAAGAACATATTCTCATTCTTAAATGTTGAGTGAGAAATAACCACACCATAATGAGAGAATGCGTGTTTGAGAAATGATCAATAAGCATTTCTCCTCGACTTCTACCTCACCAAAAGGGTTTTTATGATAATTGCACTCAAAAAAACGGTTTTTTTATGGGTCTCACATGTGTGCAGGTAGGAATGAAGAGAGAATTCCTGCAACACGTTGAATGGTAGGAAGGATAACTTCCGAAATTTTGAAAAATCCACATCTTTTAACATTTTGAAAAACCATTTTTCTAACGATCTCTAAGAAAGGAAATCAACCACTTATATCGAGGATGAGATTACTTACTTACCTTCTCATCCGATTGCCAATTATGATAACACCACTCTCACGGAATCCAATAGAAACGTCTTCCGCTCCTTATCTTCATCTTCTTGGTCTTCGGCTTCAACTATTTATGATAAACTTTTGAACTTCATAAATCCTTGACAATTTGTAACCTTTTTCCTTAAAATCCATGTCGCTTGAAACTTCCTTATAGATTTTCCTTTCCCACGGCTTATTCAAACAAAACAATAATAAATATTTCTCTTGTCTCATATATATATATATATATATTCTTTTCTTTTCTTTTTCATTTTCATTTTTTTTTTCAATTTTCTTTCATTTTTTTTTAGACAAGAGAAACAAAATACAAAATAAACAAAACAAAATGGCCATGGAAAAGTACTTTACCGCTTGATTCTTCACAACTTGTATCGTCTCGAAATCATAAACTTCAATAATTCTCACCTTTTCTTTTCTTCGCTCTTGTAAATAAGTCTTAATACTTGGATATAGAATTACCTCATTGCATTTTAAGTCTTCAACATGTATGTAAAATCTGCTCATTGTATGTTGCTTTACTTGGATATAAAAATTTGCTCTTTTTCTTGTTCCATTGTTTCTTGCAAACCTTGAACCTTTTCAACTTTCCTTGTAGATTTTGATGTCGCTCCTTGTTGATAATTGTGATGTTTCTATGGACCCGTTGTTGTCGAGAGAGAGAATGGTGCTAACTGCAAATCGAACTACAAGAAGGAGGCTTTCATCATAGACGTCACCCTCATGATTGACAAAAATTAGCACTCAAGAGATCAAAATAGTGCTGAAATTGGTGTGAAATTGGGTAGCTCACCATTCTACCCGGAATTAACGTACGGTGACACACACTCAAAAGAATCTCTTTAGTCATGTAAGAATTTCTGGTCGGTGCCTCTCATGATATGAAAATGGGTAGTCTCCACTAATGATTGATCAGCAACTCTAATAACGCACTTCTCCCTGCACCAAATTTGCATCACCGGCATGATTAAATCCATTATTTAACACTCTAACAAGCAAGAAATCGAACGTAGTTCCCTAACATTTCCAAGTTCAATTATGTCGGTCAGAATTCTCTATGTAATCATAAGTATGCTAGTGACTCTAAAATCTCTAAAAGTTGAAAGTTTTATGCAAAAAAAAATCTTCTTTTTTTTTATGCAAAAATATATGCTTAGCCACTCCCCCACACTTAAACCTTACATTGTCCTCAATGTAATTTAATCATCAAAGTAAAGGCAAGGTGGGAAATCCTAATATGATATGGAACAAGAAAAATAAACAAACAAAACAAAAAGCAAATAAAAACAAAAGGATAAGAAATACAAAACCGGTGGGTTGCCTCCCACTTAGCGCTTGTTTTAAAGTCGACGGCCCGACATAGCTCTTGCTTCACATTACTCGTCTAGAGGGAGCACATCTCGAAATCCAATCACGTCCACATGCTCCGTTGGAAAGTTTTCATAATATGGCTTCAACCTATGGCCGTTGACTTTCAAGGGTTATCCTGTTTTTTCACTAACAATTTCAACTGCACCATGATCATAAACATTAGTAACAATAAATGGTCCCACCCAACGGGACTTAAGCTTACCCTGAAATAAACGTAAACGAGTATTAAATAAAAGAACTTTTTGCCCCACAACAAAACTTTTCCGAGAAATCATCTTGTCATGAAAAAGCTTGGTCTTTTCTTTGTAAATCAGGGCATTCTCGTAAGCATCATTACGTATCTCCTCTAGCTCATTTAGTTGCAACTTTCTTTGTTTCCCCGCTGCATCATACTCCATGTTGAATTTCTTTATCGCCCAATAAGCCTTATGTTCAAGTTCAACCGGAAGATGACAAGCTTTGCCATAAACCAACCTATATGGAGACATACCAATCGGTGTCTTGTACGCCGTTCTATACACCCAAAGTGCATCATTAAGCTTAAAGCTCCAATCTTTCCTTGTCGTATTCACCATTTTCTCAAGGATGGATTTGATTTCACGGTTTGAGATTTCCGCTTGTCCACTAGTTTGTGGATGGTAAGGCGTACCAATCTTGTGTGTTATGTTGTACTTCTTGAGGAGAGCGTGAAAAGACTTCTTGAAATGTGAGCCTCCATCGCTTATCACCACTCTTGGTGTGCCGTGCCTAGTGAATATGCTTTCTCTTACAAAATCACAAACAACTTGAGAATCATTAGTTTTGGTGGCTCTAGCCTCCACCCATTTCGAAACATAATCTACGGCAAGAAGTATATAAAATTTCCATTCGAATTGACAAAAGGTCCCATAAAATTGATACCCCACACATCAAAAATCTCTACGGCGAGAATTGGTGTGAGTGGCATTTGATTTCGAGCACCTAGATTGCTCGTTCTTTGACATCTATCACACGATTTACAAAAAACATATGAATCTTCAAACAAGGTGGGCCAATAAAATCCACTTTCAAGAACTTTGAGAGCGGTACGTTTAGAACCAAAATGGCCACCACAAGCAAAAGTATGACAAAAGGAGATAATAGATTGAAATTCGGAGTTAGGTACGCACCTTCGTATTATTTGATCAACGCCATATTTACATAAGTATGGTTCATCCCACACATATTGCTTTGCTATCTTCTTAAGATTCATCTTTTGGAAGTTAGACATTATGCTAGGTACCTTCCTTGTCACCAAATAATTCACTATATCCGCATACCAAGGTGTTGATTCTTCCAAGGACAAAAGTTGTTCGTCCGGAAAACGGTCTTGTAATGGAAGTTCTTCGTGATACATAACAAGTCTACTAAGATGATCCGCAACGGTATTCTCCACACATTTCTTATCTCGAATTTCTATGTCGAACTCTTGTAGTAATAGGATCCACCAGATTAGTCTTGGCTTAGCTTCTTTCTTCTTTATTAAGTATTTAAGTGCCGCATGATCGGAATACACGATAACCTTTTTATCCACCAAGTATGATCAAAATTTTTCCAATGCAAACACTATAGCCAATAACTCCCTTTTCGTGGTAGAATAGTTGATTTGTGCATCATTGAGGGTCCTAGATGCATAATAGATAACATGGGATAACTTGTCCACTCTTTGACCCAAAACGTCTCCAACCGCATAATCACTAGCATCACACATTAGTTCAAATTGAAGATTCCAATCCGGTGACTTGATAATCGGTGCACTTGTCGACATTGCCTTTAATTTTTCAAAAGCATCCTTGCATTCCTTGTTTAAGTCAAAAGGTACCTCCTTTTGTAGTAACTTGCACATCGGCATGGAGATTTTGGAGAAATCCTTGATAAACCGCCTATAGAAACCTGCATGGCCAAGAAAAGAACGAACTTCCCTCACCGAAGTGGGATATTGTAAGTTTCTTATTAAATCTATCTTTGACTTGTCCACTTCGAGCCCTTGAGAGGACACAATGTGACCAAGTACTATGCCATGGTTTACCATAAAATGGCATTTCTCCCAATTAAGAACAAGGTTAGTGTCTATGCATCGTTTAAGAACTAGTTCAAGGTTGTTTAAACAAATATCAAAAGAATTTCCATAAACACTAAAGTCGTCCATAAATACCTCGATAATGCGCTCCACGTAATCCGAGAATATACTTACCATGCATCTTTGGAAAGTAGCCGGTGCATTGCAAAGACCAAACGGCATCCGTCTATATGCAAACGTTCCAAACGGACAAGTAAAAGTGGTCTTCTCTTGGTCCTCCGGTGCAATAACAAGTTGATTGTATCCCGAATAACCATCTAAGAAACAATAATAAGAATGCCCCGCTAACCGCTCCAACATTTGATTAATGAAAGGTAAAGGAAAGTGATCCTTTCGGGTTGCGGAATTAAGCTTTCTATAATCAATGCACACTCTCCAACCGGTTTGAACTCTTGTAGGAACAAGTTCATCGTCTTGATTTCGAACAACCGTAACACCGGACTTCTTTGGCACCACTTGCACCGGACTAACCCATTTGATATCGGAAATTGGGTAGATCACCCCCGCACTTAGCAATATGAGTATCTCTTTCTTCACAACCTCCATCATGGGAGGATTAAGCCTACGTTGAGCATCACGTACCGGCTTCACGTTCTCTTCTATTAGAATCCTATGCATGCATATGGATGGACTAATTCCCTTGATATCCGCAATTGTCCACCCAATATCCGTTTTGTGATCTTTAAAGACTCTAAGTAAACGGTCTTCTTGTACCGGTGTGAGGTTCTTTAAAATAATCACCGGAAGCTCATCTCCATCTCCCAAAAATGCATACTTCAAATGGTCCGGAAGTGGCTTCAACTCTAGTTTAGGTGCCTTCACAATAGATGGTACAAGTAATTCATCATTAACGGGTAAAGAAATATAGGAAACATTACCCTTAGCTTCTTGTAATGTCGTCAAGGCACAACACATCTCCACCAATTCCGTGGAAATTTCAACATCCAAGTTAGACACGCCGTGGACGTTCAATTAAATGCTCTTTTACAACACCACATCAAGTTCGTCATCTCGATTCAATTCCACCATTTGTTGCTCTAATGAACTAACCACATCAATTGAGGTTAACAAATCTTCCCTCCCGTCGCTCCTTACTTCTTACCCCCGAAGTGACGATTCTCTTGTTCTTCGATGGCTCAAACGGAGATTTCGTATATTCTTCTTCATCGGTTGAGAAACAATTTGAAGGGTTTATTTCAAAGATTCTAGTAAATTGAATCAGCTGCTCGTTTTATGAATTTAAGAATTCGATTTTTGTTCTTGAATTTGTTTGGCTCAAGTTTTTCAATTTTCCACCCTTTTTGTTCTTAGATCTATATTAATAACATATTGTGATTCAATCTTGTTTTTGTAGGATTCAGTTGATATTTTTTGATTCAACCATGGAGGTATCAGGATCAACACAGTAAGATATTTTTCCTCAAGACTATCCAAGGTAATCAATCTTAGTTCGGTACCCTTGTAATGGTATCCAAGGATTCAATTGATTTATTTTGGATTGACCCTCTTTCATCTGTGTTATAATCTCGTAGAGGATGGTGGAAGAAGAAGAATTCGTTGAGATGGTTATAGAAGGTCATGAAACATCTACTGTGACGGTTCTAACATGGACCTTTTTTCTTCTCTCCAAGGTGTGCTGTTTTTTTCAGATGGTTTTGAAGTTCATTAATCATGATAATTTGTCAATTGCGTCAAGATAGTTGATTCTTTGCCATAGATTGTAACTCCATGGCTTACCAATTACCATATTGGACACATGATTCTTAAGCTGATAAGTTTGTGAATTTCACGCTTTTCAGGAACCTGGTGTAATGGCGAAGCTCCAAAGCGAGGTTAGTTTAACTTTTCAGTTGGACAAGTACCAAGTGCAGGTGAATCTCCATCTTCATTTTTTATGTTTAAGTTTGTATAGAAAAAATTAGAATTTTCTGATTTGGTTGAGATTCTCACTGTATAGTTTCTTATCTGGGTTTGTTTATGCGCAGGCTGCTGTAGATTCTCACAACACTGAAAAAGAAGCTAGATTGGCTTGTTTATGTGCAGGCTGCTGTAGATTCTCACAACACTGATAAAAGTTAAGAAAAAAGGAAAGGAACCAGCTCTGAAACATAAACTACGCTAGTGGAAGGTGGAATCCATATTTAGATCCTTCTTCTCCAATCTCTGGGGCCTCAAGTGAACATCAGAGGCTAAAACTTGCGAGTCGTCAACGTTGTCGGACTGAAGTGTTAAGTTTTGATGGAAGCATTCTCAGGTGATTTGACTATCTTTCTAAACAGTAGTGGTGCTCCTTGTTTCCCGTGCACAATGATGGGTACAATTATCTCATGTATACCTCTATGCATTTACATGAGCCTTTTTTAGTAAACATAATTGGAGATAGATAACATCCCAAGATTTGATTCTCAACGTTTACATACTTATCTTTTTCAAGTTACATTTTAATATCCTTTAGGAAACCTGTCATGTAACTTTGAATAATCTTATTACATTTGCATGTCTTATGCTCTTACTCCTGTTTATGAGGCTGCCACAAGGCCCATCGTAGAGTCACCAAAACCACCAATAGAATGTTTGTTTGTCAGTTATTATTTGTGTACACTCTCATTTGGTATCTTATTTGTGTAACTGAATTGATTGCCTATAGGGAAGATAAAATATCAAGCTGGTGATTTTGAAAGGGAGTGGCACAACATTTTCTATTGGTGGTGGTTTTGCACTTGTTGTGTTAGGTAGGCGGTTTTTGGTTGTGAACCATTAAGCGGAGACTGTGGATGCTTAGGTGAACCTGAAAGAAGATGTAATCTTTATCTTTTGAATTGTGTTTAAGAATTTTATGAATTTGGATGGTGTATGGAATTATGTAGCCACATCAATAGAGTAAACGGAATGCACATCACTTGGGTAGCGCATGGCTTCAAATATGTTGAAGTGTATTAATTCCTTGTCGAATTCCATAATAAGTGTACCCTTGTCCACATCAATCTTCGTCTTTGCGGTCTTCATAAATGGCCTCCCAAGAAGTAGAGAAGTAGACGAACGATTCTCATTGTTGTCCATATCCACCACAAAGAAATCCACCGGAAAAATTAATTCATTCACTTGCACTAGAACTTCTTCTACAATTCCCTTTGGATAAATGTTAGACTTGTTTGCTAATTGGATAATAACTCTTGTCTCTTTCAACGGTCCAAGATTCAAGGAGTCATATATATCGGCCGACATCACACTAATGGAAGCTCCCAAGTCAAGTAAAGCATGTTCAAACCTTTTCTTACCAATAGTAATTGGCACCGTGAAACCACCGGGATCCGTGCACTTTGTAGGCATATTCTTCAAAAGCATAGCTGACGCACTCTCTCCAACTTTAGTAATTTCATTATCAAGCAGCCTATCCTTCTTTGTGCATAATTCCTTCATGAACTTAGCCTACCTTGGCATTGTCCTTATGGCCTCTATGAATAGAATGTTGATTTCTATCTTCTTGAAGATATCCATGAGTGCCTTGTCTTGAGCTTCCTTATTGGACTTAGCAAAACGACTAGGAAAAGGAGGTGGAGTAGTGACAGTAGGAACCGGTTCCTTGGATTGGGCGGTTGGTGTTGAAGTCTCCCTTGGTTCGGCATCCTCCTTTTCTTTGACTACCTCTTCACTAGCTTCTTCATGACGAGTTGGACTCTCCACTTGTCTTCCACTTCTTAAAGTAACCGCACTAACATTCTTTCTTGGATTCACAATTGGTTGCGAAGGAAGCTTTGTGGATGCTTGAGATTTCATTAAGTTCATATCGGTTGCCAATTTTCCCATTTGAGTTTGTAAATCCTTGATTGCCGAATCGGTATTTTGTTGGGTTTGTTGTAACATAGAAGTGAGACCTTGCATGCTTTGCATTATCACATTCAACTTGTCATTATTCGAAGAATCTTGCTCCTTGACTTGTTGTGGTTGGAATTGTTGTTGTTGAGGTTGGAAACGTGATTGTTGGAATCCACCTTGTTGCGCATATGGATTAGGAGCCGCCGCTTTCTTGTTTGCATAGCTAAAGTTGGGATGATCCTTCCATCCGGGATTGTAAGTATTTGAGTATGGATCGTACCTTGGCCTTTGATTTGGATATAAAACATTTACGTGTTCTGTTTCATCATCCGGAATAATTACCTCGGCCAACCGTTGCACTACCCTTTCTATGTTGTTTAACCGTTGATCGGATTGTGAAGACGAGTCACTAACTTCATGCACCAACTTAACCATTGAATCACCTCTTGCATAGAATTGTTGTGAGTTTGCCGCCATACTTTCAATCAACTCGGTAGCTTTGGCCACCGTCTTGTTCACTAGTGAACCACCACCGGCGGCGTCAAGAAGATATCTATCACTTGTTTGGAGACCTTCATAGAAGTATTGGATTATCATGGCGTCATTAAATTGATGGTGCGGACAACTTGCCACCAATCTCTTGTATCGGTCCCAACATTCATATAATGACTCTCCCACATGTTGCTTTATCCCACAAATTTCTTTGCGAATTTGAGTAGCCTTTGACGCGGGAAAATATCTCTCGAGGAAAAGTTTCTTCATCCCATTCCATGTTGTGATACTTCCGGAAGTCAAATAATATAACCATTCCTTAGCATTGCCCGCCAAAGAGAATGGAAAATCTTTCAACATTGCTCCATCCGCATTAGTATTCGGTGGAAGCATGGCCGTGACTATGGTGTTGAAGTCCATAAGATGTTTGTTTGGGTATTCATTCACCATGCCATGGAACTTTGGTAATTCTCTAATCAACCCCGGCTTGATCTCGAAAGTTGAATTAGTTTGGATACACCATTGTTGTGTATCGAGCTTGTGAGAAGCTAGGTCCTTGAGTGTACGATCACCCATTGATTCTTATTCTATGTCCGACTCTGCGAATTCACTTGATGTAGAACGAGGAAGCAGAGTGTTAACCGCTCGAATGAAATCCTTTAGTTGAGTGCCGGATCGAAGACGTATTGGACTCGGTCTTCCCTTTTTAAGCATTCACCAAAGATATAGCACCTACAACAAGGTTCACAAAACTAAGTTAGATACGGTATAGAATCTAACAAAGCAAGAATAAAGCAAAAAGAAAAATAAAAACAACTAAAATCGCCCGTTTCTCCCCGGCAACGGCGCCAAAATTTGTATGCGTGTCGTAACCATAACAAATTAATTAATACTTTACTACCTAATTAAAGAGTAATATAGGGTAGTAAAGGTCGATCCCACGAGGAGCAAGAGATTATAGTTGTCTTATAATGTCACAAAAAGGGGGGGTATTGGTTCAAGATTTTAAAAGCAAAAGAAATAAACAAAGTAATTAAAAGTGTAAGTTGAAATCAATGAGAGAGAATAGATCAAGGAATCCTTCTTCGCTGCAAAACAATGATTAAAGTTATGTTCTTTTCCACTTGTTATTAGTCATAGATTATCACCAACCGTAGGATAGCAGGTTCGCTTAGATAACCCAAAAATTCCTTATTTCACTGAGTAACAGGTTCGCTTAGTTATCATATTCTATTCAAAAGAACCACCTTGAGGTTCGCTTACAAGATGTAATTCCCCGAACGCATTAAGATTTGTGAACTTAGGTTTAGTACTAGTAGTTAGACTCGGTTCGCTTGGTCCACTTTCTAGCATTGTTTTCACACACAATTGCTCCACGGAATCGCTCCGCAAGGTCTTGTGTTTTCTACTTATGTAAAGAGTCAAGAAACTATTACGTATTCCCTAACGTTCACTAGCTTTAGATTAAATTAACAAATCAATTTAGCGCGCACTCCAAACAACCTATCAATCAATCATAAACATTAATATTAGTAAAAACAATCGAATCATATGAAAAACTTCAAAGTAGAATTGAAACAAAACTCAAACCATATGTTAAGAACTAGGAATTCATCCTCAATCAATAAGAAAATTAGCTACTCATAATTTGGAGTTCACACAATAATAATAATAAAGGAAGAAAGAAAAACTTATTGAAAAGATGATGGTTGCTCCTTCCTCCAATCCTTGTGCACTTTAACTCCTTCTCCAAAGTAGATGTGTATAAAAGTTGTAGAGAACTCCTCTATTTATAGGCTTCAATACTCTCCATATCTTTGTAGGAAAAGAATCCTCATTCCAAAAGAACACCACTTTCCCAATTTGAGCCATATTTCAATTTCTAGTCCAATTCTCCAAAACTTCCAAGTTTTCATCCAATTCCCAATTCTAAGTCTTCACACACATGAGAGAAGTCCATACAAAATTCTGTATTTTTGCTCGCAGGAAAACTGTGTTTTTGGCCGAAAGTTGTCGCATCCGGCCACCTGAAAATTCCCTCCGGTCGACTGAATATTCCATCAGTCCACCGTCAGGACTAACGGTCAAAGGTCGAATCGGTCAACGGGGTCAAATCGGGTCAAACACCGAGTCTAACTGGTCCAAGCTGAGTTGAATCGGTCCAAGCTTTTGCAATCTCCTTGACTGCAACATGAACCCAGTCACTCAACAAAACCCACAATATTAAGCACATGAAGCTTCTTGCATCAGTTACTGCCAAAATCACCTTTTCTGGCACACAATAGCTCCATTTCCTTATTCAATAAATCTGAAATCTGAAACCAACTGCATCTTCTCTACCAACTCAATATCAACAGCACTCCACCCCATTATCTGTAATTCCTGCAATATTGAACTGAGCACCTTCAATTGCCCCTACCATGACTCCTTGTTCTGTCTTGCAACTGCAGCTATATCTCAGTTTTTCCCAGCATCTTCAATTCTTGCATTTTCTTGTAGCACCACCTTTACAGTCACTAGAAACTTCATTCCACACTTCTGTCAAACACAATACCACCAAACCCATTTGCACTTTCAACATTTTCATTAGTGTCTTCACTGTAACTGATGCAATTCATATTCCACCATAACTCAGAATCCACAAACTGCAACCACCAGTGTACAGCTTTAGCTCCTAACATCTATTGCAGTTCACAAGCATCTCCCCTGTAGCTTCCTTGACTTGATCAGTTCCATTGCTTGCAACCACATTTTCATTCTCCACCAACAACATCTTTGATCAACAACTACCACTTTCAGCTCAATAACTCCTCTTTGTAATCATCCATGGCAACCCATTTCCCTAAGCTTCTTTATCATCATAACACCAACAGCTCACCATGTTCTTCTCCTTCATCACAAAATAAACTTCAAACCCCATCTTCACTGAATCTCAAGAACACCAACATAACTCAGTTCCTCTATAAAAGATATTCTGCAATCATATCTAATTCTCAATTTCTGCATCTTTGATTTTACAACACCATCTATAATTTCTTCTCAAACCCCTTCTTGGTTCAAAACCAATTAAGAGTACCATCAACAGTCTTCATCCCTTCATTACATCAGTCATCCTTTGAATTCAACCCATCTGATTCCTTCCAAACAACAGAATCACCATCATCAACATCTCCTCAGAAACCCAGATACTATCCAAACCCTAGCTGCTTTCTTTGTATTTTTAGCAGCAAATCCGTCTCGATTCCTTTGGAACCTCATCATCATCAATTTTAGAAACAGAACATGATCACACCATCTCCAATTCATCGATATCCCATGTAGAATTACTCCAACAAAACCCATTTCAACATTATCCTCAGATCCATTGAACAGCAGCGGCATCTTCCTCATCTTGTTTTCTTCTCGATTTTGAATCCATATTTGATCCGTGCTTCACGATCTCTGCCATCCTAGCAAATCCAGTCTCTGATTCAGCTACAATTTCTACGATCCTTGATTTCACAGCTCTCGATTTCTTGGTTTCGCAAAGTTTCTCAAATTCAACTGAGTAACAGAATGAGAAAAGGGGGAAGAATATCGATTTTAGGGTTAGACAATTATTGGGGTGGCTAGGGCTGTCAACGGACGCAAATCCGTCGGATTTTGTGTATACCGATAAGGTTTAGGTTAAGGTTTGCCGGAAATCCGACATCCGATAAAATCCAGCGGAATTCCAAAAACTCAATCCGATTCCGATTAGGATTAGTTATCGGAATTCGGATTTTTTTCCGACAAAATCCGGAATATGAGAGAAATTCTTAAAACTCTGATGCACAAAGAACCTAACACAACCGCCCCCCACTGAACATCTGAGAGCATAAAAGTTGTGTCATTAGCAGCCATTGCATCTCTGTTCATGAATCTGTTACCAAGTATTCCTATAATCAAAATAGAAGCAAAAAATTCCATAAGAAATTTCATTAGCATCCATTGCATCTTTGTTCATGAATCTTAATTCTTGAATACCACCTACAATCATCAAATGCTACAACCATCAAGAATCTCGAGAGAACCGCAACTTGTATAGCCCTGGCAATAAACTCAAGATCAACATCTGCGTACATACATGCTACGAGATACTCCGCCAAATTGCGCCAATAAAACCTCTAATATAAATATAACTAAGAATATGATTGAAGACCAATTTGAGATTAGCCAATTATATGATATAATTACACATTTGTTTACTCAATTTCTACAAATATCACTAGTAAAGATCGAATTATTTACAAAATCAAAGATCAACATGTATCAATTAAATATCACACAAAAAATGTAAAATTACCAGTAATAATCGATCTCGAGACTTAAGATAAGTAAGATGAGTAAATTAAATGAATCATTAATCACCAACTACAGGATCCAATATGTATCAGATAAGTGATGAAGAAGAAGATTCTTTTGATTGCTTTGATTGCTTTGATATTAAGGAAAATACTATTTGTCTCTGAGTGAGAATATACGACTATCAATATGAGAATCAAATATTCTCTTTCGATCTGACACTGAATTCGAACTCTTCTCTATCGATGAACACAATAATCTATCGATCTCTCACACTTTCAGTCGGTGTAGAGGAGGAAGCGAAAAATGAGAAATGAAAACTTAGGTTTTCTTCCTAGATTAATATACCCTGGGATGGAATTACCAGTACACCCCTGGGCTTATCGGATGTTGGATATTAACCTACCGGATTCATCCTCATCCGTTTCCGATAGGGTTAAGGGATAAAATCCGGAAACTAGTCCGGTTCCGGAATCCGAAATCCGACAAATCGGAATAAATCCTATAGGATGTCTAATATTCGGAAACGGATCCCGGACTTCGGATGTCCATTGACAGCCCTAGGTGGCTATTTGCACCCCATGATAAGTACACCCACAGATTGGGAGCCTATATAAATTTCCACTTCTGATAAGGGCTAGCCAGATGGCAGCCCCTTAACCTGTGCTGGCTTTTATTTAATACTTCTTCAAACATGAGTGCCCCTTAACCTTGATAGTGCTCTCCCCTGAAATGACCTTTTTGCCCTTTTAGCTCAAATTGAACGATTTCTTCTCCTTTTCCTCTGTGCGACTCCAAAGTACCTAATAACTCAAAAACACACGTAAAATTCTTAATTTATAAAAAAATTAGCAAAGAAAGCATAAACTACTAGATAGTAAATTAGGTGTATTCTACACCTATCATGCACATGGCGGTGAAAGCTTCGAGGAGTTGGTTAGCTTCCGCTATGTTTATTTTGTGTTTATATTCTATTTGTAAACCAAACCATTATTATTTATGTAACATCTGAGATGAGTTCTTGTATTTATTTTAGAGAGGGTTGAGATTTGGGTTAATCTTTATTTAGACTTTCTTTCTCAATGTTTAATTAGATATTTTAGGTCGTTAGTGCCTCATTTTATAGTTAATCACTTGGATTAGTCAGCTGCTAACTTAGGGGGCGCTACATATTTAAGTGTAAAGGTTTTAGTCAATTTGAAAATGAGTGTCCAAATCGTAAAAAATACACTGGGAACAAAGGTATAGCTACAACTCTTGATGAAATGTCTGACAACTATGATTCTAATGAAAGCGAAACATAAAGTGTTGCACTTCTTTGTGAAAATATTGATTTTGATAATTGTAGCAATACATACATCAATCTTGATATTCTTTCAGAAAAATTCTCAACCGGTCTGGAAGAAAAAAATGAATCTTTCCAGGTTCCACCATGTGTCTAGATGCTTACACATCTCAGGCATCTGAATCATCTCCCATGGTGACATGCTCTTATTTTTCTCTCAAATGTTATGAACTTTCAAAGTGTTTCAAGTACAAACACAAAGCAAGATACATCAACAAACTTCAACGAATAGCGAATCGATTAGTAAACAAACTCAAACTTGTTCAAAAATCATCAAAGGTATGTAAACTCATCTCTTCTTTGAAGAAGTTAGTTTCCAAGGAAAAGACTAGATCAATAGAGAAAAAATTATGGTCTAAACATAAGGTTCTATAACTTCCTTTCAAAAAGGTTACGGTGGATAGATTATTGTTCACCCCAGCATAACTTAATTGTGTTGGTTGGTGCATCTTGTCTCATGTGATTGGTCAAAAGAGGAAAGATTGTGCACACCTCTGGATTTAGGTAAAAGAGAAGTGTTTTATTTTGTTGTTCTCTTGTTAGTTTTGCTTTGCAAGTCTGGAATTCATCATTCTTTTCATATCTAATTGATATTGGATGAGACTTCCCTCTTTAATAAATAAGATAGGGTTATTCTCGATAATTCTACCCTCTTTAGGGTTAAGAGTTGTGTGTGCGTGAACTTGTATGTTCAAAGGTTATGTAACCCCATTTTCCTCCTCTTGAAACTATTTGTATCATAAGATTGCTTGTTGAGATTATCTAGTGATTTCCACTCACAATTTTGTATGTATGGATACTCTAAGCATTATGTCTTCTGATGGAAAATATGTTAATATGATTATTAAGCCATCAATCGTGAAGGAAAAAAATAAATCTCCGTTATCTCCAACTTTGAAAAGATAAAAAAGGAATGTGAGGAAGATAATAGCTGTTCACTAAATGCTCAGAAGTTTTCTGGTGTTCTTAAAGAGTTGAAGGAAACAAGGAAGGAGATTCAGCAAATAAAGGCTATTGGTTTGAGAACTCTTGAAATTCATAAGGCCTTGGTTCGGCATCAGTTCAAAAGGTTTGTTAGAATTAACTCCTTCCTTCATGAACCTTATGTTCCTATGGTTGTTGACGACAATGAGTTCGGGGACGATAAAGAATTTTTCAGAGGTCTCGGTGTCTAGGAAACTTCTTATGAGAATTTATTTTTTGTTTTTTTTAAGAAGGATAACTAGGGTTTGGAATAACCATTATTGTGAGTACACATAGCTATTGCCAACGTTTTCATCTTGCAATGTTTTTAGATTTATTTATTTAAATTCTAAGTTATTTGGAAGATGATTTTTGCACTATTAATCTTTATCAATAGTATAAAACAGAGTTTGGCTAACTTTGCCTATCTGAGTGGTGGTCAGGATTTATCCTTGGCAAAGATAAATCAAAGGCTGTGGTTCTCCGTGCCACACCCTACAAGTCGCACACATGGTGTTCATGCCAATGTTATGCATTAAAAATGAATACTCAAGTCAAGATATGGAATTTCAAAAATTATAAGGGGGAGGTTCGAACTCATGACCTATTGTGTCATAAGGGTGGCCTCTAACCATTGTCCACCTTGGTTGGAATTGATAGAAAAGATAGATCAACAGTGGTTGTTTGTTCAACTTAAATATTAATTAGTATAAGTATTTTATTAATTAGTATAAGTGATTTGTCTAGAGAGAAGATAAATCTATGGTCATAGTATAAAACAGAGTTTGGCTAACTTTGCCTATCTGAGTGGTGGTCATGATTTATCCTTGGCAAAGATAAATCAAAGGATGTGGTTCTCCGTGCCACACCCTACAAGTCGCACACGTGGTGTTCATTCCAATGTTATGAATTAAAAATGAATACTCAAGTCAAGATATGGAATTTCAAAAATTATAAGGGGGAGGTTCGAACTCATGACCTATTGTGTCATAAGAGTGGCCTCTAACCATTGTTCCACCTTGGTTGGAATTGATAGAAAAGATAAATCAACAGTGGTTATTTGTTCCACTTAAATTTTAATTAGTATAAGTGATTTGTCTATAGAGAAGTTAAATCTATGCTCATGGTTTGTTCAACTTAAATATTAATTAGTATAAGTATTTTATTAATTGATGTCTCATGATAAATGATTTATTAATTTTACATCATAAATGTCCCTTAATTAATATTAATACATATCTCCATCAATAAATAATAATTTTGACAAAAATTATTTCAATAGATATTAGTGGTGGTGGTGGTAGTAGAGGAAGAAGTAAGCGATGAAAGCAGTGGAAGGTGTTACTATGTGGTGGAGGTGGTAACATTAGTTTTGGTGGAAGAAATAGTGGCACTAGATGGTTTTAATGGCGGTGGTATTGGTTTTCTCTTTTTGAATCAAAAATAAATAAAAAAATTACATGACGGGTAACATCGTATTGTGAAAAGTATAGTTGGTTGTTTTTGACACGATCAATAAAGGCGGATAACAAATAATTTTGGGATGATACCAAATCATATAAGACAAAATAGTTGTTTTTCGTACCACTGCTATCTTTGGTAACCGTTCGTACGCATGATTTCAGTATTAACAAAAAGCATATAGTTGAATAAATTAATTGACGACCTAAGTTTGTTAAATCTAAACTTTATACATGACGTGTGGGATTAAAAGTTATAAGTGTGCCAAATATTCTACGAGGGATGGAAAATGGTGGTGGTGGAGAAAGAAGTGATATATGGTGGTTTGTGGTACTGGCCGGCATTGATGAGTAGTAATTGACTATGTTAATTATGTGCTGCTACAAAAGGATAACACTATAAATTAGAAATGTGGTTGATCGTCTTAATGCTAATATAAACTCGGTTAAAATAAATGAAAATTAAGAAGAAGAAAAAAAACATTGGGATGTCAGTTATATAATAAATAACACTAAAAACTACATATTTAGTATCAAGGCTTCTCCGTCCAATAGATAAATCTAAGGTTTTATTGAGATCCTGTAAGCAGAGGGCGAGTTGGTCTTGGATCTCTGAATGATAATGAATATAATGAAACGCTCCCTCTCGGTTTCTCCAATGAAAACCGAAACCTTCTAAAAAAAATAATCAATCGAACAACACTTAGATGGAACACATCACCACCAGTGTAAACTTCTCCGAATTGCTACATATCCAGTGAAATTTCTACAGATTAATCTGGTGATTTCGTCCTATCGTAGTTTTTAACGTGGCGTGAAATTATCTCTAATAGTGATTTTAAATGTATTTAATAATTACAAAATTCTATTATAAGTTTTGTTTATGCAAGTATTGATTTAACTTGGGTTCTTTTATATTTTTGTGTTAAGTTGATGACTTTTTAATTTGAATACATGTTTGGTTAACAAACTTTGATACATATAGGGTATTTTCTTTGTAGCACTAATGTTAGTCTCTTATTTTCCCCGTTAGCACTTTGTTTAGATCCCGTATTTGTAGACATTATTTGACTAATGTTGGGGTATTTGTTTAATCTCAAGGCCGATTAAACCCAGAGTGTGTATTATACATTTAAGGCGACAAAAGTTTGTGTCGGCTCTACCTTGAAACTAATAATTTTTCTTCGGAAGGTTAGTTGAATTTATGTAGATCCAAATATCAATATGGCTATGCTCTTTAAAACTCCAAATTACTTGAGTAACACTACATGTGAGAACGTCATTCATGCACTACTTAGCATAGTTGGTGCGAAATCTTTTTATTCACGAATTTCTTCAATTTTATGTTATCAATATGATTGAGAAAGAATCTTACACATGTTTTGATTTACTATTATAAGTTTATTTTTTCAATTCACATGTGTATATCTCAACCTTCCAATAGCCAAGGGTTCTTCATTTTTATAACTCTCACATTTGCAAAAAATAAATAAATAGTATTTATCTATAGTATGGAAAATATTATGAGTTTTTCCTTCACTCCTTAGAGCCTTAGTTATCAATAATTTCGGAACAAATGTATTCATAAACATCATGGAGTTGGATTGCCAGTTTAGGTATATGTACTTAATTAGATGAAATATTCTTTTTGAAATTTGAAATTATGATATGATGGAACAATAAATAGGGAAATTTTTTATTTACTGTATTTTTTGTTTTCATGTTGGCACAACATTATTACTCCGTCCAGATAATAAATTGGAATAACATGCTTAAGTAAAAAACAAAAAGATCAGGTAACCCATTTTGTTTCCCAAAACCTATTTGAATATCAAAATAATTACTCATGAAAAAAGTGAAGCAAGTGGAATGTAAACAATATCGTATTAGAGACAAAACATCCCGTGCCGTTATGGCACGGGTTAAGATCTAGTGGTTTTATATATTGCGAATTGTTATGGGATATATTTTTTATGTCCGTGAACTTTTACTGTCCCATATTTGTTCAAAACTTAACTTTATTATACGATAGTATGAAAGTATTGATAAAAGATAGAATGAACTTTTGACTACAAAAGTTAAGCCTATTGTGTCATTATGCAGATATTGATGGAAGATATGATGAACTTTTGTTTACAAAGATTAAGTCTATTATATGTCATTGTGCAAATAGTGATTAAAAATAAAATGGATATTTGATTATTCCACGGTATTGGTCTTTCCCCGGTCCACATCTTTGTGTATGTACTGTGCGGCTCCGTAATTTCTCTTATGTTGAGCATGGCCAATTGAATTGATCATTTTCCTTGTGGTTAATTCAATTGAGTTTTTTGGATACAAATTCATGATTCATGAGGTTTGTTAATGTCCAAAGAAATCCTTCTTTTCTAGTAAAACTAAGTTCGCTCTTGTTGTTCTTTCGGGAATAACATTTTATGGGGGAGAGTTCTTAATTGAACTTGTGCTTTATTGCCAAATATTTTTGGGGAGTGCGGATGTGGAATATTGTAGGAGTTATCTTGTATCTTTATAAACTCCTTGATGAATACACTAAGTTTCGACAATGTGAAATCATCAAAACAAGTTGGTATGTTGTTCTCTTTTGGACATGAGGTATCTCTATAAAAATTTTATGAGGATCCCACTAGTTTTTGTACCTTTGCCAATTTATATTGACAAAAAGGGGGAGAATTAATGTGTAGTTCACACTACAAATACGTATGGTTTACGTATCATTATGTAAGGGAAAGTGGTTTTCATGGTGAGATGAAGTATTGATTAAGGGGGAGAGATACATATCACCATAGTATGGTTGTCAGAGTTGTGATACAATTGGACTTTGATGCTGTGTAATAATATTATGACACTGTATAACAATAATTGAGAGAAACTGTTTTCTCATTGTTATATTATCGAATATTACTTTAAGGAAGTTATACTGTAAATGATTTACTCGTTGCAGGAATCAATGATTCATTAATGGTGGTCGAGAAATTTGAGTTGACTTTCCTTAACTTGGGACATTTTGTAGCATCGCGGAATGAAAGCATAAGAAACACTAAGATCCTAGAACTAAGAATTGCATTCATCACTAATGAAATCAAACATTATACGGAAGTTTTGTGGATGGTTCACCGTAGCTATTCTGGATTATCCAACGAAGAACTAGTGAGTATCTTCCCCTTTTCCTCACTGATGAACTGCATTATAAATATCTAAAATTGTTTTTTTCTTTTATAAAAAACCATCGCTCTGACCAAGTTTACTGAAGAAAGCGAAAGAGAGTTTAAGCATTTTGAATGTTATGAACTCTACAGAGACAATGCCGCTGGATTTAATGTAGTTTGATATTTTTGTTGTGGTTTATTAAAATATAGTTTGATGTTATTTTCTAGTTTAAATTGTAATAAATTTCACTTAATCTGAAGTGGAAATCTATTTTAAAATATAAACATTTTCATTAATTGATATTACTGTCAATTCTTTTACAAGATATAAACTTTAGACAATAATAAAAACTTCAATAAAAATCAAGTACAAGTTTTGACCTCCTGTTTATCTTCATTTGACGTATTTTCCATTCAACGCGCTCTTTGACAGTTTCACCTTTGTTTTTGAATTTTGTGTTGTTAACTTTCAAAACTGGAGCTCTTTTTTTCCTTTTAACGGAACATTTTCTTGGAGCAAATTCTAAAACTTGCACTTCCCTTTTACGATTTTCAATTTTTTTAATACTCCCACATATCTTAGAAACAACAGCTTCAAGTTTTGCATCGCAAAAATGTGTGATCACCTTTTCAGCCATTTTAGAAGAGAAAATTCAAGTGAATTTTGGTGTGAGTGAATTGTTTGAAGATATCGGTAATTTATAGAGCTACGACTTGAATTGCGAAATTTAAAAAAGTACTCATTGGCGTTAGAAGGACTAACGCCGGAGATAGACATTCTGACGCCGCGTTTGTCCCTATGACGCGCGCGTTTTTCCTTGTGACGCCAGCGTTCAGCCTACAGACTCTCGCGTTCTTACCTGTACCGTGCGCCTCTTGCTCTAATGCTCAGTTCTTTACCATAGTGGAAAACCTAGTTTGGACATTCACATGGCTCAATAAACTCATGGGCTTGTTCATTCCCATAGGAAATGCTCTGACACTCCGCATTCCGTATAACAAAATTCGAATTTAAGAAAACACATGTTTTTTTAAAAATGGTAAGCCCAAACGCACTGTCCAATTAAATAATCACGGATCCTGCCTTACTTGGGTTTGGTGTCTTATATAATTTTTTTATGAATGGTTTGGAATTGGGATGAATTGATGGGACATTGTTTTTTTTTTACAAGCCTCTAACCCGGTGCATACACACCGGAAGATAATGTAATGTAATGGAAATTAAAAAAAATGTGGCTCATCGTTTGTGTTCATCACTCATTAGCACATATATGTTTTATAGGCTTTGGTTTTTCTTAAATTAAAAACTTTAGGAATGAAGGAATTTTCCGTTTATCTCCATTGCATTCTTTAGAACAATAAATACCCCAAAAGTAAGACCTATGGGGAGTAGTGACTACTTCTCATCAAATTTGTTAATTAGTTTTAAAATAGGCATCAAACATGTCATTTGGGAGTAGATTTCATTCAGAATGCCCTCTCTCATATAAGAAAATCATCATGGTAGGATTCTCCAAAAATGTCGTGCCAAATCTCTTGTGACTGTTCCAAGGAAAGTTAATAACAATGTCTTCCAGACGCCTTAAAATTTAGGGTATCCTAAGGTGCACGTCCATTACCACTGATGCATTTTGTTAGTTCTCATCCTCAAGTGTACCCAACTTGAAAAACAAAAATTCAAAGGTTCAATGAAGAACTCTATTTATGATCCTTATATCCTCAAATGTAAGTGTTTCTCTTAATATGTTGAGTAATCTAAGTAGGTTGAGTCTCTCTCCCAACCGATCTTGAAATAAAAAACTTCATTTAATTGGAATACTGCATAAGAATTTTGATGTATGTGCATGGTAAATCCTTTCCTATCGTTTCATACTCAGTTAATTGGAAATATATACTGCATAAGGTTTTGGATGGTCAATGCTGCATAGGTTTTTTGATGGCCAATACTGCATAAGTTAATCTCCGATGTCTTCCTATGTACTTCTCTCTACACTTTTTAAACTTCGTGTCTTCATGATTTATTTGTAAGCTAACATTGCCCACGCCATCATTGTATGAATCATTCGGTACACATAATCTGATCATGCAAATGTGAGATTTACGAACCGTTATTATCATGTAATTTCATCATAACTTTGACATGCACATTAATCTAAGGGGATTATAATTACGTTGACCTTTAAATTTAAACTGCCTCAAGTTAATTTTCCTTTAAAATTTACCAAAACTTATACCGGAAATGTCATCAAAAGTAGTTTCTACGCAAAACCTAATAAGATTCCAATTCCAACATGCCACAGATCCAAATAAAGCTTACCTAATGCCACTCGGCTTGAGATTTTTTATCCTTGAGATGTACCGTTTCAAGGAAATGAGGATAATGATGTTCTTACATATTCAAACATCTTAAAGTTTTTCTTGAGTCTTTCACTTATTAATTACATTTCTTGAAATGATCTAGCTAATAGAAGCAAGAGCAGACGTAGTTGTAAAGCTTTTTCTCTAATAAAATCCACGGGTGAATTAACAACTGCAAAGAATATGTAACACAAACCAAGTTGATTAAAGTTTCCAATTGATTAGTACCATAACCAAAATTATAAGAAGAACATGAAACATATTTGTGCAAAACCCTAAGAGGCATTATATGTGTGACTGAAGAGTGCAAGGTTGGAAGCAAATTTCAAATCAAATTAATAATAAATTTCACCTTTTGTATATATCATTTCCTTTATGTTCTTCATCTCTAGAGTAGCGGATTGTTCCTCGATTTATTACTTTGGTATTCTCTAATTTTTATTAACAAACTAAAAACCTCTCATAGGGAAGAAAATGCAAGGCTCGTCAAAAATATGCGACGATTCCAGAATTACTTATTCCAAAATCATCATTTCGTTGTCATGTCATTTCATCTTTTCCCAAAAATTCTCGAGACAAAACTGTTACATGATCAAGGGAATGAGGTATCTACTCATATACCAAAGGGAAGGAATCAAGGAATACTTGAACAAAAAGACATGTTTTCAGATACATACCCGTTGAATAAGAACATTTTCTCCAAAACACATATATGTCCTATTGGCTAAAAGATATCTTTTCAGATACCGTTGAATGTGAGCTTTTTCTCCAAAATACATGTTTGTTCGTTAAAAGAAGTGTCTATTGAAATTATATTATGTGGCACTTATTGTATGCGGATGTGGAGGCATAATAATTTAGGATTCTTGAAATCGTAAACTGAATGAACGAAAAGTTCCCATCCTCATTTACCCTTATGTTCTTTATCAGTAAACAATAAAGTGTTTACTTTTGTTTTTATTATTTCTGGATCTTTCGGTGTCCGTCTATAAGTATTTGAAGAGGCGCTTGCATAGTAAGGTGTCATTTTGCAATCGTTGTAGCTATTGGACGGTAAGGTGTCTTTTACGATAATTATTATGGAGGTTCTATGTGAAGAGATGTGTCTGATGGGAATAATCGAATAGATAATGAGATATATGATGACAATGCAATGACATGGAAAATAACGATGATGTGGCAGCACCACAAATTAAAATGATTGTAGTAATGCCAAGTGGCGTTTTTAGGGTCTCTTATTATAGAGAAAGATTTGGGCTCAAAGCCTTAGGATTCTATTGAGATGGAAAACCAACCCTTGATCTCGATCGCTCTCTCCGATTCATTTTCATATCCTTTTTTTCTTTGAGAGCTGCGATCTAAGAGTTCCAGTCCAAATCCTAACTCAGAATCGAATTTCACGATTGATTTTGAGATCATCTCGGCAGGCAAGAAGATTGAGTTGCTAAGAGCTTCTTGATCCTGCCAAGCGAAGGTATCATTGTTTATTAACCTCATCGTTTCTGGGGAACCTAATTTAAGTATTATTGTTTTATCATTATGATTATTCTAATTATTCATTTTCAAGCATCAGGTTGTGTATTTTCTAGGGTTTTTTTTGAACATTTTTTTAGTAAAACATTTTCTTCCAGGCATTAGGTTAGACATATCGGAATGAACATTTTATGATAAGTGTATATAGGTCAGTTTATCAATTTTTGTCGCCAATAATTAGAATTCGCTATTTCTATGTCAGGGTCACCCATTTCATTAAGCCTAATGTACTGATCTTGTGCGGCATGCGGTTTTCATTGCAAGAGAAGCTAAATGCGAAGTGTTGGGACAACTCTAAGAAACCTAGTGTTCAAAGCACGGATGCAACTGGAGCATACACATACACGGGGTTCATACTAATATAATGTGGTTCACATATTTCTAAAAGTGGTGAACTAGGACATGCTATGGAAGCTGTTAAATGGGCTACCGGATAGTCTGAATATTCATTAAAGCTCATCTCAAACATGAAGTCTTGTATTCTATGGAGAGGTAACAAACAAAATCCCCTTGTTTTTACCATTGTTCTGTAATTTTGGGTGTAAAGCTAGTGACCAAAATGTGCTTACCGGTGCTATTGTTGGTGGACCTGATGCTTATGATAACTTTGCTGATGAACGAGTTAACTGTGAGCGAACGAACCAGCAACAGTGATCCTCTTCTTAGTGTATTAGCTTGACTGAATGATAATCTCGGGAGGTATAGTCAGGTCGGAGTGGCAGTTCCAGCACTTGAACCATTCGTCACCAAACCAACTCCAACTCAAATTCCATCTTCGAAACCAAAACAAGCTCCAGACCCAGCCCCGAAACCAAAACCCACACCAGTTCAAAAGGCAAAACCAACTACAGGCTCCAAAACTAAAATCCACACCAGTTCAAAAGTCAAAGCCAACTTTTTCGACATTTTAATCAATTTGGAGTATGTTATTTTGGTTTCATTTGACAAATGCTGGGATTAATACAAGGAATCTTTGGTCTTGGGATTTCGTTTTTTGTTAGCTCATAGAGTTTCTCCTGTTTGCAGCTTCTTCATCAAAGATCTGCATTGCAAAACCATGGGTCCGGAGGAGAATGGAGAGAGAGGAGAGTTCTATTTAAGGGTTTCTCTAATTAAGGAACAACATCAAAATCATAAGGTAAAACGAAAATCCTGAGTTTGTTTTCTGTTTGTTGTTTTACTTGTTTTCACTTTAGATTGCAGATCTTTGGCCAAACCACTTGTATATTATTGTTAATATTTCTACTTGTTTGAACTATTTTTACAAAAATGTTTACTTTGTGGCAAATGGTTAAACTGTTGATAAACTATCTAAATCCTGAAATACTGGTTTCACTGGCCAATGAATTTATATTTTAATCATACAGGGTATTGGAAGAATCGGCAACTCATTCTTCTTCCTAGGTAGTTGGTCGAGAGATGATATGCTTGTCCGGTCTAGTTGTGGAGTGGGAACTGCCGCTCGACTTCTGGTCATATGAAGAAAGTGGTGAACTAGGACATGCTTTCGGGTAATTTCTTGGCTCTGCGAATTTAGTTTTGCTTATCATCAAATTATTCATCAAGTATGTAAACTTCTTTATATAATTGATCTTGAACTTTGCTTGAATTTTTTCTGTTTTTGTTTCGTTAATTGTTTTGAATAAATGAACTTATCTCACTAATTACAGTAATCATCGCTCTCACTAAGTAGGGTTTTGTTTTATACTTTACCTTTCCAAATGCATGCTTAGATTTTACATCTGATGAGCATGTTAGCATAACAGTTGTAAAAGCGTTATTGTAGTTCCAGTATGTTGATGATTTGATAGCATTAGTATCGTCCATTGATCTACTTGACTTTTAATCTTATTTAGATAACTTTGCTACCTGGTATAGGATTAAAGTTAGTGACCCATATGTATGCTTACTGGTGTTCCTGTCGTTGTTCCTGATGCTTATAATAACATTGCTGATGAACGAGTTAACTATGAGCAAAAGAACCAGCCACATACAACTAAGATCCTCTTCTTGATGTATTAGCTAGACTGAATGGTGGTCACTGAGGGTATAGTCAGGGTGGAGTGGCAGTTTCAGCACTTGAACCATTTGTCACCAAACCAACTCCAATTCCAGCCCCTAAACCAAAACCAGCTCCAGCTCCGAAAACCCAATTCACAGTATGTTATTTTAGTTTCACTTGACCAATGGTAGGATTAATATAAGAAATCTTTGGTCTTGGGTTATTGACTTTTGTTAGCTCATAAAGTTTCTCTCGTTTGCAGCTTCTTTATCAAAGATCGGGGTCTATCTCCATGCCTCAACTGCAGTCTAAGGTCTAATAATTAAAGAGTAAAATGGAGAGGTGCTTTCTCGTCTTAGTGATGTCAAATCCGGTGGGCTAAGTACAGGCTTTCTCTGAACCTTAAAAACCAAACTTGGGTTAACTTTTGATTCTGGAATGAATAACTCAAAATCCTTCGGTTTTTGTTTGGTAGGTGAATCTAGTAGGAGGATATCATGATGCTGGAGATAATGTGAAGTTTGGATTACCAATCGTGTCCACAATAACAATGATGGCATGGAGTATAATTGAATATGGTTCACAAATTTCTAAAAGTGGTGAACTAGGACATGCTATGGGAGCAGTTAAAATGGGCTACTGAATAGTTTCCAGAGCTTATTCCTAACTTAAGGTCTTCTATTCTATGGTGTTTGGGAGATGGAAATACATACCATTACTGTTGGCAGTGACCCCAAGACATGACAACGGATCGTCAAGCGTACAGGATTCAAGCAGACCTGGTTCCGACCTTGTTGGTGAAACTGCGGCAGCAATGACGCCTACCGCAATTGTGTTCCGCCACTGTAATCCATTTCACTCGAAAGAGCTTATTACTCATGCTAAACAGGTATAAATTTTTATCTCACTAATTACAGTTGTTATCGCTCTAATTAAGTAGGGTTTTAGTTTCTACTTTACCTTTCCAAAAACATTCTTAGATTTCACATGGGATGAGCATCAAAGCATGTTGACATAACATTTGAAAAAGCGCGATTGTTGTTTTAACGCGTGGGTGATTTTGATAGCATTAGTGTCAGCCGTTAATTTAGTTGACTTTTAATCATAATGTACTAAGATATGTTCTGGTACATCTTTGTGGGTATGATTTATAACCCAACTTCGCGTTTGCTTAAGAACACTGCATACTGGGTTGTGTTATTCGTGCTGACTATGTATAGGTTCTCGTACTCATTTCTCTGTTAAGTAAGTTTTAATAGGAATGGGTTAGTTTATGCTATTGAGCGAAGCCTGATTATTTTGAGGTAATAGGGGAACCTTCAACTCGAAGCCGGCTTGTGAAGGCTTTCTTAATCCTAAATAGGTTTGAGACAGAATTTTGATAAGTGTCTATTCAATGGCAGATTTATCAAACAAGTGGTTAGAGCATTTTATCAGTTTTGGCATCATATCTATGGATGATTTTTTTGCTTTCTCTAGAATGGGGAAAGTGCATGTGAAGTGTAGGTTACTGAAGATCTTAATTTTTTATTGATTGAAAAGCAAAAGTCAAGCTTTATTTTTTACATGACTGAAACCAAGATAAAATACAAAACTGGACTCTCAAAAAGTAAAGCTACACAATAGAAAATTCAGATTTTGAAAAAATAAGTAATCTTTGTCGGTTAATCTTTCATTATTTTAGTTACATTTTACAACTGCCAGGAGCCTAGGATTCAGATTAATTAGATTTGTTTGGTCTTGTGTCTGTTAGCTCTCATTTGCAGCTTCTTCATCAAAGATCAGCATTACACAAAAAGCAACCACTTCATGAAACGCCAAAGGACATACCACATCCAGACCTGCTGGTAAATGCATGGAATTCGTGTACATTCATGCCAAACACTCCAGCTGCAGTGTCTTGAAAGCACTGGTGGGCAATGCTATATATAGAGTAAGAAAGAAGAAGTTCGCATGGCTTATTCTTCTTTGGTTTGTACTTTGTAGTGTATGTTCGGTTGTAATCATTGGGTTAAGCAAGCATTAAATCTTCTTGGATTAATGAACGTTGTATAGGAAACATAATACTTTTCAGGTAAATTAATATGGGATTAATAAACATGTTGAAATTTCAAAATTACCCTTAAGTGTAGCTATTGTCTTTTTATTTTATTTCTCATCCTTTCTAATCCAGATTCCAAAATTTAAAATGGTTATATGCCTTTGATGCATACGCAGACCCAATGATGTATTCCTAACCAAAAAACCAAATAACATACTAACAAACAATAGGATGATGGAAACTTTGATAATGATTAAAATAGAAGGGAATCTACTGACCATTTGACAATCACCATTGGTGTTTTATTTGGTTATGGACATCAGTGATGGAAACTCAATACCGTTGTTGATCTAAAATGTTTTTCTAAACGAGAGAAAATGAGAAACTTGCCGCATATATATGGAAGATGGAGCCTGTTTATCTTCTCTTCTACTTTTCACTCCAATTTTTTCTCCCTCCTAATTTCCCTTCTATTTTTGCCTTGCGGGTAATAATCTTTTTCTTCCTCTTAATTCGAAAGGACATAAGGCTTAGTGTAAGTGTAACTATACGTGAGCCTTGGGGAACCATAGCCGTTTAGACTATTCTTCTTTTGGTAGTTGGTCCATGTTCCATTAAATTAATATTTAAAGAGAAATACATATCATGTCATACATACTACACATTCAAATGTAGGGGTAAAAACGGAATCCTCAAATTATTTATTAAATCAATATCATTTAATGCTAACTAATGGATATTCCAAGGTAAAAGGTACGTTTAATGCTATCTTAACCTCTTCACCCATGCATATGTTAACATGACCTAACAAAAGGGTAAACCAAGTCAAAGTGAGAGGGTCAGTGAAACAATTTCTTCTCAAACAACTGCCTCGTACACCAACAACACGAATGACAGTCTCCTTTCTTCCCAAACATTTCTTCATTTCTTCTTCACTAACACTTTCGTAGTCCTGTCTCGCTCCCAGGGTAAGAATCAAGAGCCAGGCCAGTTAGGAATCAATAATCAAGCCAAATTTAAGCGTGAAAGTACTTGTGGTCAGAAAAAGAGAGAGAGAGAAAATCAGAGCGGGAGAAAGAGAGAACGTAGAAAAACAAGAAACCCTAGTTAACAGGTAAGGTTAATTTGAAGTGAATCATGTGATCTAATGGGTTTGTTTATCAAATTACTTCCTTATTTTCATGAAAAGGGAGTTTTCTAAAAAGAAAATTTAATTTGATGGGGTTTTCTAAATTGTAGGTTAGTTTCACTTGGGTTTGTGAAACTAAGGTGATTTTGATTTTTTTTCAAATTTAATTGCTTTCTTCCATGAAAATGGCATGGGGTTTTCTTAATTTTAGGTTAATTTCATTTGGGTTTGTGTAATAATGAAACTTTAGGTTTAATCTTTGATGTTATACTTATATTGAAGAAGTATGCACAGCAGCACTTTGATTCTTGTGAATGGTGATGTTAATCCTACAAACTTCATCTCCTGTTGAATTCCAGGCAGAAGTTGTTCAACAACCACTTTAAAATCCTAGCAAGCCTGATGGAGTACAACTGAATTCCAGGTATAATCAGAACATGCAAGCTGTATACTAGTTTTATATGTTAGGCAATGGAACTTCAAACTAGGGTCGAGGTCCACTGTGAAAACCATGCAAGCCTTTATTAAGATTGAGGGTTTGACAATGGAAGGTATAGAACTTTACATTACATTAGCTATAAAGCATATTGGGTAGTAGTAGGTAATGTCAAGCTGGATCGATTAATGTACAAATGAGGAGAGTATATTACTTCAGAATAATTAGGCCTTAAAAATGCACAAATATCCTTTTAGTCTGAACTGGAAGGCACATGGATGCTACTTGTTACATTGAATAACTAGGCCTTAAAAATGCACAAATAAAGTTACGGGCAGCAGCGTCTATTCATTTAATTCGTTCCCTAGGTGTACTTGAAATCCTTGTTCTCAGCGCCGTAACCCCGGGACAGATAAACCTGCTAGCCCCATGTATTTCTCAATTTTATTTTATTTTTTCATTTTTGCTATTTTGATTTGTTTGCTCTTTGTTTAATTTTTTTCATCCTCAGTTACATGATTATCTAAATCCAGTCTATGCTAACTGATACCACATTGAATAAGTTCTAATGTAAACTTTCTTTTAGTTGTTCGTTTGTTTAGAAGATAGAAATAAGTTCGTTTGTTTAGAAGATAGAAATAAGTCCTGCTTTGAACGAGTAAATAGGTATAAGAAGCCTAGCCTGATAAGCTGATTATATATATATATATATCAGTTTGATTTTATTTAGATTTTAACAACAAATAATTCTGTGCAAGGGGATCATGTTTTACTAAGCCTGATTTTCTTAATCGTAATTAAGAAATAATAATGTAAACAGCTGCTCGCAACCAAATGGAAGAAGATTTTCTTTGGGATTGCATGATGATCAGCATTGAACAAGTCATTGCAGGAGCTATCGATTCAGTCATAGATGAATTTTTACAATTGCCATGTAAAAATTCTTCTGATGAAGTCCAACAGACTCCAGATTTGCGATCTCAATCTCATTTAATGACACCACTAACAAAGGTGCTCCAATAAGCTCCACAGGCAAGTTGACATTGGACAATAAAGGACGATACCTTTGAAAGGCACACCACGGAAGCTAAGCTCCCTAAGTGGCTGGTCAAACTCAAGGTCCATCCCTCTGAACTGGGGTTTTCCTCATAGATCATTGAAAAAGTTGACGAAGTTAGAGAAATCCATGTTGATCCTGTTCTTCCTATCCCTCTCCTGCTGCTCTTCCTCAATTTCATGTGGATCATGGTCAGATCTCCTTCCACCACCCTGAACATCCTTTGTCTTTTTAGTGCCCACCATACTGTGGTTGTGCAAGTGAAAGTGCAAGAGTGTGATCATATCTTTCTCTGCAGGCTGGAAGAAAGCATGCTTGAAATTCCCATACATAATGTCGACACGCTCATCTGGCTTACTAGTTGAACACCGGAAACCATTGACAAGAGCTTCAAACCAGAGTTCAGACAACGGCATTGGCTTTCACCTAGTACCCGCCAGTCGCAGCTTCTCCTGAGTGACCAAGCTGGCTCTCTCAGCCCTCTCTGACTCCCTTGACACAACCTGCCTCCGAAGAGTTTGATCATGTTTACCACTTCACTGATATGCCTCAGGTATTTGGAACGGAATGAGACCTCCTTCAGATAGATAGCCCCGTGAAATTTCAAGGAATTTGCATCATGAGGAATGAATGCTGTCCCACGTATTACAAATTCTGTTATCCTGCCGACTATTCACACTCTTGACTGTGGCGACGTGGAATGGGACATCATTTACATTATTATAGGCAATTAGATCACTTGAAGGTTTAGCTACACTGCGACCATTTCCTGCTCCAGATCCACCCCCCAGCCAACCTCCTTGTCATTTCTTCATTTTTCTGGCGAGCAAGTTATGCCTGATGCTGCCTTCACAACTCTTCCTTCCACATCTCCTGGTTGTCTGATCTTTCTCAACCACTGCAAGGGCAGCACTGACCTTGCTCCCTGCCTTTAAAGCACCAATCGCTGCCTCCTGGGCCTTAAGGGAACCCTTTATGCTTTACTTTGCAAATCGCATTTGCATCGATAAGAAATGTCCTTGCCACATTTAAGCAGTAACTGTTATAGCAAGAACCAACAACACGTATAATTACACTTGCTGAATCATAATACAATTTCTCTTCATTGCTAGAAGCATTTGGCCTGAGATCTAACTCTCCCCCACTTTGAAAGATTGGAGGGTAACAAATATCAGCTTCACCTTGACCTTTACAGGTCCCAGAACAGCGTTCTCAATGTCTTCCATCAACGACGAATGTGTAACCTTCTTCTCCTCATCAATAATCTTCTCAAGTTTCGGCAAAACAAAATGATACATTACGGAAGAAGACATAAAAGCAGATTACTTGATGTTAGTAATCCCAGTGTTGTCTTTGACAGCAAACAGCTCCTGAAACCTGTTACTGTTAGTCACATTAGCAAGTTGGAGGCTGGATGTTTTCAGCTTGTCACTCCATAACTCCAGCAGATTACCTTCCGGTGCCTTTTTGCAATGTATCCAACAATAGGGAGCCATTATCACCAGACTTTGAAATAACCTGGAAAATATCCTCCATCAATGCAGTTCGATCATCGTTCTTCACCTTAATATGCATCGTTGTTTCAGCACCAGTGGTGTACTTTGTGGATTTTTTTCACTGGAGTAATGGCTTCTTCTGACTACAAAAGAAGTGGATTTGCTTGTCCATAAAAACCATAATAGTTCCAGGGAACTCCAGACCATACAACCACATGTTCAGAGCAGAGGATTTCAAGTGGCGAAGATCCTCCGAAGCAGGAAGTGTTGCAATAACAATTGCATCTGAGGCACCCCAGAAATTAGTCTTGTTTTCCTTCCAGTGAGAGTAAAATGCCTTCGAGATCAATGGTGTAACTAATGCCTTTTCTATTTTCCGCCATTTGAAACCCAAAAATCAATAACTCTGCCTATTGATGGCACAGATAACCATAGAATAGAATGTGAATGAAGGAATCTCCTGAAGAAAAAAGAAATATTTGACCATTATCGGAAAAGAAGAGAAACCAACAGCAAACATAACTCCACACAAGAGAAGAAGAAAAAACAAGAAAATTCTCCAAGTTCTGTTGGAGATCAACTACAGATTAAGGTCCATGCCTTCGCATAAAATATATTTTTAAACACTAAAAAAACATGAAAAAATCACATTGGAAATGCCATCACAAATTGTAAGCTATGAAAGCTCACGCAAATCTGTTGGAATACCTCAACCATCGCCAATCTCACAAAACAAAGTAAAACCCAAACATAGATACAAAACAGTATTACCTAATAATCCCTTCAATTTAGAACAACTTAATCCAATAAAATATCCCCAATGTTCGAATAAATCCAAAAATGAAACCCATCCCAAAAGTAAGAAACCCTTATTTTAAGTTTAGCCCATATTATCATCAAAGGTTCGAGTTTGTGAAACTCTTCCAAAGGGAGTGAAAATTTAGGGTTAAGGAAGAGAAAGAAGAGCTTACAGATGAATTCGCAGAGACGAGGTTCAAACGATTTGCAGAAGAGTTTTTGAGAATTCAGTATTTGGAGAAAGAGGGCCTCTTTTTTTTCTTTTTCTTACACGTGTTTATAGTTTCGTTTTATTGCCATTTGTTCGTAAATATGGGACCATCTTTTTGTCGGCTCTGTTTACCTGCTGGGCCGTGTTCGTCTTGCCAAGCATGGCACATACACGATCCGTGTTACTATTTTTCTTGCTCAGTTGCTCGCATATGCCTCAGTTGTGAAATGGTTGGGTTTCAGATTAATATATTTTTTTAGTAGTTCAAAAATTCATTGAAAGCAGGAAAAAAAAAAAAAAAAAAAAACCAAAAACTTGAAATGATATAGCTATTCCAGACCATTGAACAGAGTAAACGAAATCTGGCCTACTAATAAGACTATCAACATGGCCATTAGCTAGAGCAGGGGCGGAGCTAGTGTATAGCAAATTGCACACCCTGCCAAACTAGCTCCAAAGCCTAATTTAGCTCATTATTTTTAATTTATTGGGGTTTTAAGCCTATTTTATCATAGTTGCACCCCTAGAATTTTTTTTTTCTTGCTCAGTTGCTCCCCTTTGTGAAATGTTAGATTAATATCTTTTTCTAGTGGGTCAAAAATTCATTGAAAGCAGGAAAAAAAAAAAAAACCCCAAAAACTTGAGTAATAAGACTAGGCCATTAGCTACAACCTCTCAACCTCTAGCCAAAGGAGTCGGCAACATTTCTGAATGAGTTCAGGGTTCATAAAAGACCGAATTATAGTTTGAAAAAGATACCTTGGCATCACACTCCAAGGCAAGTTACCACTACTAAAGACCTGCACCACACTTGATGAATCTGACCTCACTCTTATGTTGCGCATATTCCATCAGGTGGCCCATTCAAGACCAAACATGCATAAATTTTTGGGAAATAGTCTAATGAATTTCAATTTGAAGTAGCGGTACCGGTCACTCACAATGCTAATATGGGAAATGAATCTCAAAACTATTCACATTGTACATTTCATTTTCACTGTGCAGCTTACTATCAAAACTATATGAGTGAGTAACACAAACAGGCAGCAAAAAGACAGATGCAGCTTGTGGCCAGGATTTTCAACTTTCTGACGGCACCTGATTCATTCATGTAGAACCAAGAAGACCCTGTTGTTCAACCACTTTCCATATGTTTTGGATTGTTATCAAGAAGTGGAGTTTGGAATAGGGAATGTGTACGTGTTCTTGTATCAAACATTGCACTTCATAGTGCATTTAGCTGCGCATACACATGGATTTTCCTTCGGTAGCAGCACATATTGCGATGATCTATGAACATTGAACAAACTTTGCCAGTTCCATCAAGATTGCGCCATATAGTGATGATTTTTGGGAAACGATAGCTGAGAAACTAAGCCTATTTGATTTGATTTGAAAGTTTCATTTTCTCATTGCAGTTATATCGTCTATATCGGAAAAGGATTAACTGTGTGGCAAACCAGCAAGCAAACATGGCTGCTGGCTGCTGCTTTAGGTACTGCATGTTGATAGAAAAATCAAGAGAACGATTTGAGTGAGCGTAACAATTTGAACAATAAGAGTCAAGTACCCGCATAAAGAATTGAACAGTGGTTCAAGAGAAAGCGTAACGTGTTTAGATATGAATCAGCTTCTGACTTCTACTCTAGAAGTAGAAGTCAGAAGCAAAAAAACATTTTGTTTCACAAAAAGCTGACTTTTCTGCCTCTAGAAGTCATTTCTGCAATATTATTGCCAAACTGACTTCTGACTTTTCGACTTCTAGAAGTTGAAAATCAACTTCAAGTGTACATCCAAATAAAAGTCGATTTCAGCTTCAGTTTTCTTCACAAGCATATGAATATGAGCATGCACAAGAAAGAAATTAATAAACCCTTCCAAACAAATTTTACTCCATCCGTCCCAAATTAATTGAGCTAATTGGTTTTAAGTTTTGGCCCATAAATAATTGAGTTATTTCACTAATTAAGAGGAAATTTCTAAAACTACCATTTTAATTGATTATTGTTACTATAAGAAATATTTATAATTTGATAGTCATGTTATATTCGTTATGTAAATGCTTTAAAATGTTTTTCAACGGTATATAAAGTTTACGAAAAACCGTGGTATAGTTTAAGAGATAAGTTATTTCTAAATTTTACTAATTATCATTCATAAGGTATAATTGTAAGAAATACTTGAACATATTCCTCTTTTCTCGTTGCCTTAATAATTGTTCAAAATACAAATAACTCAATCAATTGAGGACGGAAAGAGTATTTCATTAGTTCAATTTAGAAAGTGTCGTTATAAATTATTGGGCAAAATAAATACTGATTCTTCATTGAAGGTGATCAAATTAAACTAAAGCAATCATGAGTATTTTATTCTGAAATCGTAATCTTTTCATCGTCATTTTTATACAACTTGGTCACATTATGGTCACCATCTTAGGCATGGTATAGGTTTTGGTAACAATGTGAACTTTAAGTCACGAGGCAAATTCTAGCTCATGTGGTAAATTTTTAACCATCAAGCACAGATTTTGAGATTTGGAACACTTTATAGGTTAATAATAGGGTGTTTGAATACCAGAAGCAGAAGTGCTTCTAATTATGAACTTCTGGAAATCACTTCTGAGAAGCTGATAAGTTAAAAAGTTAGTTTGGCAACTATGTAACTTATAAGTTCGTTAAAAAGCAAATAAGTAAGTTTGGCAAATTTACAAGTCAGAAGTCAAAATATCATTGTTATTGGTATATTTATTAGTACTGAAACAATGTTAAAAACGGGAAAAAAATGAATAACAAATACCGGACATAATGAGCGAAAAATCTTTGATTATTGAAGTTATAAGAATACAATTTTTTGCATATAGGTAGAAAGTAATGCAAAGACATGCCAGTGTCGATACCATCTTGACAAGAATCAATTTTGCGATGTCTTTTTTGATATTCACCTTACATAGAAATTGGCATAATTTGTAGCTTCAAAACGATCACTCGCCTGTCAAGCTCCTGATTACATTATGAAATTGTGATAGTGACAACGATGCTTATTACAGTCGGTACCTATCAGCAAGTTTCAATCTAATAAAAACCAAATGGTGGTGTTCCCTTACGAAAAATTTCAACAGGAAAAACGAGTGCTGATAAGCTATAGTTGCATTGTAAAATATTAGTAATAACAAATACTATAAGAGCAACTACAGTGGTGCGACCATACCCAAAGACCAAAAACCAAAAAAAACTCAAAAATTTGGGTTTAGTCCGCGGCATTTTAAAGTTACGCCCCACTCCAGGAGCAATTTAAAGTTACACCCCAATTCAATTCAAACGTATTTTCAAGTTACGCCCCATTCAAACGTAACTTCAAGTTGCGCCCCACTCCAAAAGCAACTAATATTTGTGTCTCACATCGGGCGTAGTTTTAAATTACGCTCGACCAAAACCAAACTAAAGACCAAATATGGTTTGGTTTTTGGTCTTTGGTCTAGTTTTTAATCTTTACTCCTTCCACTGCGTCTGGTTTTTCGACCAAAATTTTGGTTATAATCGTCGATTGTGGATGCTCTAAGAGCATCCGTAGTGGGAGACCAAATACCAGAGTAAAGATCAAATAGCATACGCAGTGGAGAGGGAGTAAAGATCAAAGACCAGACAAAAACTAGACCAAATATAGTCTTTAGTTTGGTTTTAGTCGGGGGTAATTTAAAGTTACGCCTGAACATGCGTATTTTATAACTGCGTCTGACGATAAAAGACAAAAAAAGGGGCACAAATAAGAGTTACGCCTGAAAAAAAATAAAATTAATGGGGCGCAACTTTAAGTTGCGCCCCACCAAATTTACTCCTCCCATCGTAGCGTTTCAACACCTACTAAACCCAAAATTTGGTCTTTTTTTTAATCTTTAGTCTTTGGTTTTGATCGCAACACTGTAGTGCTCAAGGAGAGTAAAACAACCAACTTTACTGGAATCACAGAATTATGGTCAAACACAATCTGGTGTAAGACAACTCCAGATCAATTTCAAACTTCCGTGTATCTTCTTCTTCTTTCAAATTTTTGTATTTCCTCTCACAAACTATTCTTTAATTTTTGGAAATGGAAAAGAAAAGAAATGAGGAAAGATGAAAGCATTTTATTAGGAAAGAAAAGATATTCCCGAGAAGAAGCTATAGAAGCAACTTCTGCCAGAAGTCGGAAGCCAAAAATAAGTAACTTTTCTACTTATATAAGTTGTTTTAAAATGATGATACCAAACAGACTTTTGACTTATTAACTTAAAAAAGCAAAAAAGTAACTTCTCTGTCAGCATCCAAACAAGCTATAAGCAAACTTAGGCACACAGAATGGGAGACTTTGTGTCGGAACATAGATTTGGGTTTGGAAAAAAAAAATTGTACCACAGAATAATGTTACAACGCTGATTTTAGACGACGAGAGCAAAGTTGTTTTTGACAAGTGAACTTGGCGTACGGTGAGCGACATCAATGAGTCCTTTTCCAACATATTGGACGTTACTTTAGAGCAACCACAGTGGGCGAGTAAAACTATAAATATGGCCCACAAAGCAGACACAGCGGGACGGGCTAAAAAAACAAAACCCGGATTAAAACCAAATCTCAGAATATATTTAGTCTGGGACCAAAAACAAAACCAAATATAGTCGAGCGGACATTATAAATGCGCTTGATACTGAATGAAGGTATAATGTGAGCCTGATCCGTATAATGGTGGGGCGAAGGTATAATGTGAGCCTGATGAGTGGGGCGGAGGTATAATGTGAGCATGATAATGGGATGAAGGTATAATGTGATCCTCAGTTAGGCGAAGGTATAATGTGATCCTGATGGATGGTGGGGCGAAGGTATAAAATGATCCCGTGATGGGGCATACGTATAAAGTGATCCTAACCAAATTTATTCTTTCACCCTATTATAACACCACCGACTAAACTTAAATTTGGTCATTTTTTTAGGTCTTTGATCTATGGTTTTGATCTCACCATTCCAATCGATCTTAGGCTTTGTTTCGTGTGATGTTGAATAAAGAAGTAATAATGCCAAATTGGCGGACAAATGAAGAACTTTGTTGTGGAGAGCGCCTAGCCTCATCTGGGTCTACAATTCAAGAATGTAATGCCAATTTCAGAAACTATAAAGAGCAATTTTGTTTGCCTCTTTAACTCTTTCTGATGCAAGATTGTCCCATCCATCACGCGAGCTGTGGGTCCCAAATTTTTCTCTCTCTAGTCTGACACTAAACACAGAGTTATAGTCTGAGTCTAGTTAGCAATTCGGCGAATGATTTGCGAATTATTCGCGAATCCGTACGAATCGTCCGAATCCTTTGCATTCGGCCGAATTATCCAAAGACCGAACAGGTTACGCGCATTATATGGGGTTTCCGAATTATTCGCGAATAATTTCGTGTACGATTCGACGAATCAATTCGGGCTGGTGACTAGGCGATTCAGACATGTGACTCAGCGATTCGAACCCATTTAAGTGTTTTTTTTTAGAGTTATTAAAAAGAAGTTGGTGGTGGGGATTGAACCCATGACCTTTTACTTGCTAATTAAGGCTCAAACCATTGAGTTATTTGATTGTTTTTGTCTATTCCTAATGTATTATCTATATAATACAATAAAATTGGTTTAAATCATTCTTTCAACTCCATAAAACCTTAAAAATATACTTTTTATTAATTTGATGTAACCTAATTTTCCGTCACAACTTATATTTCTAAAACGAATTATAGACGTACGTATCCGTTCCGAACTACACTCCGAACAACGAACCGTTGACCGATTTTTTGACCGAATCCGACCTATCCAAATCCGTAAAATTCCCGAACATATGCCGTCCCGAACTCCTCTTCGTACCCCGTATTGTCTGACTACAAAATTTTTCTCTCTCTATACCATGCGGTGGGGTACACCTCGTATCAAATTCGAAGACACTTATTGGTCACCAAACCCATAGGAGAAAACATCGGTGGCCCCATGGACTTCTGATACCCTCCTACTATTGAACTGGACCCAACAATGATTTGCATACTGGGAGATTCTCCCGCAACAAATCCCGCTAGAGAAGGATGCGGAACCCACTTTAACCCATTCCATATCTCCATGTTTAGAGCGCTACATCTACCTCCTTGGATTATTCACGGTACTGCACACGGTGTGTATAGCATCATCGGACTGACCCCAGTTAGCAATCCGGGATACGGGTAGTAGTTCGGGATAACATACGTACGGGAATTATATGGATTCGGATTGATCGGATTCTGTTAAAAATTCGGTCAACGATTTGTTGTTCGGACATTAGTTCGAAACGGCATACGTACGTGCATATTCATTTTATAAATGTGAGTTCGGCACTTAATATTCGGCTAACATATATGATAAATTGATAAGTATTATGACCTTATTACGAGACTAATTTGATTTGTATATGATTTATAAGATGGAAAAAAATATTTTAGCGTGATTATTTAACAAGAAGTAAACAATTTAATCGCATAAATGTAATATAAAACTTATAGACTTTTAAACAAAAATCAACACATAAAACACAACTACCAATAAAAAAAATTAATTGAGTAATTGTATTTAAATATAAAGTATATACAAAAACAAAAGAAAACCAATCAACAGAACTTTGGTGAGAGAGTTACCTATGGGAGTTCTAGATCGGAAATATCATTCGGATACGGTCAGTTCGGATACGTTCGCGAATCATTCGTGAGGTCCATATAATCCGGGAACTAGGTTCGGAGTTCAAATAGTTCGGAAGTATCATTCGGATTCGATCAATTCGGATACATTCGTGAATGATTCGGAGAATTACTAACCAAGGAGTAGGGACTGGACTACGCTTTATCAAATTTCCACCTGCCACCATCCAGGTGAGAGGTGACAACATCAACGGATATAGTGGTTGGGTCTATACCCTACAGCCTACTGGAATGGTGTAGGTAGGGATTATCAATAAATGAGCAATATCGAAGTCGGAATCGTATTGAAGAGATAGGCTTGTAGCTAAATCACTGAGCTCCATCTGCAACGACTCCTAACTTCACTTAAACAAAACAAGCACAGTAATCAAATTTCAGACCGGAAAGTGAAAACTACACCGGCAAAGAAAAAAAGTGAGAACTACACCCGTAAAGAAAAAACGAAGAAGTAAATAGTGGAATTTCTATTTTAAGGATCTTATACATATTTATTATTCTAAATACATCCTCAATCAATTACTTTATATATGAATTATAAAGACAAATTATATCTGATGGCAGTTGTTAATTGTTCACACGCAAATACTTTTCTTAAATTTGACGGATGAATTTTAAATCCGAGAAGATCGGACGGCTACAAAGAATTGAGTTATAAGATATGTTGCTCTCGTTAAAGGGGGAGATGTCTCCATCTCCAATTATCTCAAGATCAATTTCTGGCAGGGAAAAAGAAAAGATTGGCCACTTTTTGAGTGTCATGCAGGATGTGTGTTCAGGGGACCACTGAAACCCACAAGGCTGTGAACTTATTTGGATGTTGCCCCGAAAGACCTCGGAGGACTTCCACATGCACAGTGTAAACTATGAAGGGGACCACGGGTACCTAGCCAAAATCGAACTCTTTTTGTCTCTTGTAAGTTGTATATGATCGCAGCTACGCACTGGGCCTATAAAAGCTAGTAACCGCGACCAATTAGCGTGCTGATGTGGAGTTAGGGGTGAGCATGGGCCGGTATGGACCTTGGTTTATATGATCGCAGCTCATCCTAGTAACCGTCCAATTAGCGTGCTGATGTGGAGACTTAGGGTGAGCATGGGCGGTATGGACGGTTTTACGGATCCAATTCTTATTTCACGGATTTCAAATTTAGCATCCGCATCCAATCCATATCTAACGGATTTGTATCCAATGGATGCACGGATGGACGGATAATTTGTTTTATTTAAAATTTATAGTAAAGAAAATAAAGCTAACACAAATGACTCCTTATAAAACCTTATTTATATTTATAAAATATAAAAATATATCTAGACCCCAGAAACATCTTAAAAAATTACTAAATGATCTATAGTATTTTCTAGAACTACATAAATGCCCATAATTTAACGGATATGGATGTCCAACGGATTTTCAAGGTTGCATCCGATCCGTTATCCATTTTTCCATCCGCATTCCATTGACCAAATGAACGGTTGGTCCCGGTTGAATCCGCGGATTACGGGTCAAATGCTCACCCCTATGTGGAGTCCATTTTTTATTTTTCAAGGTAAACTGGAATTCAGTCATTCCCGCATATCGCCGCACGCAAAGTGGCGAGTAACACAAAATTAACGTGCAGGTTTCCTATATTAACCGGATATTGTGAGTTGTGACCTTGTCAATAGTTTTCTCTCAGTCTTATTGCGATTTCAACATGCGACGCTGGGCAGCAAATGTCACAAAAGCATTTATATGACACTTTCAACCTTATCTACAAAAAATTTGCATTTCGTAAAATATTAAATTAAATTGCCATAATTTATTAGTATGGGGCGAAAAGCTTTTCTCCGGGAAACATGTACAAGTGTAGCCACCACACTCCACCAGTGAAGAACGGTGGTACAATCTACCACCTAGTCACCTGGAACTGGAAGAGCGCTTGCCTGATAAGTACATGATTGATTATTTGCACACGTCCAGCCGCTAGTGTTCCCAGGGGTTGAACTGCAGGGTTGCATTAGACTTGCAAAAGAATAATAGAGCGAGAAGGAGAACCTTGAATTCATCCACTTTTTGCAACCCTATGCTCCTGAGTAACACTCTTATTGAGATTTTTGGGGTCATACCAAACTACAATCTTAGTCTATTAGATTCTCATTTAGAAAGAAAAAAATGTGGCATTAGTCTGTTATTCATTTGCACAACACTTTCCTAATTATCATACCAAACTACAATCTTAACAAACGCACATTATTCAACTTTTTAATAATCTGTAGATGCTGAATTCTTCTTTGAAATGGAAACCGGCTGCTTTTGGTTCCAAGTATGATTATCCTCAAGTAGCAATATTTAAAACTCTGTGTTGGTGGTTAAAGATGTTTGATTTTTTTCAAATTCCTCTGATTGTTCAGAATCTGACTGTCCATCCCAAGTTTGGTACCCTTGATCTGAATCTTCAGTATCGTCGGACCCAGAGTCGCTTACCTCCATGTTTAGGAACTCCCATCCACCATCCTCAATGAACTTCTCGGGGTCATCTGTGATCGTCTTCAATATAGACCTCCAGTTCAGGTTCAGCCTGCTCTCATAGTACTTCAGGTCTGTGGTATCTAACCACTCCTTGATGCCATCCAGCGCAGTTGAAGGAATTGAATCAATCCGAAGAACATCACGTTTCAAGTCTTTAAACACAATTGTCATGTCAAAATTCTTCTGACCAAGTCCAACACGCTCCAGATTTACAATCTCAATCTCATTTAAGGACACCACTAGGAAGGGTGTTTCGATAAGTTCCACCAGGCAACTTGAAGTTGGGACAATAAAGGCTGATGCCTTGTAGGGCACACCGTGGAAGCCAAGTTCCCTAAGTGGCTGGTCAAACTCAAGGTCAATCCCTCTGAACTGGGGTTGACCCCATAGATCATTCACTTTGTTGACGAAGTTCGAGAAATCCATGTTGATCCTGTTCTTCCTATCCCTCTCCCGCTGCTCTTCCTCAATTTCATCTGGATCATGGTTAGATCTCCTTCCACCACCAAGGGTCTGCACAACATCCATCACTTCAACATAAAACTGAACATCCTTTGTCTTTTTAGTGCCCACCATAATGTGGTTGTGCAAGTGAAAGTGCAAGAGTGTAATCATCTCTTTCTCTGCAGGCTGGAAGAAAGCATGCTTAACATTCGAATACATGATATCAACACGCTCATCTGGCTTATTAGTTGAATACCGGAAACCATTGACATGAGCTTCAAGAGTACCAGAAAGCTTACTACCTCGTATCCAGAGGTCATCCAACCGCATCAGCTTAAACTTGGTTCCTGCTAATTGCAGCTTCTCCTGAGTGACCAAGGTGGCCTTCTCCGACTCCCTCGATGCAACCTGCGGCCGAAGAGTTTTGATCATGTTTACCACTTCACTGATATGCCTCGGGTCCTTGGAACGGAATGAGACCTCCTTCAGATGGATAGCCCAGCGAAATTTCCTTAGGACTTGTACAGCTATTTATATAGGTTACAAACTTGTCTTCCAAGTATATGAGTTAACTAAATCAGGAAACCTCTAGCTATACCAAAATAAGGAAACACCTAGATAATTCTAGAAAATTCTGGAACCTTCCTAAAACACCGACAACTTCTAACAATTTACATTCAATTAGATCACTTTAAGCTTTAGCTACAACACGACCATCTCCTGCTCCTGATCCAGCCAACCTCCTTGCTGTTTCTTCATTTTTCTGGCGAGAAAGTTCGGCCTGATGCTGCCTTCGCAACTCTTCCTTCGACATCTCCTGGTTGTCTGATCTGAGAGTGGCTTTAGACAACAAAGATTCACTGCCATTAGGCTCTGCTTTAGCTTTAGGTTTTGCTTCTTCTTCTTCATCGTCCTCATTGAACAAGTAAGCCAGATCCTTCAAGGGTTTTGAACTGATCATGGTCACAACTTCTGGAATATTTTCTCTAACGATAACAGTATCAGCAAGCAATAAAGAAAACTTTTATGTCTTTGGATTGTTTGTCTGTGCTTGCAAGTTCTGAAACCCAGGGGAAACGTTAAACACCATCCCAGCTTTCAATACCCTGTCGTTCTTGGCATTCAAATTCAGACCAGATTCACGAAACTCCAATCCAATTCCTGTTCCTGCAGTCTTAGTCAGGTTTGGAACAAGCTCTGGACCATCTTTCTCAAACACTGCAAGGGCAGCTTCATAAGCCACACTTACCTTGCTCCCTGCCTTTAAAGCACCAATCGCCGCATCCTGGGCCTTAAGAAGAACCCCATACGCTTTACTTTGCATTGCATTTGCATCAATAGGATTAGCATCGATAAGAAATGTCCTTGCAACATTTAAGCAGTAACTGTTATAGCAAGAACCAACAGCGCAAATAATCACTTGCTGAATCCTAATACAAGCCTCTTCATTGCTAGAAGCACTCGGCCTGAGATCAAACTCTCCCCCGCATTGAAAGACTGGAGGGTAACAAATATCAACATTATCTGCTTTCAGCTTCACCTTGACCTTTGCAGTTGCCAGAACAGCCATCTCAGTGTCTTCCATCAACGACAAATGTGTAACCTTCTTCGCATCATCAATGATCTTCTCAAGCTTCGGCGCAACAAAATGTTCATCACGTAAGAAGACAGGCGAATAGCTCTGAAAACCCGATAGTAACATCAGCAAGTTGGAGGTTGGATGTTTTCAGTTTTTCACTCCATAACTCCAGCAGATTACCTTCAGGTGCCTCTTTTGCAATGTATCCACCAATAGGGGAGCCATTATCACTTGACTTTGAAATATACTCCGTCAATGCAGTTCTATCGTTCTTCACCTTAATATGCATCACTGTTTCACCACCAGTGGCGTCCTTCTTGGATTTTTTCACTTCATTAAGCAGTGATGCCTTCTTCTGCCTACACAAGAAGTGTCTTTAAAGACCCAAGTTTAAAATCAAGTCCTTGAATCCAAGATTTCTATGACTACCCATTTGATCAGGAACAGTTCCAGTGAGAGAATTACAGCTTAAATCAAAGACGCAAAAGAGAGACTAAGCTAAAATTGACTCTTAGATTTAGGTCAACAAGACAGCACATACGCTGTCCCTTGAACCGTTGTTCAATTCTTTATGAGGTACTTAGACTCTTAGATTCTCATTCAAATTGTAATCTTGATTTTTCTATCAACATGTGGTGATCTGTTCACTGTATACACTTACCTTTTTTCAGGCAATCTAATTAGACAAGAAGAAAAAGAACCTTTTAATGATGATGAGAATGCCCAAGTTCTTATGATTAGCTGCTTCTGGGTTTCAGTTGATGAAGAGATTCATTATGGTTTTTGATAGATTTTTCATCGCCGTTTTTGGATTTTGGTTGAAGAAATCGTATCAACTCACAAGCCAAGAAGGATTTTGGTTTAATACAAATCCTTGTATTACCATCTTAATTGACCCATGTAATCTCTTCTGCTTTGCTAGACTTTCACTGTCAAACTCTACCCCTTTCTCCCTATCTTCACTGCTAGCCTCTATTTCCAACTCCTCCCAAGACTTTCCTTTCTCCTCCTCTTCTGACTCATCCGTCTCATCTTCTTCTGACTCCACCAGTGACCCACCACTTCAATCCTGGTCATCTGATAAAGAATCTGACTGTCCATCCGAAGATTGGTACCCTTGATTTGAATCTTCAGACTCGTCAGACCCGGAGTCACTTACCTCCATGATTAGGAACTCCCATCCACCATCCTCAATGTACTTCTACGGGCCATCGTAATTATCTTTAATATAGACCTCCCAATCAGGTTCAGCGGCTTCAGCTTCAGCCTGCTCACATAGTACTTGAGGTCTGTGGTATCAAACCCCACTCCTTGATGACATCCAGCGCAGTTGAGGGAATTGAATCAATTCGACGAACATCACGTTTGAAGTCTTTAAACGCAATCCACGTAAAAAATCTTCTGATCAAGTCCAACACACTCCAGATTTGCGATCTCAATCTCATTTAAGGACACCACTACCAAGGTGTTCCAATAAGCTCCACAGGCAAGTTGACGTGGACAATAAAGGACGATACCTTTGAAAGGCACACCGCGGAAGCCAAGCTCCCTAAGTGGCTGGTCAAACTCAAGGTCCATCCCTCTGAAGTGGGGTTGCCCTCATAGATCATTGACTTTGCTGACGAAGTTCGAGAAATCCATGTTGATCCTGTTCTTCCTATCCCTCTCCTGCTGCTCTTCCTCAATTTTCACCACCCAGGGTCTGCACCACATCCATCACTTCAACATAAAACTGAACATCCTTCGTCTTTTTAGTGCTCACCATAATGTGGTTGTGCAAGTGAAAGTGCAAGAGTGTGGTCATCTCTTTCTCTGCAGGCTGGAAGAAAGCATGCTTGAAATTCCCATACATAATGTCGACACGCTCATCTGGCTTACTAGTTGAACACCGGAAACCATTGACAAGAGCTTCAAATGGAGGGAGTATCCAGAGGTCAGACAACGGCCACCAGTCGCAGCTTCTCCTGGGTGACCAAGGTGGCTCTCTCTGCCCTCTCTGACTCCCTCGATACAACCTGCCGCCAAAGAGTTTTGATCATGTTCACTTCACTGATATGCCTCGGGTCCTTGGAACGGAATGAGACCTCCTTCAGATAGATAGCCCAGCGAAATTTCAAGGAGTTTGCATCATAAAGAACGAATGATGTCCCACGTATTACGAGTTCTGTTATCCTGCTGACTATTCACACTCTTGACTGTGGCGACTGGAATGGGACCATGCTCCCATAGAGCGGTAAGATAATAGCTCCATTCATCAATTCCCTTATAGGTGGGACATCATTTACATTCTTATAGGCGATTAGATCACTTGAAGCTTTAGCTACACTGCGACCATTTCCTGCTCCAGATCCACCCCCCAGCCAACCTCCTTGCTGATTCTTCATATTTCTGGCGAGCAAGTTAGGCCTGATGCTGCCTTCACAACTCTTCCTTCCACATCTCCTGGTTGTCTGATCTTTCTCAACCACTGCAAGGGCAGCTTCATAAGCCGCACTGACCTTGCTCCCTGCCTTTAAAGCACCAATCGCTGCCTCCTGGGCCTTAAGGAGAACCCTTTACGCTTTACTTTGCATCACATTTGCATCGATAAGAAATGTCGTTGCCATATTCAAGCAGTAACTGTTATAGCAAGAACCAGCAAGACGTATAATTACACTTGCTGAATCATAATACAAATTCTCTTCATTGCTAGAAGCATTTGGCCTGAGATCTAACTCTCCCCCACTTTGAAAGATTCTGCTTTCAGCTTCACCTTGACCTTTCCGTAAGCTTCGGTAAAACAAAATGTTACATTACGGAAGAAGACAGAAATGCAGCTTACTTGATGTCAGTAACCCAGTGTTGTCTTTGACAACGAATAGCTCCTAAAACCTGTTAACATTAGCAAGTTGGAGGCTGGATGTTTTCAGCTTGTCACTCCAGCAGATTACCTTCAGGTGCCTTTTTGCAATGTATCCAACAACAGGGGAGCCATTATCACCAGACTTAGAAATAACCTGGAAAATATCCTCCATCAGTGCAGTTCGATCATCGTTCTTCACCTTAATATGCATCACTGTTTCAGTACCAGTGGTGTACTTTGTGTTTTTTTCACTGGAGTAATGCCTTCTTCCGACTACAAAAGATGTGCATTTGCTAGTCCATGAAAAACATAATAGTTTCAGGGAACTCCGGATCATACAACCACATGTTCAGTGCAGAGGATTTCTAGTAGCAAAGATCCTCCGAAGCAAGAGGTGTAGCAAGAACAAGTGCATCTGAGGGACCCCAATAATTAGTCTTGTTTTCCTTCCAGTGAGAGTAAAATGCCTTCAAGCACTTGCTAAAGTTTTCGAGATCAACAGTGTTACTAATAATGCCTTTTCCAGAGGCATTTCCATTTGCCGCCATTGGAAATCAAAAATCAGTAAGTCTGACTATTGAGATAACCATTGAATGTAAATGAAGGAATAACCTGAAGAAAAAGGAAACATCTCCATCAGTATTTGACCATTATCAGAAAAGAAACCAACAGCAAACAAAAAAAAAAGAAGAGATCATCTGTAGATTCTGTATTCTGTAGACTAAGGTTGTTGAAAACCACCATCTATCTCCATCCTTCCACATAAAAAATATTTTCAAACACTAAAAAAACATGAAAAAAAATCACATTGGAGATGCCATCACACATTGTATGTAACAACCCTACTTTCTACATAACCCTACTTTCGACCCCGGCCGATTATTACGTAGAGAATACGTCGTTAAAACTTACTAATTAAATCTGTGAAACCTCGAAAAAACTATTGAATCCAAAGTATTTATTATAAAAATAAATTTTATAATTATCCCAGTTTTCGAAACACAAAATCCTAAAGAAAAATACTTAATGGTGACGAGGAAATCGATCTGGATCTAAATTTCAAAATAAAAGAGAACATATCCTCACTGCCTCACTAATTATGGTCCGGAGAAAAAGATGTTTAGTACAAAAGAAAACGGGCAGATATCCATCCTCAGCTAGATATCTCCAAATACCCATCCCAATTTGGAGTCATTCAAACTCCTTCTCGATCTCTAATAATACCTGAAAATTTATCAACAGGAGTTAAACTCCAAGCAAGTTCACTAAAGCCTCCGGGCCACGACAAACCCAAGATTCAAACCAAGATATTATGGTTAATTTAACATCATAATATCACAGCATAACTTTAAGAAGACCTTTAACATAATAAATTCTATCTGTTTATCAATCAAATTTAGGATATCCAAACCAGCCAAACTTACTCACCTCTACGTTAAGTATTCCTAAATACACTAAGAATGATGCAAAAGAACTGACATCATACATTAATAACAAAGAGACAAACTCAAACCATCGTTTCAGCGACATACACTTTGGAACAATGTAACAGGACATACCCCATACATCAACCAGTCACCATAGAATCCAGCTGCCCATTTTTAGAACACACAACTTAAATGATTTAACAGGACTCACCTCATATACCATTTAGGATTTACATCTGCAAATTAGCATCGAACCCAACTGCCCATTTTAGAGCAGAACTTAAATGATAAAACAGGACGGACCTCATATACCATTTATGATTCGAACTAAGAGACTCAAGTCTAACATATCTCTGACTTGTTTCCCATACTTGGACCTCAAACTTATTCTCGGGGCCACTATATAATACTTAACCACAAGAGATCACAGCCCTACACAACATGAACCACGACAATATACAAAGAAGGTTAATGATATGCAGCTAATTAACCATAGCCTACAAGTATTTCACTTTGCTTAATTCCAGATTAGAACTTCTAGGTTTGACATTTAGACCGACCTACTAAATTTTCCAAGCAGCTTAATGGTTCAATGTAATAAATTAAGCTCTATACGTTCAATAGAAAGCATTCCTAACCAATCATTCCTCCTGTTCGGTAGGTATAGACAGGAGTCTAGCTACCCGTGAAGATTCCTTAAATGATGACAACGGTGCGCTAGACCAAAAAGAAAAAAAAAAAAAATCTGTACAAGGGTGCTGGGACGTTTCAGAACACAACACAATTCTCAAACATAAACATAAACCAAAGAATTTTAATATCATATGAATGAAAATCTAAATTTCCCGAAGCTAGTGCTCTATCAAGGTTTCCAATCCAAAATTTTCAGGCATTTCTCATAATTTATTTGTCAACAAGGATATCCTTAATAAAGGAATTATTAAAAACCAGAGATTCCTCAAATACTCAGTATTTCAAACCAAAATAAAACACACTACTAGCTACTGATGCGTTTGCTAGTCCAATGGCATCAAATCTCCTAAAGGAAATCATATATCTAGAAACTCACGAGTTCTTTTTTCTTTCTTTCTTTCTTTCTTTTTTAAAGAAAAAATCCATTGCCATTTGATGCAAAGCTAAAGATGACCATCATGCAAATCAGTCCATTTAGTTACAGAACAATATAAATAATTCCTCCAATAAATCACAGTACATGCTACTGACCACAACCTTACTCAAAAAAGAAAGTCAGGACACAATATGCTGCACTATCTAGATAAACCGAACGGAAACGGAACAAATGTAGACCAACAAATCCCACCTTAAAAATCAATTATTGAGGGCTTTAATTCCTAAAGTCTATGCTGCAAGGAGCTTGGTCTTTTGGGATCATAGCTGCTACAAATATGATTCTAAAATCTATCTACCTAGTCATTCAATTGACGCCCCTTATGTCTGTAATGGACAATTTAATTGCATAATTATAAAGGTAACTAATATCAATACCCGACGTGTCATCACATCTCACCTCTCTAGCAATATCATCATCTCTAGCTAGCATTATCAAACCAATATTGTACCCAAATTTCCAATCATAGCAGGACAAGTGTTAATTTTATTAATCTGTTCTACACAAGAACCAGTCAAACTGTACATGCATATTCCTAAAAGAATCACAACTCCAAAAATTAGAGAATATGTTGAAACACATCTTCAGAAACCGTTGGATATTACATTGTAAGCTACCAAAGCTCACATAAATCTGTTGGAATAAACCTCAATCATCCAATCTCACAAAACTAAGTAAAACCCAAACATAAATACAAAACAGTATTACCTAATAATCGCTTGCAAGTTATTAAACATCATTTTAAAACAATGTAATCCAATAAAATAACCCAATGTTCAAATAAATCCAAAAATGAAATCCATCCCAAAAGTAAGAAACCCTTATTTTAACTTTCGCAGACAAAAAAAACTCAGAAATCAAATTAAAAAACCTAATTAATTTTTTTGTTTTTAACCTAAAGCTACTGAAATTAAGAAGTAGCATAACAGCCCATATTATCATCAAATGTTCGAGTTTGTGAAACTCTTCCAAAGGGAGTGAAAATTTAGGGTTAAGGCTTGTAGTTGAAAGTAAACAAACAAAAAAAGTGTAGAAATTGGAATCAAATATGAAGGACAAAATAACTGAAGAAGAAGAGATGAAAAGAAAGAAGAGCTTACAGAAGAATTTGCATAGACGAGATCCAAACGATTTGCAGAAGAGTTTTTGAGAATTTAGTATTTGGAGCAAGCGGGCCTTTCTTTTTTATCGGCTCTGTCTACAGTTTATGCTAGGCCGTTTATGCTAGGCCGTTTGTCGTCACTTGTGTAAATATGGGACCATTTTTTTAGCGGCTCGGCAGGACCGTGTTCGTCTTGACGAGCATGGCACAAACCCAATCCGTTTTACTATTTCTCTTGCTCAGTTGCTTATCTTTTTGTTTTACTATGTCAAAAAATTCATTTAGGCTGAGTCTAATGGGTATCCAAGATCCAAGATTTAGAGTCATAATCGTCGTTTATGGGTATATTGTTAGCTTGATTCCCATAGTGTGTTGCAGTTTGCTTGGATACAAGATGGAAGCAACCACGGCACGTCATTAAAAATGGCGTCCCAAAAAAGCCCCAAACCCCATTAGAAATGGCGTATATAAAATACTTTATAAAAATTTAATTATCAAAATTATATAGATCGTTGGATTTAAAATCTTATTAATGATTTAACGGTTGTTACATTAGACGTCATTTCAAATGGCGTTTGGTGCCATTTCAAATGGCGTATGGAGGTTGAATGTTTGGTCAATATTGGGGTCGAACGTTGAATTTCAGTGACGTGGATTCAACAAAAAACTTGCATCTTGGATACTCATTAGACTCGGCCTTAAAGCAAAGCTAATTAAGAAAAGAAAAAATTACAAGCAAATACGAGAGAAAAAAAAAAAAAACTCTTGTAGTAGATAAATCACTATTCCGTTGCCCTTGATGCTTTCAATGCAAAACTTTTCCACCTGATCAATCATGGAGAGATATCTTATATGATGTAATTGGAAATTACATTTTTGTGGAAATGGTTCTTATTTTTGGGTGGGCCAAGCATTTTTTTACTTGATTACATCAAAAGGCTCTTTCACATTCTCAAAGAAATTAATAATGGACACTTTTATTCCCTTTGCTTTTTTTGGGTATTTAGCTTTTGATACCTAAGAAAAATAGTCCTTTGAACTTTAGACCAATTAGCCTTTATAATACCACTTATAAAATAATTTCTAAAAGTCTAGCAAATAGGTTAAGACTAATTTTATGTAGAATTACCCCTCCCCCCACCCACCCACCCACCTTATCAGATACCTAAGAAAAATAGTCCTTTAACTTTAGACCAATTAGCCTTTATAATAGCAAGATAACAAATATAACATCATAATGGCTTTTTTTATGCAATAGAAGTTGTAACATCATAATGGCTCAGGAGGTTGTACGTTCAATGCACAAATGTAAATAAAAAGCTGGATTGATGGGAATTTAACTCGACATGAGGAAAGCTTTTGATATGGTCTGTTGGTCATTTCTTATAAAGGTTGTGACTAAATCAGGATTTTCTGAGACTTGGTGCATTCTCGCTAAGCAATGCATTAATACCCCAGTTATTGCAGTTTTGTGTAATGGGTTTCAGGCTACACTTGTAGATGCAAAAGAACGTCCTAGAAGTCATCAATTTTTTAGTGCTGCTTCGGGACATATGATAAATTTCCAAAAGTCGGGGATTTTTTTCAGTCGTAAGTTCCCTAACAAGTTTGGTAAAATGATAATGAAAATTCAAAAGATAAACATATCAGACTCTTATTTGGGAACTCATGTCCATATAGTCAGACTGCTTCAAACACAGACTTATTAGGTCTTAACGTGTTTGCATGCTCTAATACCAACTGAAAACACAGGGGGTACCAAGATACACCACCAACTTTTTTTGTTGGTAAGGATCAGAGAATTTTCATCCCAATGTCCTTTTGGAAGATAGTCTTCCCAAGTGAAAAACAAACATTATCAATAATAGACACCTTTTGATTAAATTCTTCAAAACGAATCCTCATCGGTCATGCGGAGGTTTTCCCATTCAAAAGTTAGGTTTTGAATCCTAGCATCTTTCTCTGAGGTATCTCCTTCAAATACAGTTTCTAAGATATCCCAAGCATCTTTATACCTAGTGCATGAAGTCACATGGTGCTGAGGATCTGGGATTATGGGGTGGATAATAACATTTAAACCATCTGAATTATGCTTTACAACACTTATCTCATATTCATTATATTTTATTAATGTGTTTGCAACGGTAGCTCCGTCTACAACAACTGTTGGTGCGTTATAACTAATAACTACAATTTTCCACGTCTCAAATTCACGGGCTTCTAGAAATGAACGCATAACGATTTTCCACCATAAGTAATTAGAACCATCAAATGTTGGCGGTACGTTTATAATGGCCATCATGGGTTCAAAAAGCCGTCTTAGCAACATCTGGTTCATAGAGACGAATCTGATGATAACCAGATTGTAAATCCAACTTTGTAAAAATGCATGCACCATGTAATTCATCCAACAATTAATCAACCATAGGTATAGGAAAACGATCCTTGATGGTAATCTTATTCTATGCACGATAGTCCACACACATCCTCCAGGTACTATCCTTTTTACGAACTATTAAAATGAGAGAAGAAAAGGGACTGGAGCTAGGACGAATCAACCCATCTTCATGTAGCTCAACAACTATTTTCTCTATCTCATGCTTCTGGAAATGTGGATACCTATACGGTCTAACATTAACTGGAGAAGAATCAGTCAATAAAGGAATATGATGATCATGCTGCCTTGAAGGTGGTAATGAATCAGAAGTTTTAAAAATGTCAGAATAAGTTGACAATAATTGTTGAATCTCAGGTCGCAGTTCTGCAGTAAATACAGCTAAACATGAATTAAATTCACATAATTGGAACATAATCCCATATTGTTCCATGTCTAATAAGCGTTGCATGGGAACTCTATCCAACATCATCACAATTAAAGAATTGTTTCCCACTAAAACAATATCAGTTGCACTAAATTTAAACTTCATAGTTAATGCTGTAAAATCCCAAGAGATTTCTCCTAATGTCCGTAACCATGAATGCCCAGCACAACATCACAACCACTGATAGGTAATAAATGGAAATCATAAGTGAAGTTATAACCCTGCAATTTAAAGGGAATATTAAAACAAAAACCTTGAGTACTTATCTGTCCACCATCACCTACTGTGACACGTAATTCCGTCTCCTTGGAACAAATATGATAACCGCATTTCTTAGCTATCTTCGGATGCATAAAATTGTGTGTAGAACCCGAATATACAAGGATTGTTAGAGCTTGTCCCTTAGATAAACTAGAAATAAGAATTGTTCTAGGAAAGGGAGTACCCATCAGAGAGTGCAAAGAAATCTTAAGCTCCGGTATAGTCTCATCGGAACACTTAGTTTCAGGTTCAGCAGCAGAAATATCTTCAATAGCTTCAATAACATCTTCATTAATATCCAAGATAGTAAGTTTTCCTTTACACAGATGGTCTGGTCTACATAATTCATCACAATTGAAGCACAGACCTTTAGCTCGATGTTATTTTTGCTCCTCTTGTGATAATATCCGAGATCCCAGATGAATAGACTTCGTAGTTGGAGTAGTTTAAGGAGAAGTGAAAGTTCTGGACTGAGGAGGTCGGTATGGTTGTCGTGGAAAAAATTGGGGGATGCCAGTTTAGTAGGTTCATATGCTTCTTCTCGATGTATAGCTTTTGTAAAAGCATCATTGAGGGTTTGTGGTGCCAATAGCTTGACCACATTACCAATATGCGGTTTAAGTGAACGAATAAAAAAAATAATCAAGTAATCATCTGGAAAATCAACAAAGTTTAATAGCCTCACGAATGTAGGATTGTGTTCTCTGACAGTTCATACTTGATCGATTGGGCTGATTGCAAGTCGAGCATCCACAAACTTCTCAGGAGAAAATAGTGCTCGAACATGTGCACAAAATTTATCCCAGGTAACTATTGTGTTTCTTGTTTGTTTCCATTTATACGAGACATTAGCATCCCTTTTCAAAGTAGAAGAAGCAATATTAATTTTCATGGTATCATCAGCCACGTGTAAAGTAAAGTACTTATCAGCATTAAAGATCCAGCCGTCATGTTCTTCTCCATCAAAACAAGGAAACTTGAGGTTAATTGCAGCAGCTCAAGGAGGTGGAGGATTTGTACCCCGATTGTTACCATGACCATTATTGTTAGGCTAAGGAATCAATTCAAGAAAAACCGTTTGCAACGAATTGGTGAGCTCTGTGTTTAGATTCTGAGTGAGGTAAGTAGATAAAGTTGTGGATTAACTGGTCGACAGAGCCATAGACAAACTATTCAGAGATGTTGTTATGATGGTTGCAATGGTAGCTGCGAAAACTTTATTATTCTCAGTTGTTTCTATTTGATGAGAAACTCGTTCTTCTTCTCTTTGTTGAAGTTTTGCAACAACCTTGGTCTTTCTCTTCTCGTCTTCGTTAAGTTGTTATTTTTCCAAAACAATAATTATGTTATCAAGGTTTTTAGACATATCAGTAATGCCATCGCTTACGAGTTTCAGATTCTCAGTATAGTTTTGACCCATTAGGAATTTTTTTTTTTGGAGAATTTAGGGTTTGATCAAAACCTGCTCTGATACCAGGTGTTAAGGTACTAGAACAAAATACAAGGAGAAAAACACTTAGCAGCCAAGAACCCTAGGATAAAACCCATTTTCTTTGGGGTTAGCAACCTTGAAAGCAATAAACGAATTGAAAGAACTGAATTGTATTGATTGATAATCACTAACAAACTGCGGCTAGGATATATATAACTTTGAAGCCTTGAATAAGAGTAAATACTAGAGTTTAATAACTACTTAAACTAGGAAAACACGTTTAAACTAAATAAGGAAAACTAATAGAGATAAATATGGAAGTCAGGTAGTAAAGTGGTGTCGGTATCATAACAGAGTAAATGACCACAATGAAGATATGAAGAAAAATAAATAGGAGACCGACTAAACACTCATATGGAACTTAGCCATGGCTGATTCTGGTGAACAAATTATTCTCTACAAGTTCTGATAATGAACTTGAATACAACTATGAATCAATTGCAGATGAAAGAATGAAAGAAAAAAGGATTGAAATTTTCAACGCAAATGAGAAAGAACTTTGAATTTTTTTTCATACCTTGATATCACAATGTCGTTGTTGTCCATTAATATACGTTAGATATAAGAAACAAATTCAAACCCTACAGAATATGTATGGTACTGGTACAATGATTATTAAGCTCCTAGTCTCCTAAGAATCTATATCTTTACTGGCACATAAGATAATTTGTTCTGTTGTACCACTCTGCTTCTTAAAGCCGATCTTCGACATGCTAGGAAAATCTCAACTTTGGGATTCCACTTCGCATTATTATTATTACTGACCACTACAACATGGACCACTAGTAATTTATCTCAATGAGTCATGACCTAAAATACCAACTCAATTAACATTTGCCACATTTTCTCAAATTCCTTTTAAATTTATTATCTGATTTTTCTTTTTCTTTTGGTGAACAGTTTATTATCTGATTGATAGTATGATTCAAATTTTGGTACTCAAACATGATGCAAAACTAATAAAAAAAACATAGATAACAAGAAAAAAAATCATTTCAAGAAATACAAATTTTATCCTTGAGATGATGCAGCTATATCATTATCAAAACCAATTGGTGGTTCTGACTTCTGCCTCTCTTTCTCTAAGTACTAGTAAAACTACTCTTTCTATCTAAGATTTGTGTCATTTTCTTTGAAGTCCTTCTTTCTTGTCACATTAGTGAGATCAATTAAGGATGATGATATCATTGAAATAGATGTTGGTCTAGTTGACAGTTTGACTAGTAAGAGGTGTACTATTTACATTAAGTGAAAAATATACAACTATTAGTAGAAAAACTCTCTCTCTAGGATTTGAATAATTATCTTTTAATATTATTCTCTAAACATACTAGCTAATTGTGTTGCTCATGAACCAGTTAGTTTTGAATTAGGGATATTTAACGTTTGGTACCCAACAAATGTCCAGCACCTAGCTTTGGTACCCAATATTTGAAATATTAAGGGTTGATACCTTGACTAGATGTTGACCGTTAAAGACTAGGATTGGCCTAATAGTTTCTTATTTTTTGTATTTTTCTTTTTATTTATAAAAATTTAATTATCCATTAAGAATTGGTTTCCTCTATTGCCCTTAGATTCAATATCATTTTCACGCTTCACAAATGAAGACTACGAACCCCTAATTAGTAACTCCAAATTCCCAATTCTCCGTTATTATTCCTTTTGCAACCCGTTTCCAAAATACACAATTGAATCAAAGTATGTTATCCCTGGTGTAGAAATCGAGGGTCGCCTGTAGCACGGGTCGAGTGCCGGTCTATTTCCTTTGTCCATAATTGTTATGGGGCGAGGTCCATGTTCTCATCCGTTCGTGGATGTTTAATGTACAGGGTCTGCCAGAGATAATTTCTTATTAGTTTGTTAGTAAGGGGGGGGGGGGGGTGGCAACTCTGCAAGGAAAAGAGATGTTTTGAAGTCGCCACCTAACTAAGGGGAGTCAGGACCCTTTTAACTAGTTTGAATTCTTTTGAGGAAAACAAAACCAGTTATGACTTTCATGTTTTTGGTCTGCTATCAGAGAGTCCGGGTAAGGAGATTCTAGTACGGGATGGGAAGGTGTTAGGCACCCATCAGCCGCACAATCGTAAGATTGGCCTCTACTTCATGATTAAAGGGGAAAATTTTTATAATTATATTGGTAATAAAAAAAAATAGTGATGAATATTGATTAAATAGTGACTGAATAGTAAATTGAATAGTGACCGAATAGTGCACAATGATTTGAATAGTGACCTGCTTTATTATTACTTTCTTAGCAATGGATCTAATGTGGGAGGGAATTCCGCTTTATACCCACACTTTGATTTATCCCACTTGTAAGATTACTAAAAAAAAAAATTTATTTTTATATAGTGCATGTAAAGAGTAGCTGCGGTGTTACTACGAAATGGAAAAACCATTCTGTTCCCGTATAACTACATAATTACCAAAAAGATAAACAATTAGTGTACCTGAAATATGATACCGAAACTTGATAGGATTCTTACGATGATTTCTCGCTTCTGTTAAGTATGCAGAAAGTAATTAAAGTACTAAAAATTTAATGCTAATCTTTTAAGAACTTAAAGACGATACTTGATTTGATACTTCTATTTTATTTATTTTTTTGGGGGGTTTTCTGGAAATAAACTAGAAATGTATAGGATAATAATAACTATTATGTAAGAAAGAAACTTGATTTCTCTTTTACTAAATCACAAAATACATAGAGATTTAGAACATGTGAGGAGAAATAAAGAGTGTTTTCTCTCTTAGGAAGAGTAGCGAGCAAAATGGTGTTGGAAGAGGTTTTCGTGAGAGGAAATTATATATCGGAAGAGGTTTCCATGAGAGGAAATTATATATCGGAAGAGGTTTCCGTGAGAGAAAATCATATCTCGAATGATCGATTTACACTGCCTTTTATAGGCAGCGAATTCTTCAATCCCCCGCAAAAACCGCAGCCAAATCGTTGAAATTCGACTAATTGATCGTCCTTTTTTTTTTCTTTCCTTCTTCTTTGTCAAAAGGTGTGGGTCCCACTTGTCCTTTTTTCTTTTTTATTTTTCTTCTTCCTCCCGCACTTGTTCTTTTGACAAAGAAAAGTTGATTCCATTTGTTAAAATCAGTCACTAATCAATGTCTTGGTGTTGATAAGGGGAAGACGAAAAGTGGTCGTCCCTTAACGTCTTCTGAGTTCTTGTTTTGCTCATAACTTTTTCATACGGATTCAGAATGACTCCGTTCTTTCACCATTGGCTTTGCATTTTTCCCCTCTTTAACATGAAAGCAAGACTTCCCAGGTTTGGAAGGATGATAAAATGGGTAGGAGCCGTGCTTGTGGGCTTGATTGGTAGAGCTGGTGGGCTTGATTGGTAGAGATTGTGGGCTTGATTGGTTGATCTTATGGGCTTGATTGGTTGATCTTGTGGGCTTGATTGGTAGAGCTTGTGGGCTTGATTGGTTGAACTTATGGGCTTGATTTAAAGGATATGAAAATCCTTAATTGCTCCACAAAGAATTTCTCTTGTATTCTGCTCCGAAGTATAAGAATGATATTTTCTATGGAAGGTGCGGAAATGGGGTGTCAACAGTTGCCCCTCTTTGAGAGTAACTGTTTTCGGTTAACGAACAAAGTCCTGAACACCCTTTCGCACCTTATCTTTTCCAAGAGGTGATTTTGATGGGTTGATGAATAAATTCTGACGTTGGCCGAGTTTGCCGCAGTTAAGCTTGTCAGCTCCATTTTCTTGATTTTTGAACCTTTGCGGTTGATTCAGTTGGATTGACCTTTGTTCGAGCCGATTGAAATAGTTGAATAGGTTGATGAAGAAATATACTAACGTTGGTTGGGTCTGCCCCAGTTGAGCTTGTCGGTTTCATTCACCTTCTGAAAGCATCTTCTTGGCTTGCTTTCCACGCTTTGTCTTGACATGACTTGCTTTTCTTTCACGAGATGATTCTGATAAAGTATTTTTTTTCAAAAACTTCTTGAGGAAGTAATTACCCCCTTTTTTTTTTTAATTTATAAGATAGGGGAGAAAGACCTTTCTTTAGGTAAGAAACTCCTTTTCTTTTCTTCAATATGTCGTCTAGGCGGATGGCTATCATTATTCTGATCCTCCAACTTTGCCTATCTTTGCGTAGAAGACGAAGAGTTGGGGTTTTAAACGATGTGGATGATCACGTTTCGCAAGAATCCGGAAGACCCCGTAAGTTTCCTTGTTGATCGAAATTTTCTTCTTTGTTTTCCAAGTTTCCTTTCATTATTTCTCAACCACTGCTTTCTTTCATAGAATTACGCTTGGGCGCGTATTCGCGGAGGGACCACTGGTATAGTAGAATGGTGGCTGATGTTGAGACGATGCAAAGGTGTACGTGATCTTGTACAACAGATTGGTTGGTACGACTTTATTGAAGCTTTGGAACCGTTCCATGATGGTGAGAATGCTTTAATCGTGGCAGAAAGATGGTGGGGTGATACTAATTCATTTCACCTGTCACATTGTGAGTTAACCATCACTCCTATGGATTTCTACATGATTACTAGCATCCGTGTGGGGGTAGGAGCTCCCGTCCCGGTGGGCGAAAACGTGACAGAGGAGAATGTCTGAAACCTGTTGGGACCACATTGTGGGGATATCTTCCCTAAAAATTGGTATGTCAGCTTAGCAGGCTTGAAGACGAGTTTCTCGGTCCCTGAGCTGGTTACTTGGCAGCATTTTCTGACCTTGAATTGGTGAATTTTTACGATTGGGGAAGTTGTGCGATGGCGCGACTTTACACCTATCTGTCTCGAGCAACACGCCTTCAAACAAAAGCCTTATGTGGATTCTGGCCCATCTTGAATGTGAGTACATTTTCCTTGCTTTAGGTTGAACGATTTTGGACCCCCTTTTTTAACACCCATATTCTTTCTTTGTAACAGTATTGGTGTTACGAATATTTTCCTCTTAGTCGCCCTCCTTTTGATACAAGCTTCTCCAATAGTCAAACATTTCCTCGAATGGCTAGATGGAAAGGTGCACTTCGAATGCACTCGACTGCATATACGCGCCTTTGTTTGGAGGGGGCGACAGTTGAATCTGTAAGAAACCCTATATATATATTTTTGTTTTTTGTTTTTTTTATATTATTAATATATATATATACCTCCATTTTGATCGCAGATTTGTTGGGACCCTTGGAAGGATTATCTGATTCGGCGTGATCAAAGAACCATTCATGCCATGTCGTCTAGCATGCTTCGGTACTTGTTACGTGGCCCGGATTACTGTGCTTGGTATCTTGGTGACAGATTTGGGAGACAAATTAGTCAACCAGACGCTACACCCCATTTTCCTCCTCCCAACGTTACATGTTTTCCTTATGCATCGTTTAGTGATATGGACGAGATTTCACGTCAACCGCAACGTTCCTATGAAGATTCCGTTGATCGAGGAATGAATTTTGAATCATATTGGAGATCGGTTTCTTTAGGTCCACCTCTTGCTATCCAATCTTGCCGAGAGAATCTTGTAGTGGGTGATCCGGGTTTTTCCCCTCGTCCATTATTGATGGGATCTTCTAGCAATGCTTCTTCTCAACAAGTTCCACTAACGGGCTTCGGTCATCTTCTTCCAACATGGGATTTTCAAATACCTATCTTGGGGACTTCAAATGTGGTTCCAATTGCAGGTGGCCCTGTTGACCGTGAAGATATTATTGGTTTACCTCTCCCGGATGATATTCCTGAGGTACCGCTGTTACTCTTCTCTTCTTGACTTAATGACTTAATACTTTTTATTGACTCCTTTCTCGCTTCAGGCTTCCAGACCTCTTCAAGAATACTTGCTCCGTTTGGTGGATAGCCGTGGGTGCCAGTTGACATCGGTGGTGAATGAGATGTACGGTATCATGTTGAGATATGATGAAGTCAGTAGAGAATCCCTGGGGAGGCAGGCACGTATTGATACTCTTTCTGAAGAATTATCTACGCTTCGACTTCTTTACGAGGTAGACTGCATTTTTTCTTTTGTTTTTTTCTTTTGTTTTTTGTTTTTGTTTTTTTGTTTTTTGTTTTTTGTTTTTGTTTTTTCCTTTTTTTTTTCTCTTTTTTCCTTTTTTTTTTTTCTCTTTTTTCCTTTTTTTTCTTTTTGATTTTTTTTTTCTTTTTGATTTTTTTTTTGAACAGGGAAAAGGGGCTAGCGGATCGGATGAATGACCCTAATGGGTTGAAGAAGCCCAACGGGTTACGGGTTTCATTTCGGTTTGCCCAAATAGCAGTTTGATGGAGCCCTAATCCTTTGCTTTAAATTCCTCGCCTTCTTCTTCCCCGACCATCAGTTTCTCTTTCTTCCTATTTTTTTTTTCTGCTCTGCAAATCTGCCTCTTTCCTCCATCTTTTCATCAGATCCTTCTTGTATGTGCCGGATCTGGACTGTGATCTTTCTTTTTTTTGATCACCGTCTTCATATTCTTCTACTTTCTGCTTGTTTGGTTCATCGCCATAGTAATCATTTACTGGTGGAGTATGCGAGATGCAGTTTGAGCGGATGAAAGTAATGATAACTGAAGTGAGATTTTGGTGGAATCTCAGTATAGATCTGTATGAATCTTCTCTTTTCTGTACTTGATGGTAGTGCATCTTGAGATCCATATTAATGTTCGGATCGAAGATGAAGATCTGATGATTTAGGGGAAGATGCAAGATCGTTCCATATGCAGTTTCAAAATACATACAAAGATAAATCCAGATTTCAAAGTTGAAATCGGATTTAGATTTAGATATATTCTGACAAGTATGGATGATCTGTCTGTGATGAAGATGTCTAGATCTAGTGTGTCACATGGACACTTTTACCACTATTACACATTGGTTTCGATCAATGGGAAATGGTGAAGAAGTTGGATCTTGGTCTAGACTCAGATAAAATCACCAGCTTTCCTTATTTGTTTTTCATTTCTTCTTCTTTGGTTTGCCGTCAGATCATTTTTTTTTTCTTGTTGTTGTTTTTTTTTTTTTTATTTTGCTTGTTTCTTATTGTTGTTGCTTTTTTTTTCTCGATCTGATCATGTATCCTTCAGATAAGGAAGAGTTCATGCTTTTCATTGTTGTAGACGAAGATTCTGTAATTCCTTCATTTGTGAATGAAATATTTTCTTTCTGGTGGTGCTTTTGTTCTTTGGTTTGACTTGCACTGACTGTGCAGATCGCTGACTCCGGTGGAGAAGCCTTAATTCAGATAACTCGTCGTTCACAAAAAGCTTAAAGCATGGTTAGAACATGATTAGGCTTAAAATAACTCAAGAAACGTTTGCCTCAGTTGCCTATTTGGTACGTGTGCAAGGCACATTATCATCCTAGGGCTTTCATCATCAGCATTTATTTTATTTTTATTTTTATTTTTTGAAAACAAAATAAAAAACTTAAAAATTTACAAAACTGAAATTTTGATTTGGAGAGTTTGTCTCAGCTGCCTATCTGGTTGCTCATAACACCATACCCAAATCCTAAGCTTTATATCATTGATAAACTCTCCGATTTTTTTATTTTTTTTTGAAAACAAGATTGATAGCGTAGAAAATGATGATAAAAATCATGAGTGTTGACAAACCAGTTGATCTTTTGAGGAGATGCATGGATTAGGCATGCTGGAATGTCGCCGTTGGTTAGGCGTAGTACCTATTGAGTTGATCAGCATTCATTGGGAATTATCATGCAGACTCTTCTATCAGATGATTGACTCCTCCTTCTGGCATTGGTCCTCCAAAATCTTTCTCTCTGTTTTTTCGAGGTGTTGTTCCAGGTTTTGATTGATCATCTCTGGTCGAATTTTTGAAAAATATTCGATGAAAGCATTGATCGTTTCTGTCCATGCTGCTCGCATAACTCGGTCATTAGTTGAAAACCATATTGACGCGCTCCCAGTTAAGCTTTCGCCGAAGTATTGTTTCAAGTCCTCTTCGTGCATCTTCAATGGCTTCATGTACCAGGAGAATGACTTGAGGTGTTTGATGGGGTAGCCTTTACCATTATAGACAGGGGGTTTCCTCCTTCTACGAGATTGCAACTCTGAGCATGCAATGACCATTCATTCTTGGATTTCCCTTTCAGTTCCCGGGGTTGAGCTTGATGTACTCTCCTTTTGTTCTGGAACTTCCAATTCTCTTCCATCCTCCCCTTTATGTCCGCTGGGTTCGCCTGCGCTGTCAGTGGGAGATGGAGAAAAAAGATGACTTACCCCTTCATAGGCGGGTTCTTCGGTTTCTTTTCTTTGATCAGAACTCCTTCTTGTTATCACCGGTGTGATCTTTTCTAGTGTGTTTGGTGTTGGAACCTTTTCTCCTCCCTTACGGATGAACCACTTATGGAAGGACGGTTGACGGCTCCAATCGATTCCTTGATCTTCTTGCCTTTTCCCGAATGTCGTAGAGTCTTGATAGATCGAATGATATCCCAATCCTGCCGTATCAAACGCCTTTCTCCTAGGTATTGTTATTGGTTGTGTGGGCCCTTGTTGTCGGAGCCCCAGACCCATTCCCGGAAAGAACTTGCTTTTCTGTAGCATTTTCGGAATATTTCGATTTCGATATTTAAATTGACCCGTACAGGCGTGATGAATTGATGCTCCACCTTTGTTCTCATGTCGGATCTCTGCTGTGTAGTTATGAATTTCTGGGATCATGTTCACTGAGATCTGGTGAGACCTTATTTCATTTTCCACATCATCTCCATGCACGGTAATTATCTCATTTCCCTTCCAGAATATGGCTTTCTGATGAAGAGAGGATGCACCTATTCCATTCTTGTGCATCCATGGACGACCTAGAAGGAGGTTGAAGCTTGCAGAGATGTCCATTACCAGGAAGGTAGCATAGGTTTTTAATGGACCAACCCATATTTCGATGGTAAGTTCACCGATTCCTGTTTGCTTACCATTGTTAAATGCTCGGATTGTCAAGGATGATTCATCGGCTTTAGTGATACGGCTCATGTCGACCCCCATCTTTTTAGCCGCTTTCAATGTGCATATATTGACGCCAACACCATTATCCATGAAGACAGAAGGTATGATCATATTTTCCCAACCAATGGTAATGTAAAGACCTTTGTTGTGGTCCTTCCCCTCCGGTGGCAGGTCGTCATCTGTAAAAGTAATCACACCTGGTCTTGCAGCTCGGTCGATTAGGTGTACCAGTTCATTGGGAGTGATTCCTGTGGGAACATGCATCAAACTTAGTGCCTCTTGTAGAGCCTGGCGGTGACTGGTCGATGCTTCTAACAATCCCCAAATTGAAATATCCGCTTTTGTTCTTCGCAACTGCTCAATGAGTAAGTTATCTTCCTTTATAGCTTCATGTTGATTGTTTGGCCTGATCCGAATCGGATTTCCCCTTGCTAGGACACCTGGATTTTCGTTTCTCAAGTTGAGAGGCTTGAAATGTCTTCCTCCCCTTGTTTAATGTTGTACCTCTTCGCATTTTTCTGATAGGCTTTCAGAATATACGACTTTCCCGCTACCTGCAATGGTGAACAATGGTTTTTTATTCATCATACGGATGTTGGTGTCTGGGGAACTCTTTGCAGATTCCATTTTGTTCTCAGGAACGACTCTGGAGGATTCGTTTGTTTGGTCCTTCTCTTTTGTCGTACGGTCCGATATTAGAGATGGTTGACGTATTTCAGCGTCATCTGCCTCAATGAAGTTGATTCCATGATTTCCTTGATGCGCTGGAAGTGGATTTTGTTGTATATTAGGTTGATTTGACGCTCCCTCGATGATTATCTTGCCGTCTTCCAGCAAATCTTGGATAAGATGTTTCAGGATGAAACATGAATTGGTATCGTGTTCTGCACTCTGATGGTAGCCGCATGTCTTTGACTCATCGTAACCCCGAGGTTTGGGATTAGGTACATGCTTAGGATCTCGGAGTTGAATTAATTTTTCCTTAACTAGCCTAGGAAGGTAGTCACTCATTTCTCCGTCCAGATCAGAAAATACTCGATTCCGGCTCCACCTTTTCTCGACATATTGTTGTCCTTTGTCTTGGCGGAATGCATTGGTGATAGGTGCTTTCCCTTCATCTCTGATGTAAGTAGGTGTTGCAACAATTGGGTTGACATAATTAATTTCCTTCTTTTTTGTCGAGCTTTGCCCTATATTGAATCCGGAGTATACGCCGTCCTTCATTGCATCCTCGATGCTTGCTCCTTTCCTTCGAAAATCGGAAAGATTTTCAGGTGCAGACATGCTGATGAATACCCTGTAAGACATTGAGAGATTTTTCATTAGCATTTTTAGTTGCGCCTCTTCTGATGGTCGTTCGAACATTTCTAACACTTTCTTTTCCCACCGACTCATCCAGTCGACGAAACCTTCATGTGCCCCTTGTAGAAGGGACTCAAGCTGGCGTAAGGCCATAGAGTGATCTGTATTTTTTGCAAAATGTTCAACGAATGAATTAATCATGAGTGGCCATGTAGAGATTTTTGATTTCTCTGCATGTTGGTACCAATCAAGGGCTAAACCAGTCAATCTTTGGTGGAACAAGTTTAGCAGCCATTCGTCAGTTAAACCTTGGGGCTTTAGGTATTGGAGATACAGTTTAATGTGAGACCCCGGGGGTCCCATGCCATTATATTTTTCTATTTTTGGAAATTTGAAACCTTCAGGCAAGTATCCACTTGGCGGAGTGTACCATACTTCACCATCCACGCTGGTGTTGTCCTCGATTATTGACAGCCTCTTCATTACATGTTCTTTGAAATGATCAAATTCCAAGCTCTCCTTGTTTGGTGTTGGAATTTCGTCATTGTTGCCTGTACCTCCAGATTCCCCATTTTTGTTTTGATCTTTTTGTTGATGATCGTCCTTGGATCCAGAGCCATTTGTATGTTGATGAGAATCTGAGCCTTTTTCGTCATTTCTAGCCTCATCTTGCAGCTTCTTAAAGAAATTGGCGAGTTTTTCCTCAATGATTTGTTCTATCTTTGAGGTGAGGATGTCAGTATTGTTGGCTTCCCCTTTCCCATGTTGTGAATCATCCATATTGACCAGTCTTCCTTCCTCCGACCGATGCCAAGTACGAGTGTAAGCCCCCCATCGCGTTATGGTTGCTTATGCTTGTATAAGTGCCTGAAATCACAAAATCTGAAATATGATATCAGTATAAAGAAAAGATTATAAAATTTCCCTTTAATCATTTTTCAAGTCGAATCTCTTGTTTTTCCCCAGCAGAGCCGCCACTGTAGAAATCGAGGGTCGCCTGTAGCACGGGTCGAGTGCCGGTCTATTTCCTTTGTCCATAATTGTTATGGGGCGAGGTCCATGTTCTCATCCGTTCGTGGATGTTTAATGTACATGGTCTGCCAGAGATAATTTCTTATTAGTTTGTTAGTAAGGGGGGGGGGGGGGTGGGGGCAACTCTGCAAGGAAAAGAGATGTTTTGAAGTCGCCACCTGACTAAGGGGAGTCAGGACCCTTTTAACTAGTTTGAATTCTTTTGAGGAAAACAAAACCAGTTATGACTTTCATGTTTTTGGTCTGCTATCAGAGAGTCTGGGTAAGGAGATTCTAGTACGGGATGGGAAGGTGTTAGGCACCCATCAGCCGCACAATCGTAAGATTGGCCTCTACTACATGATTAAAGGGGAAAATGTTTATAATTATATTGGTAATAAAAAAAAATAGTGATAAATAGTGATAAATAGTGATTAAATAGTGACTGAATAGTAAATTGAATAGTGACCGAATAGTGCACAATGATTTGAATAGTGACCTGCTTTATTTATTACTTTCTTAGCAATGGATCTAATGTGGGAGGGAATTCCGCTTTATACCCACACTTTGATTTATCCCACTTGTAAGATTACTAAAAAAAAAAACAAATTATTTTTATATAGTGCATGTAAAGAGTAGCTGCGGTGTTACTACGAAATGGAAAAACCATTCCGTTCTCGTATAACTACATAATTACCAAAAAGATAAAAATTAGTGTACTTGAAATATGATACCGAAACTTGATAGGATTCTTACGATGATTTCTCGCTTCTGTTAAGTATGCAGAAAGTAATTAAAGTACTAGCAATTTAATGCTAATCTTTTAAGAACTTAAAAGACGATACTTGATTTGATACTTCTATTTTATTTATTTTTTTGGGGGGTTTTCTGGAAATAAACTAGAAATGTATAGGATAATAATAACTATTATGTAAGAAAGAAACTTGATTTCTCTTTTACTAAATCACAAAATACATAGAGATTTAGAACATGTGAGGAGAAATAAAGAGTGTTTTCTCTCTTAGGCAGAGTAGCGAGCAAAATGGTGTTGGAAGAGGTTTTCGTGAGAGGAAATTATATATCGGAAGAGGTTTCCGTGAGAGAAAATCATATCTCGAATGATCGATTTACACTGCCTTTTATAGGCAACGAATTCTTCAATCCCCCACAAAAACCGCAGCCAAATCGTTGAAATTCGACTAATTGATCGTCCTTTTTTTCTTTCCTTCTTCTTTGTCAAAAGGTGTGGGTCCCACTTCTCCTTTTTTCTTTTTTCTTTTTCTTCTTCCTCCCGCACTTGTTCTTTTGACAAAGAAAAGTTGATTTCATTTGTTAAAATCAGTCACTAATCAATGTCTTGGTGTTGCTAAGGGGAAGACGAAAAGTGGTCGTCCCTTAACGTCTTCTGAGTTCTTGTTTTGCTCATAACTTTTTCATACGGATTCAGAATGACTCCGTTCTTTCACCATTGGCTTTGCATTTTTCCCCTCTTTAACGTGAAAGCAATACTTCCCAGGTTTGGAAGGATGATAAAATGGGTAGGAGCCGTGCTTGTGGGCTTGATTGGTAGAGCTGGTGGTCTTGATTGGTAGAGATTGTGGGCTTGAGAGCTTGTGGGCTTGATTGGTTGAGCTTATGGGCTTGATTGGTAGAGATTGTGGGCTTGAGAGCTTGTGGGCTTGATTGGTTGAACTTATGAGCTTGATTTAAAGGATATGAAAATCCTTAATTGCTCCACAAAAAATTTCTCTTGTATTCTTCTCCGAAGTATAAGAATGATATTTTCTATGGAAGGTGCGGAAATGGGGTGTCAACAGTTGCCCCTCTTTGAGAGTAACCGTTTTCGGTTAACGAACAAAGCCCTGAACACCCTTTCGCACCTTATCTTTTCTAAGAGGTGATTTTGATGGGTTGATGAAGAAATTCTGACGTTGGCCGAGTTTGCCGCAGTTAAGCTTGTCAGCTCCATTTTCTTGATTTTTGAACCTTTGCGGTTGATTCAGTTGGATTGCCCTTTTTTCGAGCCGATTGAAATAGTTGAATAGGTTGATGAAGAAATATACTAACGTTGGTTGGGTCTGCCCCAGTTGAGCTTGTCGGTTTCATTCACCTTATGAAAGCATCTTCTTGGCTTGCTTTCCATGCTTTGTCTTGACATGACTTGCTTTTCTTTCACGAGACGATTCTGATAAAGTATTTTTTTTCAAAAACTTCTTGAGGAAGTAATTACCCCCTTTTTTTTTTAATTTATAAGATAGGGGAGAAAGACCTTTCTTTAGGTAAGAAACTCCTTTTCTTTTCTTCAATATGTCGTCTAGGCGGATGGCTATCATTATTCCTGATCCTCCAACTTTGCCTATGCTGCGTAGAAGACGAAGAGTTGGGGTTTTAAATGATGTGGATGATCACGTTTCTGCAAGAATCCGGGAAGACCCTGTAAGTTTCCTTGTTGATCGAAATGCCTTAATTCTCATTCAATGTACGATACCAATTGATTTGACCGCATATCAATTTGCTGCAATATCTGCCCAGCATCGATTCCTTTAACAAGTATATTTTGAAAAGCAAATTTAGGGAAAAGGGGGATCTAGAATTGGAGAAGGTGATAGAAAAACAGAGGTCGTTCTGTTGATTTTGATTTTTTAGAGAATTCATAGATCTCAAATATTATCAAATGCTTCAGTGGAAGTTCCATCATCATGGATTCTGGGGTTCTGATAGATTACAGTGGGAAATAATTGGGGTCTTGGAGTTACAATTATAAAGATTTGATTATATGATGGAGAAACAAGTTCTCTTTTTTTTCTTTTTTCTTTTTTGATCGCGATGGAGAAAGAAGTTCTCAGTATTGAAAAAAACAACCTACAAGTTCTCGGTGATGCTACATTTGCAGAGCGAAAAGAAGTTAACTAGTTAAGCTAGGATTTTTTTTTTCTGGGACTGTACGTAGAAGATGGAGTCATGGATATAGTAAATATGAAAAATTAATTTCTATTATATTTATTAAAGGAAAATAATAAACAATCGGGTCAAAGCATGTCGGTTGACGGTCAACATCCGGTCAAGGTACCAACCCTTAATATTTGAAATATTGGGTACCAAAGCTAGGTGTTGGACATTTGCTGGGTACCAAATGTTAAATAACCCTTTGAATTATTTGACCATATTCCACCATATGTATATATATAACCGAACGGTTAGAAAAAAAAAATCCCCGTGGTTGATTATCGATACAATATACCTGGTTGTAGATCGGAAAAAGTAGGTGTTGGGTGATGCAACACTGTGAACTTGAGGTTACCTATAAAATTTAGGTCCTGTATTACCGTGTAAAACTTGATATCTAACATAATTTGAGTCATAAACATATTTAGATGTCCGAATGCACATTTTGAGATGCAAGACATATTCCGGTCGCCATAACAGATTTTGAGATACCATACAATGGGAATTAAACAAACTGGTGGATTTTTTTCCAAATCTCCCTCTGTACTTTGAGTCTTTGACAAGACATCAACTACACCGATTAGTTTGTACAGCCTGTTTTGCTGTTCTTTTTCTTTGGTTCTTCCTTATCGGAAAACTCTAGAACTAGGACAACTGTTATTGTCCAGATATGGGACAATGAATCTGAACCTTTAATCATTTCCCACTTCACCCCACTACTAATCCCGATGCTAGAATCATTCCCCTCTCAACCATTAAGATTGTACCACCTCATGTCCAAGTTTTGGACTATCCCAGTTGTCCCAGCTGTAAACGCTCCCTTACTTATCAAAACGCTTGTTTGTATAAAGGTCTTTGTTTTTGGTTTTACTTTTTTGTAATTCATTATTCTTTTATCTATATAAATATAATTATATTTGCTGATAAAAATAAATAAAAAATAAAAAAGCGCTTATCTGGGAAAAAAAACGAAAAAGAAAAGAAAACATTTTCGTAATTTGTGGGACATGTAAAGAGATAAGAAACATCTATATTTTGGTCTTCGGTACTGTATCAGCTATATTGGAAAGATTTGATTTTTTGTGGTGTGATCGTGTTTATAATGGGTTTTTCAAACTGCAACTTTCGTATTCAAATTCACCCTTACCAGGTATGATATTCCTTTCTATGGAAACAATTCGAGGTTTGATGATTCAATTACAATCAGGTGTTTTTCAATTTGTATTTGGAATAGTGATTTAGGGGTTTTTGTTATGTAAAGTTTTAGTATCTTGAGATTGCAGTAAGAGAAGAAAATAGCTTGCACATCCCTACTCTATTACCTTTGCTATTATTCTCAAATTAAATCCCTTTTCGGTTTTGAACTATCATCATATCCATCATACCCCCTATCATTGCAATACAATCAGTTATTAAAACCATAATGTATCCCTTCTACAAGTTTACACTTCCCTTCAACATCTGCTCCCTTTCGTTATTGGCAACCTGTAAACCTATTTCCTCAATACCCATTCTTTCATATGCGGTTTAACTTGGTTTTCTTTTTAATTAGTCCAATCTTTGGGCTAATGAATATGTTTTTCCCATAACCTCTTCGGCTCCTTGAACCTGTTTTTTAGATTTATGTAAGGCAGTTTGTTCTTCATTAATAAGACTCCAGATGGTCCTTCTTTTGTCAGCACAGTTAGCTGGATTTATGTTTTAGATGGTGGTTTTTCCCAGGACCCCTAGAAAGTTTTTTAGTTGATAAAAAAAAAAGTCTTGAATTTAAGATGCTCCTTCTTTTGTAGCACAATTAGCTGGATTTCTGTTTTAGTTGCTGGTTTTTCTCAAGACCAGCAAAGTTCTTTAGTTGTTATTAAAAAAATGCCTTGATTTTTTGTTGGAGGTTTGAAGGAGATTTTTGTTATGAGGTTGGGATTATTTTCTACATGAAACGGTTTGGTTTCAGATATTAAGCAGAGGGGGGTTAGCGTCTTTTGAAGACTTATTTTTAACATAGATTTGGGATTCACATGGTTTTTCTTTCAACTCCTAAAGGGAGACATTTATGTTTTGGTTTTAAAATTTTGAGTCTAGTTTGCTCTGGATTTTATATTTGAATTACTAGATTAGATTGCTATGTTCTATAGATGAACAACAATAACAAGGAATACCAATTCCACCGCCAGAAAGTGAATATTTTCAACACCTTGAAGACCCTGATCTCAATGAATACTTCCTCAACGTTCATATCCATCAACAACATCAACGGCAAGAAATGCCACCTTCACCTTATGAATCATGAACAGTTTTTTTCTCGCGAAAAATTAACATCCAATACCACAGTCTTGCACTAATATCTACTACATGTCGACAATCATCTTAGGTCGGTGGACGCTTCACCTTTGTAGCCTACTTCTACTTTAGCACTTAATCTGTAATCTAGTTTGTTCGCTATTTAAGTAATTTAGTGTATTCTAGTTTGAGTCTGTAATTTCTCCTTTTCTAGTTATTTACCTTAGTTTTAGTTTAATCTAGTTGAGTTTGTAATTTTCTTGTATCTTTTTCATCTTTTTTAGTAACTTTTGTAAATAGCACTATTAGCACTAATCCTTTAAGGGAGGAGATTGGATACTAGTACTTCAAGACACAAATAAAGCTACAGACTCAATTTAAAGTATGGACCAAGCCGACAAACAAGGGGTAGATAAATATCGCTCTGGCATCACATCACAGTATCAGGATACAAAGGCTTGAATAGCATATCAAATCAATTGCATGGAAACCCACCACCAACATCCAAGTTTCTTTTGACATATCCATGTCACTCAAAAATACAGCTTTTCTTGTGGAAAGCATTCGTCGAAGGTCTGCGGACCCTCGATAACCTAGACGATATCCACCTCATCAACTTTCGGTGCAATTTGGAGACTGTTGTTCACATTCTGCAACATTATCATGTTACACTAGATCTTTGGATTATTGTTTCAAGTGTAATTAATGAATCTACGGATATCATTTACCCTCATGTAATATCCGTAGATTCATTAATTACACTTGAATCAGTAATATGACAACTAAAACATACTCCATTAGTGAAACCCCACGGTAATGCCATCAGCTCATTTCTAAGTTCAGATTCACGCACCCTGGCTGGCTTGTACCAAAACAAATTGACCCACTTTTACTTAAACAGGGAAAAATAGCAGTGAATCATGATACTTCTAAACCATTAATTGGCTAAAATGAATCCATGATTGTAACCCTTTAAAAGATTATAGCCGTTTGAATTGTTGACTTTTCTCCATCAAAATTTTTATGAAACCCCATGTAATATGACAACTAAAACATACTCCATTTGTGAAACCCCACGGTAATTCCATCAGCACATTTCTAAGTTCAGATTCACGAAAAAACAAATTGACCCACTTTTACTTAAACAGGGAAAAATAGCAGTGAATCATGATACTTCTAAACCATTAATTGGCTAAAATGAATCCCTGATTGTAACCCTTTAAAAGATTATAGCCGTTTGAATTGTTGACTTTTCTCCATCAAAAAATTTCAAAGAAAATCACTGAAGGATGCACGGAAGTTATCTTATTACTGGTTACATGATATCAAAATTTTCATTTGACAACAAATTCCACAAAATTTTCATTTTATAGTTCTGTTGTACCACTCAGAATTTTCTCAAATTCTATTTTCCACACCAAAATTTATTATAGAAACAATATTTTATTCTTTACCGGTGCGTTCAAAAGTCTGCACCAACTAATATTTCTTTTTTTTTTATACACCAAAAACTGGAAAACTTAAAAGCTCTCTCCTTTCGCCCACTTTTCAAAAGCTTAGAGAAAACCCATCATCTTCTTCCTTCTTTGCTCAGATCTAGTCCATTTGGGGCTAGATCTGAGCAAAGATTGTTTGTTTTTAGTTATTTTGAATAAATTTCTTCGCTATTTGAGCGATTTTTTTCTTCGCCATTAGGGCGATTATTCCCTTCGCTATTAGGGCGATTTTATCTACACTTTTGATAGTGTTTCATTTTATAGATTTGTTCGTGATTTGGTTTGTTGGATACAAGTACACCAAATGATTTGACGGAGGCAAGATCAAATTATTCTATTATTCTTCAACAGAATAATAAATTTAGGGTTTCTGGGCTTCTCGCTACGCATGCGTTTTTGGGCAAATCACTCCTCTCTCATAGGAGTATCTCTTTTCAAGAAGAAAATCAATCAAAATGGTCGAACAATGATTTGGAATACCATTCCTTCTCCAATCTCTAAATACAAGATTTGGGTGCTATCGGTGTGGATCGCTCTTTCTCTTCGCGATTTATTTTCGTTTTGCATCTATCATTGTATTTGTTTCATGTTTATGTTGTACTTGTTTTTTCTTGAAAACCATCATGTAAACGTTTCTTATTTGGAATGAAATACTAATGGTTTGATTATAAAAAAAAAACTCTCTCTTTTATTCTCAAACTCTTAATGATTTTCTCTACCTACTTTTTTTTTTTTCCTTCCTGGGGAGCATCTTGCAACACAAATTCGGTATGTGTGTACCGGGCATACACAAAGTGTTTGGGGATCATGTGTGTGTGAGTTAGATTGTAGGATATGCATGGTGGTTCAGCACAACAACAATTTTTGACATGGCTGTATTTGTAGTCATTGGGCCAGCTAGCGAAGGGAGAGGCTGGTAGTTGGTTGAAGCTAGAAACGATAATGACCTACAAACAGAGCAGCATTTATATATTTCATTAATCTGAATATTGATGGACCTTTCTAACTAAGAGTAAACTTCACCTGCTATCTGAAAATTCATATATATCCTCTCTCTTTTCATTTTCACCAATGCATTGAAGTACCAAAGCTTCTAAGTTCTAAGGTCGATCCTTGTTTAAACTGAAATCACCCCAACATTGTGGTTCATATGTGCGTCTCTCACACAAACGTGCTTATTAATTGCGCCTCATTACATACGTACATTTTATCTCCGCCCACGGACAAGCGCAATTGTATGTCTGTTCAGCTGTTCCATTGAAATGTAAATCATAATTCCATCTCTTATGCAGACGAGTTTATTGTTAATGTCGCACGCAATTATATATATTTGGGTTTGAAAATTTCTTCGCCAGTGTGGAAAATTACAGGAAACTTTTAGCATGTTTGGATACATATTCAGAAACAAAAGTGTATTTAGAAGTAGAAGTCAGAAATAAAAATATTTTGCTTCATAAAAAATTAACTTTTCTATTTCTAAAAATCGTTTTAAAATTTCACCTCCAAACTAGTTTTTTAATTTTTAGAAACCAAAAAGCTACTTCTCTACGCGCATCCAAACAAGTTATTAGTTTTTCTAGTTTCATGACCGTGGATTTTTTACTCTGATTTTGCCTTGTATCTTTCCCCCTATTTTTTACTAATACATTTCCTAATCTTTTTCTCCCCGGTCCCTACCAAATATCTGTATCTTTGGATGCACTGGCCCGATGGGACCCAACGCACTGATGTCCCGAGTCCTTTTCTTTTCCCGCTTTGGGAAAATTTCTTCCAGCATCACCAAAACTCTCCCAGAGATGGAGTATAATAATTAAGGAATTAGGAAAAAAATTAGAGTGGGAAACAAAAGAAAATAAGTCCAAAAAACTGATTACCATTCTCCTTCTCCATTGAAACTATTTGAAAACGTTGATCTTTGGGTTCTTCATCTTCTTCTCCTTCTCCGTTTGGGATTTTCGACTTTGGTATGTATGTTCTTCTCACTATCCTTTTTGGTGTGGTTAAAATCAATGTTTCTGACTGAATATATATACAGATTTTGGGTTTTAATCTTTCTCTCTTTGACATTTCATTAATCTACAATGATATTTTCATCAAATTATTCTGTGATTTCTATTATAAAGAATTGGGTATTTAGTAATTTTTTGATTTCTGAAAAAACATCTCAAATCATGATAAAACTTCCAAAGTCAAAACATGGTTGGATGGGTATTGTGGGAATTAGTGAATGTTGTCCAAGCACATAGTTTTACAAAGTGTGTATGTATGCCATTCAGAAGAAGAAACAATTCCAGGGTTTTTGTGATTATTTGTTGTTTGTGTTGTTGATTTAGGAAAGTGTGTATGTATGAAGAGTACTTTTAGCTAGATTCTCTGGGAAAAAAAATCGGATTCAAGTGTAAAATAATGGATTTTGATATATGAACAAACTTGTCACCTGAAGAAATTTCTAGTGTTTCCTTTACTAACACCTTGTCTTGTTTGATCTTTTTGCTGTAGTTTGAAGCTCGAGAATGGACAATAATGGAGAACCAGCTGCTAATAGCACTTCAAGGTATGACATTTTTCAAAAATTTCAATTTTAAAGAAACTAGAAATGGATTACTGAGTTGAAGACAGTGCAATGTTTTCTCTTGTTCTTGCTGAAATTGTTTCCTTAATTTACTTTATTGGTGCTGTTTTGGGATTTTCCTTGCGTAATATAAGAATTGCAAAAGATCTATAAGTTAAAAGAGTAAGAATTTTGTTATGACCAATGGCTCTTCTAAGCACAATAAATAGAGAATTGAAATATAAATGAAAAAACAAATGTAAAATAAACACACACACAACACAAGGATTTATAGTGGTTCGATCAAGATGATCTACATCCACTTTGGAAGACGACGATAACGTTGCACTATGATTGGAATAAGTTTACAAGAGTATAAACTCCTCTCAAGAACACGACCTTGTTCTTGCTCTTACTCTCTCTATAAACTACTCACACTCTCTCTTTCTCTCTTGTTTCTCACTGTTTTTGGGATGGTTATTTACAATGAAACTACACTCCTTATATAGGTTTCAAGAAGGGATATATGGTTCCACTCCACTTGAGTGCACTTGAGTGACAACTAAACAATATCCCAAAGTTTAGCCGAAAGTTTCATTCCACTAGCCCAGCCGAAAGTTTCCACCACCTAAAGTTTCCACCACCGAAACTGCTTAGTAAAGCTACCACCGACAGTACCTACATCCACAGTAGGAAAGTGGATGGTCATTATTCAAGGCATTATCAACAAATCTCCACCTTGACTTGAATACCATCATCGCTCATCATCATCGTCTTCGCTCAGCCCCACAAGGGCTCTCAACACCTGTTGACACCAACCAAGTTCAAGCAGTGCTTGAACTTGATACTTGGAACTGGCTTCGTCAACATGTCTGCAGGGTTATCCGCTGTAGGAACCTTTAGCATCGCTATCCTACCTTCCTCAACTGCATCCTTGATAAAATGATACCTGACATCGATGTGCTTCGTTCTCTCATGATACATCTGGTTCTTGGTCAAATGAATGGCACTTTGACTATCACAGAACAAAGTTGCATTCTCTTGCTTGAAACCCAAATCACCAACCAAACCCATCAACCATATACCTTCCTTCACTGCTTCCGCGGCTGCCATGTACTCTGCCTCAGTTGTAGACAATGCAACTGTGCTTTGCAAAACCGACCTCCAACTGATAGTACTACCACACAATGTGAAAGTATAACCTGTCAATGACCTTCTTCTATCAAGATCACCTGCATAATCAGAATCAACATAACCCACAACATTTGTCGAATCACCATAGTGTTTATCAAACACTAAACCAACATTTGTACTTCCCCTTAGATACTTCAAAATCCACTTTACAGCTTGCCAATGAGCCTTCCCGGGACTTCCCATGTATCTACTTACCACACTCACAGCTTGTGCGATATCCGGCCTTGTACAAATCATAGCATACATGATGCTACCAACTGCGCTTGCATATGGAGCTCGAGACATATACTCTGCCTCATCTGCATTTTGAGGTGATTGCTTTCTAGAAAGTTTAAAATGATCTGCCAAAGGAGTACTTACTGGTTTTTCATCTTTCATACCAAACCGCTCCAACACCTTCTCGATGTAAGCCTTCTGGGACAAATGCAATTTGCCTTCATCTCGGTTTCTATGAATCTCCATGCCAAGTATCTTCTTTGTTGCGCCCAAATCCTTCATCTCAAACTCACTACTCAACTGCTCCTTCAGCTTCTGTATCTCTGACATGTCTTTGCAAGCAATCAACATATCATCAACATACAAGAGTAAATACACAAATGAACCATCTTGGAGTTTCCTGTGATATACACAACTATCATACTTACTCCTGTCATAGCCATTTGCCACCATAAACGTATCAAAACGTTTATACCACTGCCTTGGAGATTGCTTCAAACCATACAAAGATTTCTTCAACAAACATACATGATCTTCTTTGCCAGGAACTTCAAACCCCTTTGGTTGTTGCATATAAATACGCTCTTCCAAATCACCATGAAGGAAAGCTGTCTTAACATCTAGTTGTTCCAATTCTAGATCTTTCAAAGCAACTATAGAAAGCAATATTCTAATAGAACTATGTTTAACAACAGGAGAGAATACCTCATTGTAGTCAATGCCTTCTCTTTGCGTAAACCCCTTTTCCACAAGCCTTGCCTTGTACCTTGTTCCTTCACCATCTGAAGTGCCTTGTTTCTTCTTGAAGACCCATTTGCTTCCAACAATCTTCTGCCCTTTTGGTCTTGCTACTATCTCCCAAGTGTCATTCTTGTCAAGAGACTCAATTTCTTCAATTGCAGATGCTCCCCATTCTGCTGACTCTTCACCACCGATTGCTTCTTCATAGGTTGTTGGATCATCCCTATCTATGCTTTCACCTACTGCAAATTCATATGCAACCAAATCAGCATGGCCGTATCTATGAGGTTTTCTAACTTCCCTCCTCTCTCTGTCTCTTGCAAGATTGTATTGATGACCTTGTGCTTCTTCTTCCTGGGTAGGTTCTTGCACAATATCTTGATCATCATCATCATCAGAAACAACAGTCTTATTGCTTCCTTGAACTTGCACCTCAAGTTCCACCTTGTCACCAAGCTCCACCTTATCACTAACACCCTCTTCAGCTTCTCCATCTAGCTCTTCATTCTTTGGCTTCAACATCGATTGCTCATCAAATTTCACATCTCTGCTGATAAGAAACTTGTTTGATCTTTCTGCTGGACACCATAACCTGTAGCCTTTCACGCCATTTGCATACCCAAGAAATATACACTTCTTTGCTCTAGGCTCTAGCTTCCCCTCATTCACATGAGCATAGGCTGGACATCCGAATATCTTCAAGTCTTCATAGTTAGCATGCGAACCTGTCCAAACTTCATTTGGAGTCTTGCACTCAATGGCAGTCGATGGAGATATGTTCACTAAATAATCTGATGTGTTTGCGCTTCGCCTTAAATGCTTTGGTAACCTGGCATTGGAGAGCATGCACCGTGCCTTATCCATTATGGTTCTGTTCATCCTTTCTGCAACACCATTTTGCTGTGGTGTTTTTCTGACTGTGCGGTGTCTCACAATCCCTTGCTCCTTGCAGAACTCGTTGAACTCACCCCCACAAAATTCCAAACCATTGTCTGTCCTCAAGCACTTGATTTGTCTTCCGGTTTGCTTCTCAACCATAGTCTTCCATTGCTTGAACTTGACAAAAGTTTCATCTTTGTGTTTAAGTATGAATACCCATACTTTCCTTGAGAAATCATCAATGAACGTCAGCATATATCTACCACTACCATGTGAATCGACCCGAGAAGGACCCCAAAGATTAGAATGAATATAATCCAGAATACCTTTGGTGTTATGAATAGCTGTACTAAACTTGACTCTACACTGCTTTCCAAAGACACAATGTTCACAGAAATCAAGCTTGCCTGTTTTATGACCACAAAGCAATCCCTGCTTTCTCAAAACATCCAACCCCCTCTCGCTCATATGCCCTAGCCGCATATGCCACAACTTGGTAGTATCATCATCAGAACTTGAAGAACATACCGCTGCATCACCCGTCACAGTAGTACCTTGCAGCGTATAAAGACCATAAATTCTCTCGCCCTTCATAATTGTAAGACTTCCTCTTGAGACACGAATAACTCCACCTTCACCTTGATACTTGCAGCCATTTGAATCAAGCGTACCCAAAGAAATAAGATTTCTTCTCAGGTCCGGAACATGTCTAACTTTAGTTAAAGTCCTCACCATACCGTCATACATCTTAATTTGAATTGTACCTACACCCACCACTTTACAAGTGACATTGTTTCCCATAAGAACTTTACTACCTTCTCTAGATTGATAAGTAGTAAACCACTCTTTATGAGGACACATGTGAAAGGTACACCCCAAATCAAGAATCCACCCGTTCTCCGAGCTTTCGGTATGAACCGTGAGAACCGCTCCATCATCACTTTCTTCTTCAACATTTGCTGCGGTGCCTTGGTTGGTATTCTTCTCGACAGTCTTCAATTTTGGACAATCCTTCTTGAAATGCCCCTTTTCCTTACAATGAAATCAATAGAATTTACCGGATTTTGATTTAGACCTTGACTTTGATCTACTCCTATCAAATCCGCCTTTTTGGTTTCCTCTTCCTCTAACGAACAACCCATCTCCCGAATTATCTTTACCGTCGATACCCGTCTTCTTTAACTCCTTAGAGTTCAAGGCCGCTTTAACGTCTTCCATGGAAATTGTATTTTTTCCATACATTACGGTATCAACAAAATTTTCATAAGATGGTGGTAAGGAACAAAGCAAACCCAAAGCTTGGTCTTCATCTTCAATTTTGACATCAATATTTGCCAAATCCAAGAGAATTTTATTATAATCATCAATATGATTTATAATAGACGTTCCTTCATGCATTTTAAGAGTATGTAATTTCTTCTTAAGATATAAACGATTAGTTACGGATTTAGTCATATACCTTTTCTCCAACTTGTTCCATAGCCCGTCCGGTGTCGTTTCCGTTGCCACTTCTCTCAAGACCTCGTTGCCCAAACACAATAGAATTAATCCATGTGCTTTCTCCATGAGTTCTTCTTTTTCTTCTTCCTTCAATGTTTCTGCTAGAGCCGTTTTCCCCTTCAAAGTTTTCACCAAACCTTGTTGCACCAAAACAGCCCTCATCTTTAGCCTCCATAAATTGAAATCATTTCTTCCATCAAATTTCTCAATCTCATACTTTGCCGCCATCGTAGATCGTTTTTAACCGGAGCTCTGATACCAATTTGTTATGACCAATGGCTCTTCTAAGCACAATCAATAGAGAATTGAAATATAAATGAAAAAACAAATGTAAAATAGGCACACACACAACACAAGGATTTATAGTAGTTCGATCAAGATGATCTACATCCACTTTGGAAGACGACGATAACGTTGCACTATGATTGGAATAAGTTTACAAGAGTATAAACTCCTCTCAAGAACAAGACCTTGTTCTTGCTCTTACTCTCTCTATACACTACTCACACTCTCTCTTTCTCTCTTGTTTCTCACTGTTTTTGGGATGGTTATTTACAATGAAACTACACTCCTTATATAGGTTTCAAGAAGGGATATATGGTTCCACTCCACTTGAGTGCACTTGAGTGACAACTAAACAATAGCCCAAAGTTTAGCCGAAAGTTTCATTCCACTAGCCCAGCCGAAAGTTTCCACCACCGAAAGTGCTTAGTAAAGCTACCACCGACAGTACCTACTGTCCACAGCCGAAAGTGGATGGTCATTATTCAAGGCATTATCAACAAATTTGATTCATGGGTAAGTAGGATATGCGTTTCTTGTGTGATTTTTGTTATGCTTGAAATCAATTTCCTTTAGAAGCTTCAATGATTAATGGAAATGATTAGTAGTGATTCATTGGTGGTGCTGATAGTTTTATGTGATTACTCTCATAGTTGTGCATAATTTCCTATCTTGTTGATTATTATTTTGGTTGTTTCGCTTCCTGTGACTCGGTAATGTAGCTTGATTTATGTACCTCCTTTTAGGATATTACGTTTTACGCTGGAACATTACGATACGAAATGAGTAGTGAGTTCAAATATTAGTCATGGGTTAGGCTTTTTCTTAAACTTGTCTATCTGCATATTGTTTTTGACAGTGTACCGGCTTCTATTTGGACGGAGGAGAAGTGGCTTCAGACGTTTGGTGGTTTGAAGGCATTTGGTGTTTGTGTTATGTGCTTCACGATATGCATGCCCTTTTTGTGTCTACTTGTGACGAAAATTCACCATCCTTCACCAAGTTGCCTTGTCGGAAGTCATCAGAGTGGTGCTATGATTTTCAAAGGAACTCTGTCCCTATTCTTACTTGCGCTTTCCGTCATGCTTGTGCTCTTGGTGTGAAGCAAGAGATACGATTAACAACATTGCAGCTGGCACGCTTGAGATTGAGGCTCAACGTCAAGTACTTTATATGCGCTATCCTTGTAGTATTCGGGGTCTCCTTTTCAGGTCTTGCGATGATGGACGCTTTTCAGATTACTTTTGGCTTGTGGAGATGTCATTCGCCATTTACCATTGCTTTTATGGTTCTGTTCGCCTTCTTCACAGTGGTTGCCGATGGTTATTTACTTCACTCCATCTATTATGTGATTTACACCCCATAGGAGCTTCATAATTATCTGTCTGGATTGTGTTTAGTTTTATAGACAAGGACAAAGATGTTTATTAACCGAGCTTAAATAGCTAGTGACACTTTGGTGAATCCTCGTTATATATATCTGACAATGAATGTTTAAATCTAATGGAGTGGAATTGTTGGTTTCTCCAGGGGATATAACTTCAAAATTGTGCAGAGTAGCCCAGGATATGGAGAACAAACAGAAAAACCGGGGATTGCAGCTGAAACTTAAATTTTTTTTTGCGAGTTTGTTGGACTTTGTCACCATACATATAAGAAAAGAAACCTTCTACTTCATTTTGTTTGTGCGACTCAATCAAAACTTTAGTCTGAAGGCAATCAAAATAGAGACTGAAAACTGGCAAACAAAAGAGGACTTGGATTTGTTTTTATTCATTTCTTCATTTCGGTTGCTTCTTTCACAGTGTCAGTAGACAGCAACTTTCCACAAATTTGAATGCATTTTTACTGACAAGATGTGGAGCTTGTCATAATGTCCTGTAGTGGTCTTTCACACCAAGCATGACTAAGTTTTGTGTTTGGTTTCGTAAGTCATAATAACTTGGAGTGATGGTAAGTAAATACGGAGTAAGGAGTCCCAAATGTGTTTTTGTCTCGATATCCAAGTGACCATTTGCTTAAAACTTGGAATAGGCTAAATAGCAGTTAGCCCATGGCATTCTTTAACATAAAGCATTTGTGCAAACTGTAAGCAGTCCAGCTAACTACTCTCTATCTAATTGCCAGTCCTTTAGAATTTATATAAACTGCAAGTTTGGGCCGGAAGAGTTACTAATTTTTTTTTATTTTTTTTTAGCAAACAGCCTGCAGCATTCCCTTGAGCTGGGAGCTGATCAGCTGGCTAGTAAGTATATCGAGATAATTAGTCCCATTGCATAATGTCGTACCATTTTCTTTTATTCTTTTGAATTTTAATTTAAGGAATTTTGTTCAAGTGCGCAGTGGAAAAATACCCATACCAAGTTGCTAACTGTGTTTTAGATCACTGCAATGATCTACAATCCACTGTAATAAGTAACGTTTTCTCTCTAACACTCTTCAGTGACAATGATCTACAATCCACTGTAATATAAACTGAATTTAGTAAAAATGGAGTTGTATTTCGTATTTCTCTTCTTGTAAGCTTTTGGTTTCTCCACCGGAAGAAAACTAACCTCAGTAATGCATTTTGCTGTCTAGTGACTCAGGGGGCTAAAGTTAGTTAAGCAGTAATAGTTTGCTCATAACACCTGACTGCAGAAGTGAGAAAAAACATTGTTATGGTACTAAAATAAGTCCAAAGATAAACGACAAGGTATTCTTATCGACGCGCCGGCTAATAGTTGATTGCAAAGGAAAAATAAAATTATTCCAAGGAGTAATGTACGTTTTGGCTTCAAAGTGTTGGTGATGCAGAAATGAGGACGGTGACACATTTAGCTGACCCACGAGTGATGTATCAAACAACTAAGGTGAAAGCCAAGGCGGAGCCCGCTTAGAGCATGGGTGTGTAGTTGCAACCCAGCCCATCTGTCTCCCAAGCCCATTTTAACCATCTTTTGTGCCAAGATTACAGTGACCGGCTGCTGCTACATTATCAAATCGCCACTTAATGTGTAATTAATTTGGGACCCCTTGGGTTTATTCTCAACCCTAAACTGACTTAGCTTCACATTTGGGTTCCGTATGTAGACGAAGTTGTTCATAAAAGTATAAAAATGATTGTACTCGAACACATCGTGGACCAACATAGGAAAGACATACCTTAAACTGAAAATATGCTCACTGGAAGTGTTTAGAAATTTAACGGTCTTGGATGATAATTGGTGATATTTTATTCAGAATTTGACCGAAAAACAAAATGTGTGAATATACGACAATGCTCCTAGTGTTGTGTCTTTCATTCAATCGGTGGGGAATGACTCACAGCTGGCTCTACTTCATCAACGTCATCCTTATTTTGATCCCAGGATTCCATTTATTATGCTGCTGCAGGATATCTTCTTTCCCAGCAGCTTAATTGTTGATCCAAACTACTCGGACAATAAATGTTCAACCATGTTTGGTGTATGGAGGAAGTCCTAGGAATGGTTTAAATTTAGGGGTCCACAGTTTTCAGTTGGCAAACCACCAGATTACATCATTTGCTCAACATTTTGGTGTTATTTTTTCCCACTTGTTTGATCCCCTTCATTTAATTTCTTTTTTGAAAAATGTATAAAACTAGCATCTTGGGACCTAACATGACAGCCCGGTGCAATTAGTCACGTTTTGGAGTAGTTGTTGAGTGTTACCTCGTGCTTGGTTCATGTCATGATTTACCTTTACTATCCAAAAGGAAACCTCTATATCCGAGACAACTAGGGCTGCACATGGGACGGTACGGCCCGGTTTTCTTATGGAACCGGTCCCTGTACTTGGTATTGACCGGTACTGAAATTTGAGGACCGGTCCCTGTACTTGTACCTAGTGTTGTACCGGTACAAGTCCGTTACCGGGTATTTTACCTGAAAAACAACAACAACTTTAGTCTAATCCATTCAATTGATTCAAACCCCATCTCAAATCAGAATTTTCATCTCCTTAATCAAACCCATTTTCATGTCCATCACCATCACCAGGTAGGTCAACAACAACGTTTGAGGAACAAAAAAAAAATTTACATTGAATTGATTCATCATCATATGCATCACAACATCTTCTGATAAGACTAACAAAATAACAAAGAAAGAGGTTCAGTTTCTAAAGCAGCAACACCAAATAGAGAGGTCATCAGTTTCCAGAAACAACAGCAAAAAAAAGAAAAGAAAAGAACATTAAGAAAGAGGGTCATTAATCAATTCCACGCTGCCTTAGCCACTGATGCACGTTGGTTCTTTATCTTGCACGAATCCTCTTTGAGCTTAGCCTTTTTGATCTCGATTTGTGATTTTATACTCGTGATTTCCTTCTTCAAATTTTTAATTTCTTTCTCCCTTTCCAAATCACGAGACTCGATCTCATTTGGTAAACACATATCTCATTTTTCTTCATCTTCTCATTATTATACAAATCTTAACTATGGAATCGCTATCAGTAAACAAAAATAATGAACTTAGAAATGAAAATAGAATGGAAATGGAGAAGGAAGAAGAAGGAAAATGGAAGGGCAAGTTTTTTTCATTTCTTCTCTCAAGTCTCGAAATGAAGTCCTGATGTGGGACGACAATGAAAGGAGGAGGTGAAACGAACGAGGAGAGTTTGTAATTAGGATGGACGGATAGGATTAAACATAATCAAGATCTGAACGGACTACATTAATCAGTTCTTTTGGGACGGTTCCTACCGGTACTCCCCCTAGAACCGGTGTCTGTACCGGTATAGACCGGTTCTCAACTTCCAGTACCGGTGTATGTACCGGTTAGGCCGGTTCCGGTCCGATACCGGTTCAGTAATTCCGGTTCCACTCCGGTCCAGGTACTCTCAACTGGTTCTTGTGCAGGCCTAGGGACAACCGTTATTGTCTAAATCTCGGACAATGAATTCTAACCTTTGATTATTCTTTTCTCTACCCATTATCAATCTCAATGCTAAAGTCATTCTCCTCTCTACCATTCAGATTGTGTCATGTCGTGTCCCAACATTGAACAAGCCCCTGCTGTATGTGGGTCGCTATCTAAAATCTAGAGTCAATAGTGCTATAATGATATCCAGTCATTGCTGACGAGTATTTGTCCTGCCTGGATTATTAGGCCGACCGAGCGAAACGAGGGAGAACTCTATATATGGTGACTTAATGTCAATGTGAAGGGTGACATTTTTTTCCAATTTTACAAAAAAGATTGAATTTGGTTCAACGATGAAAGGACCTTAGTACCTCTCTTAGATGTTTTTCATTCTTTAAACAGAAGTAAATACATGTAGTGTTGAGGACATTTTTGTCAAATAAAAAAAAAACACGGAATTAAGATGGAGGTTCTTGGGTCGAATCCCTGCTACCTCCAAAAAAATTATTTTTCCTCCCTTTTTCTTCTTCTCTTCTACCAGTATTCGAATAGGCACAGCAGCAGAATCTCTCTCGAATCCTTTCTCTTCGTCGACGTAGAAATCCAGTTTCTTCTTCATCACTTTCACACCCTAAATTACCGTATCAAACTTTTTCAAAATCTTCATTACATTGATCGAAATCGATCAAATTCAATGTCTCATTCAGAAGGAAAAAAAAATCAATTCTCAACCCTCAAAACCCAATTCAAGGAATCAAAGAAAAATAACTCGACTTCAATTCAATGAAAATAAAACATAGAAGTCCCTATTTAAGTTATTGAACCTTTTGTTTTAGTCAATTCGAACAAATTTCATATTCAGAAATCATTTGCAAACATAAAAAATATTTTTGCAGTGTATCTACAGAGATTACGGGTCAATCCCGGTTTGAAAGCGGGTGTAGAAGATGGCCAATCGGATTTAGGTATCGGCGGATCCGTGAACCCAGTGATGTTCTCCAGTTCCACCCTAATTGTAGCAGTGTTTTCAAGATTATCATTTCTTCATTTTTTTTCCTCCTCTGTAATCAATCAAACAACGTAAATAAAACAATTCAGGTTAGTGGGTTTCATATACAAAAACATAATCATTGTGAAAAAATATAAATTGGAAATCAAATCGGAAATCTACAAAATGAGAGGAAAATAGAAAAACAAAATATTTAAGAAAGATAAATTGTTTGTTTGCGATAGATGGGACTTCTAAGCATGAAAGAAAGAGAAAGATTAAACAACCCTTCAAGTAAAATGAGTTATCCTCGGGGAAATCCTAATGTTTGGGTCAAATGTTATGGACGGGTATGTTTTCAGTCAATGAATATTGACGGACTGGGTTGAATCGGTCAACCTAGTTGATACCAAAAATACATTTTATCCCTCCAGTTAACTCAACCACACCCGTATTATTAATTGGGTACTTGTGAAACAAATTCGCATAATATAAATTGGGTACCTTGTTAACATTGTCGCATAATATTAATTGGGTACATCTTTAAAGAGGTCGTATATTATTAATTGGGTACCTGTAAAACAAATTCGCATAATTTAAATTGGGTACTTGTGTAACATGGTCGCATAAATTACAATGGTATCTTATTTTTCAGTGTACCATAATTAATCAGTACTGATTGTGAAACTACAAACTCAAGGATCTAAATGTGCCTAGTAGTACTTTTGAAGGATGTTCTGATCGATTTTTTTTCAGATCTAGTTTGACAGATAACAACCTATAATTGCTGCTGCATCTGATCCTTCTGAATTTTCAATTCTTATTTCTAACCAAGAATGAGATTCTTCTGCCTTGCCTTGATAGATGTCAATGCGGTCTAATAAATGTATAGTTGTACTTGTATAAAGACACCAGTTCCTAGTGTAGTGCTGGTGACCATGGATAAATTTTCTTTCGGGTTCTTAGAAAAACAACCCTTAAGAAATGTATAGTCTCCTGTCTCCTGTCTTGTTCGCAATCATGACCATGGAAGCACACCATGCATCTATACCAGTTCTTCATAAACTCAGGCCACCGTCACCAGCAAACCCACTTCTCGCTATGTTACTCGTTTACTGCCAAGCCATCCGGCGATAGCACTAGCTTCATCTTCATTCATGCCTTGTCTCACTGCTGCCAACCAAACCATTACTTCCATATTAGCCATTCTTTCTCACTACCCATTTAATCACGTACAACACCACCAGGTATTTCCATTTCTAACCATTTCAGCACCTTCATGTTTACTGGCAGCAGCAAACTCACACATGCAGCCAAAACCATCTTCATTCATACCTCCATTTCCGTCTTGATAAATCTTCTCTCAACTGAATCCATCCCAAGCTATTCTATTTATCAACTCTTCGTTGCTCCTTCATTTACGTCTACGATCTGTGTACAATCACCACTAACTTCAATCTCTCTTCGTGCATGAGTTTCATCACCACAGGTTTCAATCCAAGTTTTTGCTTCCATCTCCATTCTCTCTACTGCCACCTTCTCAGTCAACTACTATCGACTGCAACCATTTTTTCATCACCAAAATCCTTATACTGCCTGTTTGTTGTTCTCAACTGCAAACTCCTCCAAAAGACCATCAAGGCACGACACCAACATCACACTTTTTCATGGCTAAACTCGAGCACCAACTGTCGCTGCCATCTTTCTTCCACTTCTCAGCATGAACCCATTTCACACCACAACAAACCAGCAAGTAAATCTCAACACTAGTTCCAACTTGAACCGGCCAACATGAACAACCAACTCAGTACCTTTCTTCTCGCTGTTAACATTATACCACCAGTTCGACAATTCGAAACCTATTCTGAAATATTAAATCAAAAATCAATCACCACCTCCGGTTCTTCTTCATTTACAGCTCCACTTCTGTTGCTTGCTGTTAAGAATGTTGTTAAGAGTTCGTCACAATATTGTTAAGAGTTCGTCACAAAAACAACCAATGTTTTAACAACAACCGAACAAAGGTTACCTTTCCGTCATAGAGATGGTAAAACATCAACAGGACATAACCAACACATGGAGACGTCTTGTCCAGAAGTCCCTTCATAATGTAGAGAAGATAGATATTATGCATTAGAAATCAACTCACGTTTGTTGCCTTGTAAAAGTGGGCAAAAGACAAGGAGAAAGATGAATACATGGTGATTTTCTCGTTGAAGCACACGAAATATGAAAACAGCTAAAGCATAAAGAGTGAATGGATTTGAATCAGTTCTTGAAAATCGAAAATATACATTTCATACATCATTTAACTCATCTTGGAAGGGGACTACTATGATCTGTTGATTAGTTAAGATGGAAGTAGAACTGTAAAGGAGAGTTAAGAACCTTCAAAATCAGGAACAACTGGAACTGCAGAAGCTCTTGTGCTTCTGCACATATCCTCAATCTGCGACATTAGAACATGAAAATAGAAGATACGTCTAGCTAGAGCCTTTTAGTTCCCATCAACAAAGAATAACAAGAAACCAAAGCTTTACCTATCTCCATACTTCTTCATTTGGTGCATTTTTATCAGCGAGAGTTATAGTGTATGGTTTTTTCCTGCGTTCATTAGCAACCATCTGCCAATATTTTCCTGCATTTATATCATAATAGGTTATCACCTTATGCTTACTAAAGAATGGACACACTTGGCTTCATCATAGCACACTTCAACGTAATCTGATCAGCATTCCTTCACCACTTATGGAGAACTATTGCATTGTATTAGAGAAATCAATACCACACACTTGAAGGCACAACTAGAGAGACTACATGCAAAACACCAGTTCCATTTGTTGTGATGTTCCTTGTACTGACCCATCTTCATTCGCATCTGCTTGGACAAGACAAAGAACCACAAAAAGTGTTGCTTAGAGTCTTCTTCTTCTCTAACTCCATCTCGTCTACTACCTATACTCCTCTCTGCTTCTTAAGATGAGAGCTTACAATGTTGGGTGGTAATAAGCCGGACATGTGGCCTCTAGCATAACCTGAAGCAAGTGAACTGGCACATATGTAACACATTCAATACACTCAAAATCCTCTTAGAATGCTTAAACGACAATCAATTTCAGGAAAAAAAAAATTACGGCATTTTATCAAACACATAAGGTGCATTGTACAAAACAATAAGTTTTTTAAAATTTTAAAATTAAGCTAGATTTAGGAAAGATGATTAAACCATACCGCTCAACGTTTTCCAATTGCTAGCCTAAAATGTGGGAGGAAATAACAATGTGACCACCGTCTTCTCTATTATTTTTTCTTATTAGTCTTCTTCTTGGTTTATTCTCTGTAACAAAGCAGATTAAAGGTAATGTTGTTTGTAAACTATTCTCAAATCTTAACTATGAAGATGATAGTTAAGGTAATGTTACAAAAATGAGATTCTTAATTCACAGCTCCGCCTCTGGTTCTTTTTCATTCACAGCTCCACTTCCATTCTCTGTGTTCTTTGTTTTATACCTCAAAACCCATATTATATTAACTATGGTTGCAAACTAATTCGGGTTAAGGGGTAAAATGGGAAAAAAATTGGAAACTTAAGATATAGGATCGGACTGACTAGCTTGTCCTTCCCTGAAAGAAAAAAGGAAACCTGGAGGGATCGGTGGGAATCCTAAATAGTTAGGATTTCTATGAGGAAAACCCAAATAAAATAACATGTTTCATCTTTATTTAGGTATATGGTCAAGAATAAAGTAAACAATTTAAGTTGGAGGTATTTCATCGTTCACCAGAAGTTGAATTAGAGTAGAGAGAGAGAGTGTTGAGAAGAGAAGGGATGAAAAGAAAAAGAAAGAGAAACAGTTCAAGCAAAGCAGATAATGAGTTGAATTGGATCGACTCTTTTGACTACTCTACACTCCACTCCACGTGTTGGGCATGCGCAAAAATATAAGACCAAGGGAGACTCGTATACGTGGTAGGTTTCAAACAAAAACATCATGCACCATAGTTGGCCGGTAAATTCACGAATCCGACCATTTGGCGGATATGTCCGTGTCATCCATACATTTGTAACCATGACTCCACCGTTTTTTTTTTTTTTTTTTTTTTTGATTTGACTTAAAAAATATATGAGCTATTGGTTTGTCCCATAAATTTGGGGTATGTTATTTCATAACTCAAACAGGTTCGAATCAGGTTGCGACTCAATTCTGACTTAGTTTAAGAAAATAACAGTCTAAGTCATATAGAGTAAGATCCGGACACGTAAGTCAAAAATAAGATGAAATCTTTGTTTGAACATATTTTTGGTTTACAATTTCGCTTAACAAATTTACCTGACTGATTCCGTGCCAATATGGCGGAACTAAATTGTAAGTACAAAATTAAGTTTTGCGTCAATTTTTTCGGTCGGCCGTCCCACCGTGGCAGCGGTCATCTAGTATATATGGTGGCTTTATGTCAATGTGGCTCGTGACATTTTTTCTAAATTGAAACAAAAAGATTGGATTTTGTTTGGTGTCACATTTGAAATGACGCCACTATCCCTCACTTTTATTCCAATTACTATGACTCCTTATGTATCATATCTTTTTAGGGGTATAATTGGAAAGCAAACTTTAACATAACATATCTAAAAATCCGCGCCTCGGAATTTTATAAAATTTATCTCGTTGGAAAGCTAATAAAAAAACATATCCAACGAGCACAAACAACAATATCAAATTTAGAGATTTTACGAAAAATACAGAGGTGTTTATCCTTTTAGGCATAATTTTTGAAAATTGAATGCATAGTCATTATGCAAACCACCACTAAGGATGCATAATATGTTATGCATCCATATTTTGGTTTAGGCATTAACTAATTTTTTTTTGCAACTAATAAAACGACGTGCTCTCTCCATTTCAGGAAAAATAATATTTTCATTTTAAGCACAATTTTCGAAAACTGATTATATATCCATTATATAAAATTTAGTTTTGCGCCAATTTTTTTACTCGTCCGTCCCACCGTGGAAGCGGTCATCTAGTATATTATATGCACGGATCTGGTAAAAGTCCTCCTAATCTAGACCAAATAAAATGAAATTCCTAAATTAGAGAAAGAGATAAAGATGCTCAACTTTTTTAGCTTTAGAAACATCTATAATTAATAATTTGTAATTTTATACTAAAACTTCCCCTTTCCAAAGTCGACGGAAGAACTTGTGCACTATGAAAGTACATGATGGGCATGGTATCATGCCACCAGTCTGGCCCAGTTATTTTTCAGCATTAAAGTGTACGCGTTATTTTATTTTATTTTAATGCAAACCAGACTTGTCATTAAACCATAATATTACATAACTTCTAAACTAACTTCCTTTCGAGTGTGAATTCATGCACACTCCTTAACGAGTGTATATTTCACATTTCAATCTCTATCCTTGATTTAATTTAGGGAGTTATTTAGCGAGGATCGTGATTCTAAACATGGAGGGTAATGGGACCATCAATTAAAAAGTCAACCAATCAGAAGAATATGTGAAATATACACTCGTTAGAGAAGTGTGAACAGATTTGAACTCCTTCCTTTCATCCCTTACCAGTCTATCAAGTTCAGTAGGGATGTTACAACCAAAATCAATGGAAGTTTTTCCTGACCTAGCTTTGTTAGCTATAACATGAGCTAAGTTATTCGTCGTTTTTTTTACATGACTGACCCCAAAATACATAGTGGTAGACAACATATGTCTTATTTCATTTACATAGCTCTAATTCATCCAGTGGATAACTGAGATGACATTACTTAAAGCACTAATTACATTTTTACAATCAGTTTCAAACACAACATTCTTGAGATTAATTTCTTTGGCTCACAGAATAGCATGTTTCATGGCCAAGCATTCCGCTTGCTCTGGGTCTATTCCTCCATAGAAGAGTCTGCCACTGACTCCTTTGGATGTACCTGCAGAATATCTTATTATTAGTCCAATGCAAATTTCTTTGTTAAAGTAGTTGAATGAAGCATCTATATTCATCTTGAGACAATTAACTGGGGAGGAGACCATTTGATAGTGATACCATTAAAGGTAGCTGTGTTTTGCCTGGAATCCTCTTTCATGCAGAGATTTACTAGACTTTGGACTTGATGACAAGTAAACCAGCAGTTGTCATTTTTATTATCAAACACTTTGATACATCTGTTTTTACAGATCTGTCATGTTGTGCACATCAAAGTGTATACCCATTGGACCTTATCTTCTCCATTTGGAACTTCAGAGAACCAACTAAAAATCCAAGTCTTTATATTTATTATCTGTCTATGTATATTATCCATGTTTACATTTATTCCTATCCAAATTGACCCTGCATAGTCACACTCCATAAGAAGATGTTGTAGAGTTTCTTCATGGGAGTTACAGAAAGGACAATTGGAGTTAATGTCTGTCTTATAATGAATAATTTTCCCTAAAGTTGGAACAATGTTTCTTAAGCACTTCCATAAAAATAATTTTACTTTATGTGGAACTTTTGATTTCCATAAGTTCCTCCATATTATTTTTCGGAAAAGTGCCTGATGTTCACCTTGAGAAGAATAAGAATTAGTCAGGTCCTTGTAAGCCGATTTGACTGAGAATTCTCCGGTTCCGTTAGGCTCCCAGATCAATCTATCCTAACCATGCTGATTTAATCTCATCTGAAGGATCAAGTTAGCAATATTATCAGGAAAAAACTAGGATGGTAATCTATCCTGACCATGCTGAGTTAATCTATCATGACCATGTTGAGAATTCTCCAGTTCTGTTTGACTAACTGATTATTCCATCTTCTTGGATTATGCAGCATAAGATCAGATACATGCATTAATCTTGCTGGTTCTCTGAAGTTTTATTTAGGAGTTGGAGGCTCATTCATTAAAGAACTAGGATGGTAAACAACTAGGATGGTTCTATCCATCGTTAAAGAACTATGGAGGATTCCAAGGGCGGAGCTCAAAGTTATGCATGGTAGTAAAAATAGGTTTTGAAGCCCTTATGATAAGAAAAATAACATCAAAATTTTCAGATTCGGCTAAGTTATTACCTTTCAAATCTTATATTAGTCTTCCTGCTTACAAAATTATCGTGAAAGAAAAAGTTGACCGATAATATAAACACAAGGTCCTTTTAGATTCAGGATCTGCTCTGAGTATATATATATTAAGTTATATGAAATGGGAAAATGTTTCGTTTTTGTTAAAGTTTTAAAGAGTTGATTATGAATATAAATGTCAAAATTTTAATCTAATTTATCTCACTCTAAACCAGAAGATCCTTAAAGAGTTTCATACCTGAATATGAGCCTTCCCGTTAGTATATTTTTGTTACTTGTTTGATCTTTAATGAAAGTCCAATGCATCATTTTTTGTTAGATGGATGAGAGGCTTCAGTAAGTTTCTAAGTTATTCTTAATGATTTATGGATAATGATTGTCTTGTTTTCACTCATGCTAATTTAACCAGTGTGACTAATCTCTTACAAGTTTTTCAAGATTTTAGTTCACAATCTGGTCAGGTCATTAATTTTGAAAAATCATCCATTCTATTAATAATCTGGAATCTTCGAGCTGTGATATTCTCAGTCACATTCTAAGTGTTAAAAATATGAGTGAAAATAAGAAGTACCTTGGTTCTCCTCTTCTAATATAGGGAAATCAAAGGTTAAATTTTTTTCTGAAGTTAATACTTCTTTTTAAAGAAGGTTATCCACCAGGCAAGGAAGTACTATGTGTCAAGTTGGAAGAGGTACTATGGTTAAAGTTGTGCTCAATGTTGTTCCTATGTATCAAATGAGTTCTTTCAAGATTCCTAAAAAGCTCATTAAAAATTAGATACTTTACAAAGGAAATTCTTCTGGAGTTATAAAAATAATAGGGGTAACAATCATGTAGCTTGGCAAGACTTATGCATACCTAAGGAATTTGGGGGCCTTGCTTTCAGAGATCTTGAAGCTTTGAATCATGCTTTCCTTACTAAGATAACCTGGAGAACATGCAACAATTCTGAACTTCTCTAGCTTCTCACTTGAACATCCCAGCGGTTCAGTTGTTGACCACTGGTGTTACATCCTTCTGTTTTCACCTCTTTGAGAAAAACCCAGGCACTAAGATCCCGTTTCCTTTCTATTTATCTCTCTGTTTAAGATTACTGTAATCAAGCGCGCTTTTGAGAGTATTTTGCTCAAAAGATGACACACAAGATGTTGCTTATGTTGGAGAAAAATAGACTTTTACTAAATGATTTTTGTGATCTTGGTATGAATTGAACTTGACACCTATGGGTTGCAAAGCTACATATCGCCTAAAATCCTAAATCCGAAGCAATTACAATGAAAGCTACATATCCCTAAAATCCGAGTTGAACACCTCTAAATTATAACAAAACTGAGGTAAAATCAAAGCAAAACATAAGAACTAAACCTACAAAAATCAAAACCAAACTAACAAGATCTGGAATAGAAACGAAACCTGCACATCACACTTGACGAGATCTAAAGGAGTAACAGCTGTATGAGTATTACCTCTCAAGATTGATTTTGAGAATTCAGCTCCATGATGTTGGCAACAAAGACGCCTCCAGCAGTTCCAAATATCCACAATTCAGTATTATTTTAGCCTTCAAAATAATACTCCCTGTCTCCCTCCGTTCCTGAAAATAGATAGTATCACCTTTTTGTTTTAGCCTATTTTCCAGAGAAGGAGGGAGTATCATTAAAGAAAGAGAATTTGACAATGTAATCTCTAATCTGACACAAATATCTCTTCTATATCTAATCTAAGTAGGGTTTTAGGTTCCACAAACTCCTGTTAATACATGTTCTGTGTTTGCTTAGCTATAGATTGAAATAAAAACCATTCAAAAGAGAGCTACAAAATTACCTGCAAAGCACATGGAGAAAACGCTTATTCATATGAATACATAGATAAAACGACCCAATGAAACATATAAACAAAGCAAATATCTTAACAATTTGACAGATAACCTAATGAAACATGCAGACAATTTTAAATTTCTAACAAGTTTCACATACAGCTAAATCTATTGGAGTTCGGCAAATGATATAAAGCAGGAAGAAAAGCAACAAAAAAGAAGAACCAATTTCAGAAAAAACTGAAAGCATCAAAGGTAGAGAAGAGTGTCCGTTACCTTGGCTATTTTAACGTCTATAGGTCTGTCCAACTCTATGTTTCCCAGAGAATAAATGCTTTGGTCCGAGAGTTGGAAATGTCCTATCTTCTTCTCCCCTCTTAGCATCCTTGTTCCTCTTTTTTGATGCTCCACAAACAAGTTTTAAAGCCGTACTCATCTGGAGCGCATCTCTGAGACCTTCTCTGGGTACAGTTTCACCAGGTGGTCATGACCTTGACCTTGACCTTTACCTTGGGCATGATTGAGATCCGAGTCGCACTTTTTGTTGGCCCCCTCATCTTCCATTTCCGTAGCATCGTCATCGCTGTCTCCCCTAAACCTCTCCCTCTTTCTTTCCCTTTCTATGGATTTAATACAGGCACGGTTAATATCTTTAAAAGGATCAACAGCCAACGCGGATAGCTGCCTCTTCATTCCCTATGATGTGAACTTGTTGTCCTTGTCATGTTTCCTTGGTACAATAGGCCTACATTCTGCTGTGCTCTTCTTAACCCTATGTTGTTGAATGATTAAACTTTTCTTCTTCCTGATGGCAGCTAGAGTTTTTCGTTCTTCTGGGGGGTCAACTCCTTGCGATCCATCTTACCATCCTCCTCTTCCTCTTCCTGTTCTAGACGAAGTCTCTCTTATTTCCACTCGTCATGTGCTCAGATATAGTGTTCCTACACATTAGCAGAGCAAACACCAGCCACACATTCTTTCCTCTTAATCTCTTTCAAGTTTCAAGCTTCTTCTTTTCCTTCTCTGCAGCTGCCTTCGCTTTCGCCTCCAGAACTCGCTGAGGTATACAAGGTGGCCTTTCTTTCTAATCTCTTGGCTTTGGAACTGCTACACGAAACCGTGATCTTGTTTGACTTGATTTTTAGTTTCACCTTTTGCATTAATAGTCTTTCACAGACTTCATTTTTCATAGAAATCACTCCCTCCTCTGATAAAAAGTGCTCATCCTACACCCATCACAGTCTTTATAGCTTCTGCCTTCATCTCCTTCACCAAATTTATAGCGTCCAGGTACTCGACGCCTTCTTATCAAGACCATAAGCAATTGCAGCAGCAGTTGGTTTATTGATGATTCTCATGACATTAAGACCAGCAAGGAGACCAGCATCCTTTGTATCTTGATATTGTGAATCATTGAAAGTACGCAGGGGCAGTAACAAAAGCATTCTTTAAAGAAGAACCAAGATAAGCTTCCCAATCTCGCGCATATTGATAAGAACCATAGATGGTATTTTTTCAGCTGAAAATTGGTTCTCTTCGCCTTTGTATGTGACGTTAATAATGGGTATTTCACCTGGTCCAGCAATGACCTTGAAAGGCCATAGCTTCAAATCAGCTTGAACTGATGGATGTGAAACCCTTCTCCCCATCAGATGCTTTGTTTGCATCTACAAATGTCAGAAACCAGAAAAATTCAGTACAAACATTCAGAGTAACTCATAGATAAGAGTATTCCATATAAGCACTAACAAACACAAGAAGAGAGGCACAATAATTTAAAACCGACAAAAACAAATTGGTGGCAACTCTTTTTTTGCCAGATAGTTGAATTCAATCTGAGTCAACTGAGTCAGACTCGGTACAGAGATGAATAAAATTTGAACAAGGCTAAATGTTTACGTTTTGTTCAGATCAAGCCAATTTGTCCTAGTCTGACTCAGTATCCATCCAAAGATAAGGACTTATGCCACTAGTAAGATCTACATTGTGCTAAATCAGCCGAATCCGCCTCGATTGATTCAAATCGGTGTGTCAATCTAGACAGTTCGTATTTAAATTACACAAACATGCACATTGTTCAATCTAATAGCTTCCCAACTGACTCAGAAACACTTGACTCAGACACATGTGTAACTGGGATTGTGTGAAAACATGCCTAATTGTCAGCATTATTAAGGAAAGTCAGTTCTGCCAACTTAATTGTCTTTTAGGCCTACAGAGATTCAAACCAGGATTCATTGGGCATGAAGAAAACATGCATTGGTTGCTCAGTATCTGTAGATCCTGAGGTCTTTGAAGGAGACCCATGCCCAAACATCTTGAGTTGAGGCCATCGTAAATCAAAAGAAGTTGAATTTATTAACAACATCCTAAGGGTGAAACAGCGAAAGGCTTTCATTGTGTTAATTTAAACCTATTCAGGCTGTCTTCATGTGTAATGCTAAGCGTCAGCCTGCTCAAGATCTTCCTCAGGTTCAGTTTAGTGTCGAAGTGCTTACCAGATGGTTAAACATATATTGCAAAATTCTCAAAACATTTGGAACTTGTTTTCAACATGAAAGCTGAAAGTGAGTTTGTTTCCCCCTTGACATGTTGAAGACAGTGGTTTTCAAAATCAAGAAGGATGCTAATAGGATCATGGAGGGATGGTAATGCACGTCCTGGAGGCCACACTTGCACAAGTGTTTGTATTAAAGGGGTTTACAACCCAGCCAAAACAAAATACTAAACCACCTAATTTACAAGCAAAATAAAATCCGTTGCAGGGTTAAAAAGCCAAGCCAATAGACGACACTAGATACTTGCATATGCCATATATACCATTATCATCTGCGTACATGCTAATTTGCTAGATAAGATCAACTAAGCTAGTATTTTTTGGAAGAAAAAGCAAAATGAAACTAAATGGTGGCTAATAACGCTACTTGGGATCTAACTGAATCGAAGTTCAGCAGCAATTGGAGAATTCATACAACTGTGGAAGTAGGCATAATTTGTGTGAGGTACCTTTCCTAATAGCCAACAAACAAAATCATTGTTTTAAATCATGTAGCATTCCGCAGTGGTACAGAACTCTGCCTAAAATCATTGTTCTAAATCTTAGTAGTATTCCTCAAGGTACAGAACTCTGCCTATTCACTCTATCCTTCTTGTGAATTTTTTATTGAGGATTGAAGACAAACTTTACTGCAGCTACCATTGGTCAAATGATTAAATGCAGAGTTAACAAGGCTATATGGCTTAACCTACAGCCTAAGATAAGAAAGTAAAAAACATTCCCATAAAGCTGGATTGATGGTATAAAGAAATAAAAACAGTAGTACTCACTAAGACAATGTCAATAGCATTTTTGTTCACATAAATGTTACTTATTATCTAATTTCGAAATCAAGGCCAACGAAGATTACCTGACCATTATAAGTAGGTATCCAGCCAGGATCTCATCCTCCTACAGCTGGTTGAAAAGGCTGATCAGGTCTTTGTGCCTCTTCAATTTCAACTGATTACATTTTCTTCGTTTTATCTTCGGCTCGTCACCTAATTTTCTTCATTTTATCTTCAGTAAGAAATCCCAACTTACCAAATCAGTAAAAGGGTGATTAAGATGATGAACAACATTATTCCAAGCTAATTTGCACTCAAGAGCTAATTCAGATGGTGGTCGAATTAAGAAAATGAAAAATGTAATTTCTTTGGGTAGAAAATTGAAATACTCCATGATTGATGAAAACTCTTTAATCTTTATAAATAGATGGAAAAAATAGAGATTTATTAGGGGTTAAGAAATTGGGATGAGGGAAACCATGGGAAAATGGAGAGGTTTTTCTCACTCTGGAAAAGAGTAAAGTTGAAAAGGAGAGTGTTTTCTTAGGATATGACATGAGAGAAGAAGTGGATGGGCCTGGCTAAGCCCGGCCCATGATGAGCTTAGGTCCTGCACCACTACCAGCACCCATTGAAGGACCATCCTCATCCATGCCACCAAAACTACCCATGTTAGCTGGTCTAGCACCACCTTGATACATCTTAGAAATAATTGGATTGCAAAGACTTTCCAGCTCTTTCTTGTCATCAAATTGCTCCACCTCTGGGATCTGGTTGGTGTCAAGCCACTGGATAGCATCTTCAATTACATCCTCACTTTTCTTCTTGTCATCTGGTGCTAATTTCCCAGCAACTTCTTCTCGTCCTTGATAGTATTCCTCATATTGAAAGCATAGTTCTCCAGAACATTCTTTGGTTCAATTTTCTGCTTGTGTTGTTCATCTTCTGTCATGTAATTCTGTCCTGTAATTCTCTGCCTCTTGCACCATCTTTTCAATTTCCTCCTTAGACAACCTTCCTTTTATCATCAGTGATTGTCATTTTGTTCTTCTGCCAATAGTTTTATCCACCTTGAACAATCTAATAATCTATTGAAGTTCAGTCAGACCCAGTCTGGGAGTTTGACTATACAGACGAACTGTGCACTGGTGTTGACCTTTTTTCCTACCATTGGTGAAATGAAGTATGCTTGGAAGAAATAAGGGGAGTATCCTGATGAAATGTTGGAGAGTTCTAATCTGCCAAATTTAAACAAACTAAATGGTTAACAGCCAACTCAAGTACATATAAGTTTGATAAAAAAAAATGTTAATTCTACAAGTATTTATGCAAATCCACCACATCATATTTCTGCGGTTCAGACAAACTATACTTCCCTATATTATGTTTGAATGTTGGAGGGGGTTTTATTCTATTAAATAAAATCCCTATATAACGTTTTATTGTTTTTGAAATTCATTTTTTATATCAAATAGAGACCCTTGCTGATGATCTATGTTCATGGCAGGCTACCTGTGTATTAAGTTTAACTTGTTTTGTAATGTAACCTTGGGATTACCAAATGAGAACAAAATGACGAGAGGTAAGACAAAATACAGACATGGCCAGTACCTTCTATACAAGGTTGTAAATATTCTCACGCTTCACTACCTTATTCTCTTCTTATAATCATATCCTGACTTCATTCACCCAATCCCATCATAGGGTATCTAACATCTACATATTCAGCCTAAACACTTATAATTATTATGCAAAAAACAATAGAAAAGGAAGATTATCTTTAAATCAAGGCCCGTTGTTCCCATGAGAATATTACCTCAGAATTGGCTTTTAAGATAGAAAACAAAATTGCTTCAGCTTTTAAGACAACAACAGATAGTTTTTCTTGTTATTCATTGTTTTTCTTAGTTACAGAACTATCACTGTCACTCACAACTCTGATCAAACACATTGCAAAAATTAACAGCAAAAAATAAAATCTAAGTAAATAAAATTGAAGACAGAGACAAACAAGAAAAATCCCAGGAAATGTCTTGAATGAGAGTACCTCTCATGGGTTTATGTCCATCACTACGCCAAGCTCTTCTAAAACACTCATATGGTCTTGGCATCTTCACTACCTCAAATAAAAGATGGATGAAAATGAAATTTACTTCAATAAAAGGAGCAGACAACGGGAACTCTTTTACTTCCATTCCATGAAACTAGAAATCTCAGTAGGTGGAGATCTCATATTCTATTCCATACGAAACCAATATCATCATAAAATTGATATCTACTTGTCCGATAAGAAATGTATGCTCTGTGGCAATTCTAACCATACAAATGTTTTATCAACTTACATATACGATAAACTTATGCTATGAATTACACCAAGCAATAATGAACAACAGAACAGCTTCTTAGAATTTAGACTAAGCACAGAAATCACAATAAACTGCACTCTTGACCACTGATAGAGACTCATGGCGCTTATAAGTAACTCTAAGTCAGAATCCCAAACAACGTTTTTAAGTAATGATTCATATTGACGTCCATCTTTGAAAGGAGAAAAGAAAGCAAGATGCGGTTCAGAATTAACCATCATTCTTAATCAACAAACTAGAGATAAGTAATTGTTCCAAGAATATTAATGACCCACTGTGTAATGCTACTTCATTCTTAAAAACATAAATTTCAAAATCTACATGAAGAAAACAAAAACAATAACATCCACTCAACTGATATTCTTTCAAACCCATGTAGTATAACATCAAGCACCTTTACGAAAAACAAAAAATGTTACACCAAACTTGGCATAAAAGAGCCACTTAATTGCAGTCTGTATCTCGCATTCTATAGAGTACCTCTCATGCAACCCTTATAAGTGTTTTTTCTCGTAACAAGGTCTCAAATACTAATCCAAGAATACTATGACTACACAGAAAATTATAAACCCCATATTTCGTTTCAACAATAAAGATTATATTCAGCAATAACCATGTCTAATGAATTGCATCCGATAATAAACCAAAATAACAACTCCATAATCAATCGGCTAGCTTGGCTAGGTACGTGACCAAGCTAGGGCTAAAGTCATGAGGAGACTTTATACGGCCAGGATTTGCTCCTGGGATTGAAGGGCAACCGTTGATGGGCGGAGAAAATTAGAAGGAAACCCCTTTGAAGAGTCTACTTTAACATAGTTATTCTTCGTTAAGGTACACATTAGGATCCCAACTACTGGTGTCTCTGTTAGGCTTAGGAGACCTGAGCTCGAACTCCAAAAGCCACAATTTATGTCAAATAGAACATCAACTAATATATAAGATTTATGTAATATGTAATGGTGACTATTCCAACCTCCTAGTCCTGCTTCTATCTCCATAGTCTTCGAAGAATAAGCTTTGAGAAGGTCTATTTGGAGTTGCATGATAGATAAAAGAAAGCTCTACAGATAGAAACTGATCACAAAATCAAGAGAGTAGAGAAACAGTGTACAGCAGAAGTCAACAGATATAAAGATATCAAATACAACAGTTAGCTGTAACAGTGACAGTAGCAAATAAGAAAGTTACATGATAAAAAGTCGTAGAGTTACTAAGCTAAACACACAAAATTGATAACATTAAGCAAAAAGAACAAAATATCATCTTGATATCCTTGGATTTGAAAGAAAATCTAGTGCGTCCACGGAATAGTTCATCATTGAGTTTCTGGATATGCAAATAGGAAGACTAAAAACAGGTAAAAGAGAAAAATGAGTTCTTAGTAAACCTTACACTGTTTTCATTCCTTTATCCCATTCAAAATTTGAAATGCAAAGATCAAGTGTCTATCCAAGAGGGCGGTGGAAGTACTGTTGGCATTGGCTATACCACAAACCGCAGAAACATCACACCTGCATCATGTGCATGTCTATTATCCAAGCAGAGCTCTTCGAAGCTACTGGTTTGGATATTAAACCCCCAAACAACATTTCATATTAAGTTCACACATAGCTAAATCTATCAGAGTTCAGCAAATTATATAAAGCAAAAAGAAAAGCAACAAAAAAGAACCAATTTCAGAAAAAACTGAAAGCACCAAAAGTAGAGAAGAGTGTCCGTTACCTTGGCTATTTTAAGGTCTATCGGTCTTTCCAACTCTACGCTTCCCAGAGAATAAATGCTTTGGTCCGAGAGTTGGAAATGTCCTATCTGCTTCTCCAATCTTAGCATCCTTGTTCCTCTTTTCTGATGCTCCACAAACAAGTTTTAAAGCCATACTCTTCTGGAGCGCATCTCTGAGACCTTCTCTAGGTACAATTTCACCAGGTGGTCATGACCTTGACCTTGACCTTGACCTTGGGCGTGATTGAGACCTGAGTCACAACTTTTTCTCATCATCCATTTCCGTAACATCGTCATCGCTGTCTCCCCTAAACCTCTCCCTCTTTCTTTCCCTTTCTATGGATTTACTACAGGCACGGTTCATAGCTTTAAAAGGATCAATAGCCAACACAGATAGCTGCCTCTTCATTCCCTGTGATGTGAGCTTGTTGTCCTTGCCATGTTTCCTTGGTATAATAGGCCTACGTTCTGCTGTGCTCTTCTTAATCCTATGTTGTCGAATGAGTAAACTTTTCTTCTTCCTGGTGGCAGCTAGAGTTTTTTGTTCTTCTGGGGGGGTCAACTCCTTACCATCCATCTTACCATCCTCCTCTTCCTCTTCCTGTTCTAGATGAAGTCCCTCTTATTTCCACTCGTCATGTGCTCAGATATAGTGTTCCTACACATTAGCAGAGCTAACACCAGCCACACATTCTTTCCTCTTAATCTCTTTCAAGTTTCAAGCTTCTTCTTTCCCTTCTCTGCAGCTGCCTTAGCTTTTGCCTCCAGAACTCGCTGAGGTATACAAGCTGGCCTTTCTTTCTAATCTCTTGGCGTTGGAACTGCTACGTGAAACCGTGATCTTCATTTTTAGTTTCACCCTTCGATTTAATTGCATTCTTCACAGAAATCACTCCCTCCTCTGATAAAAAGTGCTCATAGTCGATAGAACATTGTCATGGTCACTTTCACCTCCTGCACCTATCACAGTCTTTATAGCTTCTGCCTTCATCTCCTTCCCCAAATTTATACCTTCCTCTGAGAGACCATCCACCGGCTCAAATCAGTCTTGTTGCAGACAAGAATCAAAGGCTTGTTCGTAAACACAGATTTGATGCTGTGGAACTGTTGAGCAATTGAACGACTGATGTGAGAAAAAAGAGTTCAGATTAATGAATAGATTGAGAATGAAAATTGAACAAAATAAAACAATCAACAATAGAATAATTCAAAACCCTAAAAGGAAAAAATAATCATAGACATGAAATTGATACAAGAATTACTGAACAATTGGAAACCCTAGAATGAAGAAAACCAACCTAAAATAATGCAGAACAAAGAACAGAGACAAAATTGCAATTAACAGGGTTGGTTTTGTATGTACCGTTTCTTTTAGAACTTGTACATCCTTTATCAGTGCCTGCTCGGTACACAGAAGAAGGAAAAGAAGTGGAGAACCCCCTCGATAATTGAACTTAGGAATTATACACCATAATGTTTTCTCCCTTTACTTTACGAGACCTTCCAACACTTCACATTTTAAAAGATTTGAAGTCTCTATTTTTTTCGAAGAGAAGACGGGCTTAAACAAGCCCGAAACTTTTATTCGCATAGCTCATTGAAATTGAGGTTTGACGAAATATAATTAGGTGGAGAATTAGCATTCCACTTGCAATTTACATTTTTTTCATGGCATATTGGCATAGATTATGTGCCAGAAAGTTAGCATTTTTTGGAACATGTTCAAATCTAATACATGGAAATAAAGAAGCATCCCTTTTAACTTGTAAAATAACCGATCGAATGCTCCAGGGGATGTCTCTGGAATCACCTCTAACAGCATCTGTGACATTCTTTGCATCTCCTTCAATAATAACGTTTTGTAACCCTAAACACCTTGTCATTAAAACACCCAGTTTACAAGCAATTGATTCATCCAACAACGCGGACGTAGCATCAAATGTAATAGTTTCACAGCCCAAAATTTTTCCTTCATAATCTATAGCAATCGCACTGGCAGCACCATTATTAGGGATGAAGGCAGCATCAATGTTAATCTTCACAAAATATTCTTCTGGAGGTGACCATCGTTGATGCTCAGAACTTAAATGATTGTTGAGAGATGAAGATGCTTTATTTCCCATGCAGGCATTAAAATCCAAAGTTGTCTTACGAAGTATAACTTCTTGAGAGAATACATGCCCAGAGAAGACCATATCATTTCTTAGTTTCCAAATATCCCAGAGAATACAAACTCTATAGACAAAGCTATTATCTATATTCTGCTCCATCCACCAAGTAATGATATTTAGCGGAGATTCATTAAAACCTAAGCAATCAAACTCCATTGAAGCTTGACGGAATACCATCTTGGAATAAGAACATTCAAAAAGGAGATGGAATATAGATTCATCTTTTTCTCTGCACAAAGTGCAGGAATTGTCCCTCTAAGAGTTATATCTATTGATATTACTCTTAGAGCAAGTTTTCTTTTTTGAATCTATTGGAAAAAAGAACATTTTCTGGCCGAGGATATTAATCTGAGCAAGCAAAGAATATTACTATCGTAACAAAGAACTGCCTTACCTGGCCGAGGATATTCATTAATCTGAGCAAGAAAAGAATATTACTTTTTGCTTTTGATATTACCCTTTGCCGTTATACCCCCATGAGGCATTTTCCAAAGAAAAATATGTATCTTATGAAGGATTTCAGTGAATACCCAAAAACAATTCCATGGGAATTGACTTATGGCCGAGGATACAGGTATATCATTAGCCAACATATGGTAACAAAACTTGGTAGAGAATTTACCTGAAGACGTGCAATTCCAAGTCAAGATATCTTCTTCTTCTACATTTGGAACAATTGAGATAACCTTTTCCACAATATCTGGAGTGAAAATATCATTAAGGATAGCAATATTCCATGTATTCTCCTCTGGATTAATAAGGTTCAAGACAAATTCTAGATCCATAGTAGTTTCCCTATTCCTTGGTATAAAATGCTCTATATTATTTGGAATCCATGGATCTTCAAAAATATTAATCTTATTACCCTTTGCCACTTGCCAGAAAATGTTATTTTCTAAACGCGACCTTACTTCAATCATACTGTTCCAAATCGAAGAATTTTTATTACTTGTCTCAGCAGTCCAGTAGGAATCATCCCTTAAGTATTTTGCATCCAGAAGTTTAACCCACATTGCATCTTCCTCTTCAAGATAGCGCCATACTAGTTTACATATCAAAGCAATGTTCATCATCTCCGCAATGTGAATTCCTAAACCACCTTAATCTTTTTGTAATCCCATTTTCTGCCAATGGATGAAGTGTAATTTTCTTTCCTCTGGAAAATGACCCCACCAGAAACACCTCCTTATCTTGTCAATTTCATCTGTGACTCCTTTTGGCAATAAACAGATTCCCTTTGCATAAATAGGGATAGCATACATTGTATATTTACATAAGACACTCCTGCCTGCCAAAATAACAAAGTGTTGTCTCCATCCAGATTATTTAGTAGCAAACATATCTGTCAAAAAAACTATAGCTAGTAACCCTGTAATCAGATTTTAATAGGTAACTACCCAGATACTTGTCATCTACTGATATTTCTCTAACACCCAAATCTTGAATAGGGGACTCCTTCCTAATATCAGAAACACCTTTGCTAAAGTGAATAGCCGATTTAAAATAGTTACTTGACTGACCTAATAGATTTGCATACTCCTCCAATATTTTCTTTAAGTTAAGAACATTTATCCTAGAATAATCTCCAAAGAAAAATAAGTCGCCTGCAAACATTAGATGACTTATGGTAGGTGCCCAGTTGTTCATCTTATAACCCTGATATAACCCTTGAACTTCATATTGATGCATGCGAATAGATAAACCTTGAGAAGAGATTATGAATAGAGATGGAGATAAAGGACATCCCTGTCTAATACCACGTTCACTTGTAAATAAACCATGTGGAGAGCCATTGATATTGATGGAAAAAGAAGCATTAGTAACACAGGTCATGATTAGAGAATGCGTTGCACCTTGTATACCCATTAAATTTAACATTTCACCCAAAAAACTCCAGTTAACCCTGTCGCATGCCTTTTCCATATCTACTTTTAAAGCAAATTAACGATTTGTAGCATAAGAATTGTTCATACAATGAATTAATTCCTTAGCCACAATAATGTTAACAAGTATTTGTCTTCCTGGGACAAAAGCATTCTGTGACCAGCTTATAAAGGAGTCGGGGTATGGCTTAATTCTATTCGAAAGGATTTTGGAAACTATTTTGTACAATACATTACATAATGCTATTGGACGAAAGTATGAAGGGCATTCTGGATTCTTTATCTTCGGAACTAGGGTAATGTGAGTGTGATTAAAAATCTCTGGGAACGAAACATACTAAAATATATGCTGTATTAACTTCATAACATCATTACAAACTATTGTCCAACACTTCTTATAAAAAACAGGAGAATATCCATCTGGACCGGGTGCAGTATAAGATCCCATTTTAACTAATACAGACCAAATTTCTTCTTGAGTTGGGATTCTAGTTATTTCAACATTATCTACTTGCTGAGAAGTACTTAGACTGTGTAAAGAGAAAGGATGCTGCTCTGCAGATATATCTTGTTAAAATAAGGAGCGAAAATGATTTACCAAAATAGTCGAAACCTTACATGTATCTGAAGTCCAAGAGGTGTCATCTTTGCGTAAATGACTGATGTTATTTTTCCTCCTTCTTTGCTGAATAGATAAGTGAAAATGTCTTGTATTCCTATCACCATCCCTAGACCAAAGTTGTTTCATCCTATGATCCCAATAGGTTGCTTCCATTACCAAGTAGTCATTTAACTCCGTTGTTATCTTTTTTTTCTTGTTGAATAGTTGCTCTAGTGGGACTACGAGATTGAATACGAAGAAGTTTAGATTTCAGGATTTTGATTTTGTGCTTAACACAGCCAATTCTCTTGTGACTCCAGTCAGATAAAAATATCCCAAGCTTTCTAAGTTTAGAGAGAATATCCTCATGATCATCTTGACTCTAATATTCACCCACTTTTCCCACAAATTCAGGATGTGAAATCCCGTAAGCTTCAAATTTATAATTAGGTGGTGCTCTAGGGATGTTTCTTGAAGTATTTAGGATAATCAATGCATGATCATTGGAGATTCTCGGCAGATGAAGAACAGTTGCATAGTTGAAAGAAATGCACCATTCTGGATTGGCTAAGACTCTATCTAGACGCTGTCTATGAGACCCTCTAAAGCTTTGCTATTAATCCAAGTATAAGATGGTCATGAGAAACCTAAATCCAACAAATGGTTTTTATGAATGATAACATTAAAGGCAGATATGGAAGCATTAAGAACTGGCAAACCCCCATATTTCTCCTGGCTAGTTACAATCGCATTAAAATATCCAATAAATGACTTGCATCCTTTAAAGTTCTGCACATACCTTGTAAGAGAAGACCAAAAAGTAGCTATTTGATAAGAAACAAGAGGACGATATATGCAGAATAAATGCCATGGAAACCAAATTCACCATTTTGAACTTTAGCATGAACCAAATTAGAAGATTGGGAAATGATCTCAAAATTAATACCATCTTTCCATAATAACCATAATCCACCACTTCTACCTATTGATGAGACTATACAATGATTTTCAAAACCAAACTGCCTAATTGTTGTAGTAAATACTGCCTCTGATATTTTAGTTTCAGATAAAAACAAAATGGATGGAGAAGTACCTATGAGGAATGAATGGAGAGCCCTAATTGTTGGGGTATTCCCCAAACCCCAACAATTCCAGGAAATAATCAACATTTATTATGTGGCATTTAAGGAACAACCGCCTTACCATTATCAATTGAACGTTTTGAAGAAGATTTCCTTTGAAGTTTTGGTTGAGGAGAGTTTCTTCTAATGTAATCTTCTTCTTGGCTTCTTTTAGAACCTTGAACACCATTATAATCTTCAATAGAAATATAAGAAGAATAATTCCCTTGAAGCCTAGCATGTATCTTCCAATCATTATGAATAGGGTTAAATTTTGTAGTAGGTTTTGCAACCACCTTTTTCATTCCCCCTGTAGGATAATTCTTTGCATAAGCCATAATTGGGTGAAGACAGAGTGGACTTTCTACAATAATCTGGTCATGATCTGCAAGTCTAATTGGATTTGACATGTTTACATTTCTTGTCATCAATCCATTGTTTGAAGAATTACCATGTAGAACCTGCTTTCCATATTCGATTTTCTTCAAACTGTTGATCATCTAAATAAGAAGAATTCATTTTAGAACTAGAAAGATTATTAGGATCAACAATCTCAGACCTGACACAATATTTTTTTTGATAACCAATAACCATATTTTTACTTTCAACCCTTTGCTCAGTGTTATAGAATGTTTCCTTTCTTGAAATTGAATGATTAGTTCTTCCATGATCCGATGAAATAGAAGCATTACTCCTTGATCCTGATGTCGGAGTTTCACCTACAACATAAATGTCTTTGAATTCTGGTATTTCATTGATGTGCTCTTTTGCAGAGACGTTAATTGAAGGGTTATATATTGGATTTATCATTTCTATTGCTTGTTGATACAGATGTTCTGGATGGTTCTAGAAGATGTAATCCTTGTAATCATTAACCTTAGGGCATTTGCGCATTAAGTGCCCAATGAACCCACAGAAGATACAAAACTTTGGTAAACGTTCATATTTGATAGTAACTTCATACTTTGGATGATTGGGTAAAGGAAATGGGATTTCCTGAGGAAGACGATGGTTAAGATTAATATGAGTTTTGGTTCTTGCAAACTTTCCCCATGTAGTTGCTTCATAGACAAGGATTAGATGAGTTTCTCCAATTTGAGATACAAATTCATTAACATACATTGCACTTAAGTTTTCCACTAGTAATCCATGGATTTGTAAACCCAATTCCACCGTATCAAACTTGTATTCACTAGGCAGTTTCCCTAGGATGCATCTTTATAAAGCATAGATATCCTCTTTAATAATCCAAGGAATACCATCTAGTATCATTTCAGTGTCAACACGAGATTCAAATTTGATTAGGAAAGTATCTTCAATGAATACAGAAACATAGAAAGAATGATTAGTTTTCCAAAACTTTTGTAGGATTTCTCTAACAGTTGAGATTTGCAGAGATTTGTTGGTTATGATTTTGAGAACCAAACACATATTATGGTTCAACTTTGATCCAGGGAAGTAATTTTTAATATCGATTCTGGATGATAATTTTTCTTGAGCCATGAGATTTGCAAATTTTGTAGTAAATCATTGTGAAGGTTACGTTCATAGTTTTCTTGGTTCGAAGACATGTTGAGGAGGAAGAGTATGATTTGATGAAAATATTGAAGAACCACAAAGGTCTATATAAAAGTTCAAGAGGAATTGATTTAAAAACAGTAAATAAGGCAGTTTCAAGAGTTATGGTAGCAGTTGACGAAGAAAACCGCCACAGAGAAGGATTAGTTTTTTGGGAAGGGAGGTTTAAATTTTTGGTGGGGATCGATTAAGGGAATTAAGGCATATTCATAATTAAATTCATGGAGGAATGATTGAAAAATAATGAGAAATCATTACTGACAGAGAGATTTTGTCAGTGGGATGGTAAAACAATGATTGTTTTTCAGAAAAAATTGAAGTCTCTATTAACAAACTGAATATCGACATGATATGTACATGTACATCCAAAATAGTAAGAACATGAATTGTTTTCGTTCTTCAATCCACACCAGATGTCTTCTTGTTCAAAAAAAAAAGAATGATTTTTTTGGGGACCATGGTTTACTTAGCTCATCCACCCCATAGTTATAAGGGGTGTCCTAAAGTTGTAAAATGACTTAGTAACCCTTTAATTAAATAAACAAATATATTTTTATTTAATTTTTTCAACATCTTTTTTTTTTAAATACATTTTTTTATACATTTTTTTTAAATAATTTTTCAATCCAAATATAAAATAATCTATAACAATAATAATAATATTGATATTTGAAATTAACTAACAAAAACTCCAACTCCTTTTTTTGTTTAATTTAAAAAAAAATCCATTTTTTTTTGTTTTTTTGTTTTTTTTTTTTGTGTTGGTTCGGTTAGGAGAGAATAAATAATAAGTAGCCGAACTATATGAACAAAAAAGTTCGGTTAGGAGAAAAAAATTGCGAGCTAACCGAACTAAATAGAGAATAGTTCGGTTAAGAAATTTATTTTTGCGAATTAACCGAACTAAATATATGGGTTTACACAAAAGAGTTCAGTTAAGAATATTTTTTTTTGCAAACTAACTGAACTCTGTATTTGGTATTCTATATAAAAGTTCGGTTACAAAAAAAAAAAAATTAGCCAAAGTGTTCTTCATATTCAGAAAGTTCGGTTACCAATTATTATTTTTTTAAATTTCTGCTAACCGAACTTGTTATTGTGTTTTCCATCTTCACCCTATTTTGATGATTCAAACCTAATAAAAGAAAATTAAAAAAAATTGAAAAATTGAAAAAAAAAATTTAAAAAAAAAAGTATATTAAAAATAAATAAGTAATTAAATTAGTATAAATGTTTGGATAAGGGGTGGCTTTGGTTTACTTCTAAATGTCTTACCAAAAATGAAACCATGGTCCCCAAAATAAACCCATGGTCCCCAAAAATTGCTTCATGAGAACGCATCACCAGTCTTAATGTTCAACTCTAAAGCCCATTTCACTCCACTCTGCCCAGACATCTGCTGTTGTTGGGCTCGTTGTGTATATATATCCTAAAAAAAAGAATGATTTTTTGGGCACTACTCAAAAATGGAGGGGGGCTAATCTTCATTTTTTGAGTGGATATTAGAAGTAATTTTGAGTCACCCTTTATCTAAAAAAAATTTAATACCAAACTTGCCTTTGGTAATAAAATTAGTTAATGTGAGTTAATTAATGATTAGTGAAATTAAATCAGTAAGTTGATTTTTTTTAAAAGGAAGAATTATTGAGTGGGAGAAGAAGAAGATGAAGATGATAATAAAGATGAGGGTTTTGGAAGAAAAAAAGTTAGATCTTTTTCTTTAAGAGCCACAACAAGAGTAAGATGTTTTGGGTATGCATGGATACTTTAATCCTACCGGTTGATCTAAATTAGATCCGGATCGTTCAAATCGGCTGGCCAAGTTGAGTGGTCAAGACGATTTGCAGCAGTTAATGATTGTTGTTGAAGCATTACGAAGGGCCATCTTTGGGAGATCGTCCGTGATCGTACGGGTGAGTCGTAGCTTGGTCGATCGCTCCTTGCAGGAGGGGGGTGGCCGGTGATCATTGAGGTACCTCATTGATCGCATAATATTTGATCCAAGCCGTCTGACCAAGCTAGCAAAGTTGGACGGATGAGATAGTTTTTGCAGCAGATGTTTGCCGCTGTTGATTTAGGGTTTGGAAACTGTGCGGCCAACCCTAGTTTAGTTAATCGAACCAAAGCGTTGAGTACTAATTTTAAAAGGTCGATCGGCCATGTTTGAAGACGGGCCGCTAGTGAGTGTGTTGACATCTCCTGGGTCATCTAAAATCGAATATAAGCCACTCAATTCGGCTGGCGAATATGAGAGGTCACGATCGATTTGCGACAGTAACATAATGCCACAAACATGAATTAGGGTTTAGAACGGCCGCGACTAACTAGTTCAATCGAGTGATTTTATGTGTGATTGACTTCCCTTGGGCAAGTCGATCGAGTAGGAATAGATTTGGGTCAACGGTGAACTCATGCGCACCTCCTTGATCGTCTGAAATACGATCTAAGTCATCCAACTAGGCCGGCTAAGTTGTACGATCACGATTGATTTGCGACAATTGTAAACTGTCGTAACTCAAATTAGGGTTTTTAGAACAACACATTTTCCTCAGTTTGAGCAAGCGATTTGACACCCTCTGTATTTGCTGCAAGCAATGGAGAAGTTAGGCCACCAGTGTGCATGCTGGCGCCTCTTTGATCATTCAAAGGAAGATGTAAACCGTCCAACTAGGCTAGCTAAGTTGGACGCATGTGATAAATTTAAGACTGTCGTGGCCAGCCTTAGCTCGTTTGAGATCTTTTCAACAACACGATCACCCGTTTTCTAGCCAACGTTCCAAGGCGTTGTGGGTGAGCTAAAGAGAGTCTGATCGACTGGGATGTTAGTGGGCCCACCGGTGGACGTCATGAAGATTGCCTAGTTCCGCTAGGAACAATCTAGGCTTGTTGAATCACATGGCCAAATCGTGTGGCCACGATCATTTTTTGAGACTGACATAAATAATCTAGATTTTACTTAAGCAATTTAAGCGTGTTCGATCGAGCTAACTTAAAAGTGCGTCGATACAAAATTCTCTTTGTCATAGAGTGATGCAGCATGTTTGAGTATTTTCATGCAGATCTCAATACTGACACTTCGGGAGATTCGTGCTACTCTGCTGAGAGTGAACATTTAATCGTCATGTCATGTCAATATTGAGAGTTCGGCTGGGAACATAGCATAGGAAAATACTAAGCAAGTCATGCATTAGTGAATAATGTTGGTGGAAGATAAAATTTACAAAATATTTTGGGATTGTTGTTGCACGCACCATTCTGGGTAAATTTCAGATATATTGAATTACTCAATACATACGTGAGCGAAGAGGCTTAAGCACTCATTGCTTTTAAATGGCTTAAGTTCCTTTGCAGGATGACATCGCATTAAATACAGGGTTTACAATTTTGGCCCTTGAACTAAAAACCACCATCAACAGATGTGTATCGGAAGATGAATCCAAATCCCATAAACAATTACAAATATAAACTACTAAAACATGAATTTCTAAAGAGACACCATTAAAACAAATACCTAGATAAAATAGTTATAAATACCTTATAATAAAGGAAAATTTAATTAAACACGAAATCGAAAAATGTAATAAAATAAGACTTCGGCAAATTAATAGAGTTAATTTGGACCGATGAATTCTATCAATTTAGCGAAGTGTTAATTTATAGGTAAACTAATGAGTTATTAACATGTTGAAACATGTCTAACATAAGTTTTAAAGATAATTGTGTAGATCATTTTACTATAATGATAAATATGTGGAGATTTTAATTTCAATTGAAACTATTTTATAGCATAATATTTGATAATATATGTATAAATATGAATGACAATCTAAAATGGGGAACTTTTTTACTAGCCCAATTTGATTTTTTTTGTGTATCAAGAACCCATCATTAAGATTTCATATATAAACAACCCATAATTATTTATAATACGTTTTGATGATAATAATAACCTTTAACCAAAATTTATTTTATTAAGAAAAAATCAACAAAAAACTTGGAAAAAAAAAACGGTTAATCTTAATTTCTAAAAAAACTCCCTAAAATAACTCTTTTGATTTTCTTAATTTTCCTAAACTAACTCCCTAAAATAACTCATCCCTAACATCATTAACACGTCAATTGTTATCAATAAAATCCTAAAATTCCTTGTAGCCCGTCCTAAATAAAAAAAAACAATCAGTTATCACGCGAAATTACTCCCTTTGAAAGACTTGTTCTAAATTATTCCCCTAAAAAAATTCAAATTATCACCCTTATATTAAAAATATAGAAGACCCCTTCAATTATCACCACTGAAGTAACTCTAATTATCACACCTCTAAAGTAATTCCAATTATCACACTTAAAATAACTTCAATTATCACCATATTCCACACCTAAAAAAACTTCAATTATCACCATATCATCACCGTATTTCACCTTTAAAGTAAACCTATAAAGATCATTGTTTTTCACACATTGGTAAAACGAAAGTAAATCCGGTGATGAAAACTAAAGCTTTCACCAATATAGAAAATCCAATGGAAAAACTCCACTTATCACTTTCCATGATTTGTGAAAAACATAATTATCACCGATTTACATTAACATGAAAAAATAAAAGAAATTTTGTGTTCCAGAAAACACAAATATCAACAAAATAAATAAAACAAGTGAAAAGATTGTACAATGGTGATCGGTGAAATCATAAGAAGACCAAATCACAGCACCACTAAGCGTTTACCAAAAGATGATTAATTTAAATCAAAATGGGAATTAACGCAGACTATTGTTTGTTTCTTATCCTTGGGTAACTCCTTTTGTTCTACCTCTCTTCTTTTCTTTCTTTCCCGTCTTTGGAAGATCATAAAAGTTTAATTGAAAAATGATAGGGCTTGCACGTATTCATCAAGACTTTAATGTTTTTGTTAAGACTTCAGTGTTTGGACGACGACTACAAAGATCCATCCAGAAATAAAGGTATTAATAAAGGGGAAAGATATTTTCAGCCGGAATTTATGACCATGGTTGCTGAATTAAGGAAACAAATTAACGATATATATCTTTGACTACGGATAATGGCTAAAAACGGTGAAAATATTTATGGATTTTCTTTAGATCTTTTTGTTAATAATAGGTTTTAGATAAAGGTTAGTTTAGACATCTTAAAAATGTGAAAATATGAATTTAATTTAAAACTACTAATCTTAATCATAGATCTTATCATTTGGGCTACATACATGTAGGATCTTAAAGATGGGTTATTAGAAGAGATAGGACTCAAACTTGGGTGTCACGGAAATTTCCACATCTAAAATTATTATCTCTAAATCTTACTGATGAAGTTATGAAGTATGATAATACAAAGATTGCAGGGGTGTGGGAAGAACTAATTCAAGTAATGCAAAGTAATAATAAGAAACAAGGTATATAGTTAGAGTATTTTTGAAAATAAAATAATATATCTTTAACATCGTCTGCCATTATATAGGCTTAGACTAACCCATTGATCAGAGAGGTTCCAAAATATATTATTCATATCATAAGATAAATTGAAATCCCTTAAATAGTTGGAAAGTAAAAACTACCAAAACATGATTTTCTAAAGAGACACCATTAGAACAAATACATAGATAAAAAGAGTTATAAGTACCTTATAATAAAGTAAAAATTAATCAAACACGAATCGAAAAACGTAATCTATTAAGGAAGGCTGAATCGAGAAAGCCAAGATCTCAACTTGTGTGTCACCGTTTACTGCGTCACTAAACTACAGGTTGTGGTACATCTTGGATAGGAATATTGTCCCTCGTTCTAACTAACATAAGTAACACAACAAGTGTGACAAGCCGCACCCACCATGCCACCCTACTCCAATGCAAAGAACATGTAATGGAGGCACACCACGAGCAATAGGAGGATGTGTGGGATGACGTGCGTGGCCCACAAGCTGAGAAATGGGAGCCTACGTGCAAAATATATCACAAAATTAGTTTAACACGGATGAAAAAATAAAAGGCAACAACTAATCATCCATCTCTACTATATATTATTTTAATTTTCTTGGGGAAAAACAAGGGGAAAAAACAATAAAAGAGCAGTTGAATGTTCACAAAGCAGTAAAATCAAAAAATAAAAAAGAGATTTACTAGCTAGGCAAAGATAGTTGTTACATAATTGCACTCTGCTAATTTGATTAACACTATATCTACTGACAAACTTTCAAAAGTATTGGACTCTTTAAGCAATAAACAAATGCATAATATCTCCCCAGGAACGTTCTTTTGTTTCTTTCTAACAAAAGCAGTCATTCTCAATTTAAACTTTTGGATTTTTGACTTAAGTCAAAATTTATTTCATATGCAATATTCTAACACTTGCTCAGTATGAAAAACAAACAGGCCCTAGGTTATAACGGCAATGGAGAATTTTGAGATCATGTATCAGAAAGTCAGGGACATGTAGGAAAACATAGAACACATCTTGGTGGTCATGGAAAAGATGGATGCATCAATATAAAATCATCATGTCTTCTATAAACATCATCCTAGTTACTCTGGTAAATTTGGTATGCGTTATTCTCACAAACTAATTAGGAACACTCTCTATGGTGACAAATTATTGTCATTGGTACCAACCGAGCAAAAAGAAAAAAGAAAAAAAATTCATCGGTACCTCAGTTTGGGGATTTTAAGGTTAAGCTATATTTGAACAATGGATGAATCCTAATCAGTATGCCAACAGAGTGGTTAAATACTGCGATGATTGTATCATGGTCGATTTGGAATAAAAGATGTGAAGTTAAATTCCGGCAGATACAGGCATGTCCTCCGAAAATTGCCAGGAAGGCTATTAACTTTGCAGTCTACTTAAAAAAGTTGAATGCAAGAGATGTACACAGTCCATTTGATGCATCTCATACTATGTCTTTCATGCATTGGAAACCACCTGCATCTCCATTTAGTGTTATAAATTGTGACGCTTCTTATGATAAAATCCCTAGACTGACAGGTATCGCTCTTATCTTGCGTGATTTTACAGTAAAGTGGTGGGGGTTCTCAACAAAGTTCTATGCAGGAGTAAGGGGTTCTGAGCAGGAAGAATGTCTAGCGTTTTTACAAGCTGTAGGATGGAGTAGGGAGATGCAGCATTCACATATCGTGCTGGAAACAGACCTGAAGAGTATTCAAAGCTTCATCAATCATGATGCACCAGTGATAGCCTGGGAAAACGAGGATATTTTGCTTGATGCCATTGATGTTCTTAAAACTATCCCACAATGGGAGTGTCATTTTGTTCCTAGAGAGTGTTATAAACCTGCTGATAAACTAGCTAAGTACAACAGAAAATATGGAGTCACTAGAGTTTGGATGGATAAACCGCCATCTATTATTGAGAGTTTTTTACTAGCAGATAATGTTACAATTTCAAATTATTAATAAAATTCATCTTTGGCAGCAAAAAAAAAAGGTTTAAAAAACAAAGTGAGACTAAGAATAAAACTATTGTTTGTTGTTACAAAACTGATAGAGTACTATTTGCACTAATCATTAGTTTCTCTTTTTCATTTCTAGATATGATACATAAAAAATTCTTATTCTTTCTTTGTTTCAGATCTTTCAATTAAGTTTAGGTTTACGCGAGATAAAAACTATATATATATATATAGAGAGAGAGAGAGGGAGGGATGATCCATGGACACTCTTAGATGGACATTATCATACATGATTTGCGTCATTTTC